>CM031602.1:24227614-24232614 GCA_018398815.1 Conus ventricosus
CAAAGACTCGATGCACTGATAGGGAAAAGCACTCTGGAACACAAACTAGCCACATATGGGGACATTGTGTATGCCAAAGTGGATGGTTATTTTCTAGGTGAGACACGTCTGCAGATCTGGCTCCACATTACTTAACTGAGGCAGATTTATTTTGATTAAGTGATACTCTTACCACCAGGGGAGAGCAGCACGATCCAACAGTATTCCAAGCTTGCCTGCCAAAAATTTAGAATACATTGTCAAAAAAACGTTTTGGATGAAAACAATTGTCAAATGCGCCTTTCCGATTGAACTAGACTAGAAACATATCCAAACAGCACAGGCAAGAGAGCTTAGTGTGAAATCCATCCCTGTCACAGTTTAGGGGAGGTAAGGTAATGTTGTCTATAGCCCAGCCAACCGCAAAGGGCCATATCAGGGCTGTTACCACGTTAAAATCAACTCCCAATGCATAAAAAGAAATAAAAAAAGAAAAAACAACTTTCACACACCTGCTTAAAATACATCTTCTAAAAACGCACCAGAAACTTCTTTAAAAATCTTTCTTCCGTAAAATCTTAAATCAGATGAAAAATGTTAATCTCTTTCAGAAACTCTTGTATCACGTTAGGTGGGACACCTCTGAACAGGGTTTTCATGGACTCTGCTGTAAAGTGTTTATGTCTCACATCGTGCAAGTCCCAACACTCTAAAAGAATATGTTTCACCGTGCGTGGAACATGACATGGAATACACCACAGAGCTTCTTTACCTTTTAAAAGATAAGAATGGGTATAAAACGAGTGGCCTGTGTGTAAGCTTCCTCTTTACGGCTGCCTCTGGAACATTTTAAAAACTCGTTGAGGTTTGGACGAATTCTAGATAGTTTGTTATCCGTCTGCAAGGTCCATTCCTCTTGCCAGAGGTCTTTGACATAGGCCTGTGTTTGGGGTTTCAGATCAGTGTGAGGAACAGGAAACCTGATCAACTTTTGCCTTGTGGCATTCTTGGCAAGCTGGTCAATCCTCTCATTGCCTCGAATGCCCACATGACTGGGAACCCAAGCAAACACTACGTTGTGTCCGTTTGATTTTAGGGAGGTGTACAGTTAAAAAAATTTCAGCAGTTGAGGGTGCTGGAGATCACGGCCGGCAATGGCCCCCAAAGCAGAAAGGGAGTCTGGTGGAATAAGGAAATCTTTATGTTTCGATTTGATGATCATCTGAAGTGCCAGGATCAAGGCTGTCGGCTCAGCAGTGTAGATGGAGCTGTCGGTGGGAATGTGTATGGCACATCTCTGAGGGGGGTGTACTGCACAAAACACGGCAGAGGCAACTCCCTCCTCAGATTTGGAACCGTCAGTGAAAATTCTTTTAAAAGATGGTAACTTGGAACACAGTTCAGCAAAAAGGGATTTGTAGGCCAAGGAAATAGTGGAATCTTTCCGGTATGAGGCTAGGCTAAATCAAACCGGACCTCTGGTGTGAAGAAAGTCCATGGAGGGTCGTCAAGAAACTTGGAGAAGTCATTAACCACTCCAAGGTCTATACCTAGTACCTGCTTTGTTCAGATGGGGAAGAATACGAATCCCCAAGGGTGGAATGTAATTGGGATGGTCATCGAATTTCGTTTGGAATTTGGGGTCGAAAACACAGTCATATGCAGGGTTTTGAGGTTCAGACGAGAGACTCAGACAGTAATTCAAGGCAAGTTTTAGTCGGCGATTTGAGAGGGATGGTTCTCCTGCTTCCGCATACAAGCTATAAATAGGAGTGGTGTGGAACGCACCCAGACACAATCGAAGCCCCTGATGGTGGATAGGGTCTAGAGTTTTCAGGTAGGATGGTCTGGCTGAGCCGTACACGACACACCCATAGTCCAGCTTAGAGCGGATCAGAGCCCTGTAAAGATGGAGGAGAGTTTTCCCGTCAGCGTCCCAGAATCTTCAGTGCTTTCTGACATGTAGTTTTTATGTGTTGGATATGACTTTTAAAGTTCAGTTTAGGGGACATGTCTTACATCTGCTGACATGTTATCAAATTTGTATCTATACTGACCCCCTTCTCCCCCCCCTCTCTCTCTCCTCTCTCTCTCTCTCTCTCTCTCTCTCTCTCTCTCTCTCTCTCTCCCCTGCACGTATAAATATGTCTTTCATTCTCTGCTTAAATAGTGAAACAAACATTATTTCACAGCCCACCCCTGAGCCAGACAGCCCAAGCCAGACATATACAAACCCATGGCTGAATAACATATTCTTTATTTAAGTTGCCCAGCATTTTTACCGTTTTTATCTAGATTTACAAGCATCAAGCATGCTTGTTTTGGCAAACGATGAGCCTCCAATTTTTTCACTTTCACACAATATCGAATGCACCTTACTGCCCTATTCACATATGGGGAATCACGTCCCAATTCCCCCATGACAAGTTTGGAGTGAATCTGTTATGAATAAATATGTATATGAAATATACAGATTGACCAGCCGCCGTGGCGAAGTGGTTAACGTCGCGGACTCCCGGCTGGGAGGTCGTGGGTTCGAATCCCATCAGAGTCATGTGGGTTTTTCTGCCCCGACCGGCTCCTACCCAGAGTTGAGTTTGCTGCGGACTCAGTTGGGAAGACTGGGACCACACAGTCGAGTTTCATCCTCTTAATGGATGTGTTTCTGAGAGTGTTGCTCAAATTTCCTGACCAACACTGCAGGTGCCTGTATCTCTCGGGCCTGGTTGACGCCGGGATATATTATGAAAGGAAGCGTAGAGTACAGCCCTGTCATGTAGTCTCAGACCGAAATGGAAATCCGTAGCATCATCTTAATCATCCTCATTCTCATCGATCAGCATTAAAAAAAAAAGTCTCAAGTTCTGTGGCCCTTCACGCCCTGCTCTCATGGTGACCTCAATTTCGATGTCCTCTCCACGTCTGTGGTCTTGGTTTGGTTCCGTCGGAGTCACCGGTATCGGCGAGTCCATGGGGGCTGTCGTTGGACGGACGTGGTGGCGCCCTCCGGAGGGAGAGCTCACTCACGTCGGCTCCGCGACTAAGCAATTATTGTCGTCAATAGGGGGCTTAGTAGGTGGTGTCCTGCATATGTTAGATCAGAACAGGCGCCACTGAACACCACCGAAGTGACTCGGCAGCAGTGCAGTGTCTTGACATTGACTGCTCCCTGTGGATTGCCGGTGCCGGGGCTGCGGCGGGACTGACCGGGCTGTGGCTGTGGATGGGGTGTTGGAATGAGCGGCCTGAGTGCAATGCCTCTGAGGTGGCGCAGAGGTTGGGACAGCAAAAAAAAAAAAAAAAGAAGAAAAAAAATATATACAGATTGTGTAAAACTGATTTTGAATGTGAAAAATACTTTGATTACATTGACATTAGTTGCTTTAGGAATTGTCTAATAAAGCTGAGGCTTGGTGTGTTGCCGATCAATGGATCGAGAACTTTTAGCAACATGCTAATTTTGTGCGCAAAATGTGTAAGGTCTTAGAAGATGAGGACCATGTGTTGTCTAAATGTGTTCTGTATAATGACATAAGGAAAAAAAGGTCTTAACTTTGGTGTCAATCCATATGCAGTCTTCTTGAGAAATGGGTCTATTTTCAATATTAGGAAGCTTGGTGCACTTCTGTCGAATGCCATGAAGTTACGGCAAAACTTTGTTGACAATCTCACGTTAGAAAGCTGATTAGTTGTAATGTATGTGTCTTTTAAGTACATGTTAACTTCACCTCATTTCTACGGGCTGGGGGCCTGAAGAAATAAAGATAGTTCATTGTTCTCTCTCTCTCTCTCTCTCTCTCTCTCTCTCTCTCTCTCTCTCTCTCTCCACTAACTCCTATTTGTATTAATCACTTTGATGTTATTTGACATGTTTGTCAAGCTCGTAAGGCTCTTTCAGACTCACCTCCTTCCGACCGCTTACTACCCTTCTCCTTCCCATCATTTTTTAAAAGCTCTATTGAGTCTCTCTGTATACCTCCCTCCACATCCCTTACCCAACGAAGTTAGTTGATTTCCGCCCGAAAGGCGTCATCGTTAAAGGATGATGCTACATCACGTGACAGAGCGAGTAACCAATGACAAGATGATCAAGCGCTATAGAAAGAATGGGTAGACTTCTCACTTTGTTCCCCCATGTGCTCCGCTCTCCCATTGGTTCCAGTACTCAGCCTGGATGGCTATAGCACCTTTGGTTTATGTGCAGGAAGAGCCAGAGTCATTGGAAAACACCATCCTTCAATAGGCTTGTAGACATCATTGCCAGACTGTGTGCAGTGAAAACATAATTATGTCTAAACGCACAGCCCATTCCCTCCCAGGGCTTCCTTTCACTTACCCCCCCCCCTCTCTCTCTCTCTCTCTCTCTCTCTCTCTCTCTCTCTCTCTCCTTGAAGACATAAGACAAAAAAAATGCAGCTAGAGAGGAGAGAGAGAGGAGATGAGAGAGAGAGGAGAGAGAGAGAGAGAGAGAGAGAGAGAGAGAGAGAGAGAGAGAGAGTTCTTGTTCTTTGCTTCTAATTTTCTTGTTTTGTTTTGTTTGTGTTTGTGTTTGTTCTTTCTTCCTAAAACAAGTGCTATTGATATTAATGCCCTGACGAAAGAGATGGCTAGAAAGAAATAATCTTATCCTTGTCTGAACTCTTCGGCGTTATTTCTTTCTCTTTGTTTTCGTTTTCGTGTTGTTTTGTTTTTGTTTTCAAACGTGTTATTGGTATTAATGCCCTGACCCAAAAGATGCCTAGAAAAAAAGACTTTTCTTTCCATACTCATGCGCATTGTTATTATCTTTTTTTTCATGCTTCTGTGTCTTGAGAGAGAGAGAGAGAGGAGAGAGAGAGAGAGAGAGAGGAGAGAGAGGAGAGAGAGAGAGAGAGAGAGAGGAGAGAGAGAGAGGAGAGAGAGAGAGAGATGCAAATGGGACATTTTCCTGTCAATATCTGCAAGTCTGTTTCGTTTGTCATGAAAAAGAAATGAAAGAACGCACAACCATCCGTTCCCCACACCCACCCCCTTTAAAAATG
>CM031602.1:24242614-24252614 GCA_018398815.1 Conus ventricosus
TAAAAATGATTATTGGGTGTCATCATTTGGAGAGTAGGGGAGTGGGAGAGACACGAAGTCAAATGGTATGTAGGGGGAGTGGGAGAGACAGAAGTCAAATGGTAGGGGAGTGGGAGAGACAAGAAGTCAAATGGTATGTAGGGGGAGTGGGAGAGAGACAAGAAGTCAAATGGTATGTAGGGGGAGTGGGAGAGACAAGAAGTCAAATGGTAGGGGAGTGGGAGAGACAAGAAGTCAAATGGAAGGGGGAGTGGGAGAGACAAGAAGTCAAATGGTATGTAGGGGAGTGGGAGAGACACGAAGTCAAATGGTATGTAGGGGGAGTGGGGAGAGACAGAAGTCAAATGGTAGGGGGAGTGGGAGACAAGAAGTCAATGGTAGGGGGAGTGGGAGAGACACGAAGTCAAATGGTATGTAGGGGGAGTGGGAGAGACAAGAGTCAAATGGTAGGGGAGTGGGAGAGACACGAAGTCAAATGGTATGTAGGGGGAGTGGGAGAGACAAGAAGTCAAATGGTATGTAGGGGGAGTGGGAGAGACAAGAAGTCAAATGGTAGGGGAGTGGGAGAGACAAGAAGTCAAATGGTAGGGGAGTGGGAGAGACAAGAAGTCAAATGGTAGGGGGAGTGGGAGAGACACGAAGTCAAATGGTATGTAGGGGGAGTGGGAGAGACAAGAAGTCAAATGGTATGAGTATTTAGCCTGCAGAATTAACGGTATGGGGTTGGAACCACTTATGGGTCAGGCTTTTACAGCTTGAAAACTCTGTCCACCCAGCAGTAAAAGATTCAGATTAGGGATGGCACCGGCAGTGGACAGAGAGGGATGTCTCTGCCGTCCATCAGCCAGACTGGCAAACCTCTAAGAGTTCACTGCGCCTACGACAACTAGGCTATGGGACTTTAGCCTTTAACCTTTTTATCTATAAAAGCGATCGAAATTTTTTTTTTCTACTTGTTTTATAGTAAGCAACGCCACTATGGTGTTAATTACCAGTAGAGTAAGAAAAGGAAAAACATGAGCAATTGAAGGCTTTCGACAGCATTGTTATGATTGACTGTGCAGTTAACCTACCAACATCAACAGACTTTAATCATTCGAACATAATTTGGAACTTTGGAAAAAGTATTTTGCATAGTGCATCACGTTTTCAGATGGAAAGTGCATCCTGTCTGTTTATACACTTGTTAGAAAGAGTTGACATCCAGCTTTCCCCAAAACTCAAGTCGTGACTGCGTTGGGTCCAGTGGGCGTTCTTATGATGAAGTTCTCGTTCCCGTGGAAAAGGGTCGAGTTACATTGCCTTTGGTCTTAGCTCCCATTTCTTTTTTCTTTCCCTCCCTTTCATCCTCAACCCCGTGGACTAACTGTGTGTTCATTGATGAAAGTTAGATACTTGAGAAACGTACTGAACAACCCACCTTCCTCCACTAACATTGGAATTACTCCTGACAAAGACCAGACTTTTCCGGACATGTGGTTAACCATTCATGAACGCTTCACTCAAGTGGCCCATCTACCAACATCACAACGTGGGTCTCCAGCCACACTATGATCTGTCTCATAAAGAGTAGGACGGAGTAGGACGGGAGTAGGACGGGAGGGGGGCGGGGTGACAGAAAATCTTTACTCTTACCATGTCACTTGCAGCCCCATAAAATGAGGCTATTGAGGTTACTATGTGGGTTTCAAAATATTTGTGGCGACCAAAAAATTAGGTAGTGGTGATTAGAAAAAGCCGTCAAAGGACCAGTGAAGCTTATATTGTCAACACTATACATCGCTGAGGTGGAAGAGGGATTCTGCTTGAGGTCTTCAAATCGAGTTTTAAAGAAAGACTCATTTCTTTGTCGAATCAGAAGAAGGAACATTGTGTTCTTTCTTCGTCCTGATCACTTACATAAGGCTTACATTCATGTTACAAAGAGAGAGAGAGAGAGGAGAGAGAGAGAGAGAGAGAGAGAGAGAGAGAGAGAGAGAGAGAGAGAGAGAGAGAGGTGAGGGAGGGATGGAGGGAGAGAGGGAGCGAGAGATAGGGATGAGAGGGGAGAGAGAGATGGGAAAGAGAACTCGAACTCGAACCCAATATATTCTGTAAACGTCATCGTCTCAATAGAAGGGGCATGTGCAAGAAATCATGTTGATTAACAAATTTGAGGACAGTATATTAACGCATATACAGCATTCATAACAAAACAAAGTATAAACACAACGACCGCCTTCGCCTTGAATGCCTGATGCATAAAGATACAAAGTTTTCATACGGTGTAGCTGTTATTAGAAGACATTAAGACACGGAAGGTTTAGATTTACGAAATATGTAATGGCAATAATTATACTGTTTTCTTAAACTGTCTAAGAAAGAACACAACAATGTCAAATGCAATCAATTTTCAACTGACACATTACATAGTGGGTATAATAGATTTGTGTTTCATGCCTCCTGTATCTATAAAAATGCACTTTCAAGGCGGGGGTCCTAAAACGAAATCGTATCATAAAGTATGTTTAAATTGACTGTCAATGTCCAGGGATAGATATATCGGCGCACACACACACGCACACACACACACACACACCACACACACACACACACACACACACACACAACACACACCACACGACACACACACACAGACACACACCACACACACACACACACACACACACACACACACACACAGAGAGAGAGAGCAGAGAGAGAGAGAGAGAGAGAGAGAGAGAGAGAGAAGAGAGAGAGAGAGAAGGAAGAGAGAGAGAGAGAGAGAAGAGAGAGAGAAGAAGAAGAAGCTGTCCACACTCTATCCAATACTGTGCAGTGTTAGCGTTGGAAGAAGTAAAGGAGAAGAAGAAGAAGAAGAAGAAGAAGAAGAAGAAGAAGAAGAGAAGAAGAAAAAAAGAAGAAGAAGAAGAAGCAATAACGACAACAACAACAACAGCAGCAACAACAACAACAAAACACAGCAATATCTTACTGTTATTATTATTACTACAATGAAACCACGACAAGTACAACAACGACGACGACGACGACGCGACGATCAGGATGATGATGATGGTGATGATGATCATAATGATGATGATGTGATGATGATGATATGATGATGATGATGATGATGATGATGATGATGATAAGGAGAATGACAACATGGTGAAAGTGATGACTGCACTCTTTATGATGACGATGATATCTTGTTGTAACGGAGGAAAAGCGATGTTGGCGATGATGATCACACTGTTGGCCAGCTGAGGCAAAAAAAGAAAGAAGAAATAACGGAGTTTTTAATCCGCATCGTTACACTAGCATAATGAAAGCTGTCTGGCTTTGCACTCGTTGCACCAACCACGAACGTTCTGACGCCAGCACAAATAGGAAAGAGGAGATCGATAAATGGATAGTTTGACATCTTCATTCTGAATGTTGTGGACGTCTGGTGAGATGATGACATGACGCACGGGATATTTAGCCATTGCTGAAAAGCTATCCGCAAAAGAAAGAGGTATAAAATAAATAAATACATACATAAATAAATAAATAGATATAAATAAAAATAATAAATAAATAAATGAATGAAGGAATGAAGAAATGAATAAGTAAGCAACAGACAAACAAACAAATAGACAAATAATGAATAAGCTCGGGAATGGCACAAGGCATGCTGAATGATATTTCTAGGTTTGCTCATCATACTTGCGCCACCCTACCCTCTCCCCTCCCCTTCCCACGGTGTTGTTGGTGCATGCAGATTGCTCAAGTATATCTCGGCAGCAACTCCGCTATTGCACACAGTCTTTGTGTGTTTGTTTGTTTGTTTGTTTCTGTTTGAGGAGTTTTCAATATAATGTGCGTGGCAGAGTTACAGTCAGTGACTTTGAAAATCCTGTCTCATCCATTTCCCCATCTATTAACACACACACATACAACACGCCACACGCACACAGGCAGCACACACGCACGCACGCAAGCACACACCCACCAACAAAACATCAACAACAACACACACACTACACACAACACACACACACTCAAGACGACGCTACCCACGCACGCAAGACATATCACGCACGCAACGCACGCACGCAGACACGCAGCACAGCCGAACACATTCACAACACCTCAAATAACACACACTTGTGTATGATGATGTAATATATATATATATATATATATATATATATAATATATATATATATATATATAAATCATAATATATATTAATAATATATACATAATACATATATATATATATATACTATATATAATATATATTATATAATATATAATATATATATATATATATATATATATATAAAATGAATACTAAACAAGTTGACGTCTTTTCCCACAGGGACAACTTTAATATTCTAGCTTTCGCCACGAAGGCTTCTTCAGGAATAAAACACTTCATAAAAGGTCCAATTCTTAGGATGTGAATACTCCTCAGCAGACACAACAATCTGTTTTAGCAACACACACACACACACCACACACACACAACCCACACACACACACACACACACACACAACCACACACACACACTCACTCACTCACTCACTCACTCATACACCACTCAACACTCACCACCAACCTCAACAAAACACCTGCACGCACTCATACCACACTACGCATAAACGTTGACTGAGTGTGGGAAGGGGGGGGGGGGAGGGGGGGGAAGGTGGGGGGGAGGGGGGTATGGGGGAGAGAGGCGGTGGGAGAGAGAGGAGTGGAAGATAGAAAGAGAGGTGGAGTAGAATAAATATGAAAGAACGTTAGGAGGAGTCTTCGACACACACCAACTGTGATTATATTATTTATTTATAATATATACTATATTTATATATATATATTAATTATTCTACAACAATCTAATAAATTCCAGGATATGTACCGAGCACCATTCCAGCAACTTCAGAGCAGACTTGGTGTTGCAATGACTGCAAGAAATATTCAATATAAACAAAGCTTGCTTTTATGTCTTTAGATTGATGAAAATTGGGGGGGGGGGGGGGGGGGGGAAGCATTCATTCAGCAGTGGTAGATATTCTGCCTACACTACAGCATTTGTTGAGTTGGATGAATGGGGAAATAATAAATGCTTCTCACAATGAACCTTCAGAAAATTATAGTCTCAAGGGGGAGACGATTCCATTGGGAGGAAAATATCTGCCAATTATCTGCATAATTTACTCAACTTGTAGCTCTCTCTCTCTCTCTTTCTCTCTCTCTCTCCCTCTCTCTCTCTCTCTTCTCTCTCTCCTCTCTTCTCTCTTCTCTATCTCCTCTCTCTCTCTCTCTCTCTCTCTCTCTCTCTCTCTCTCCCTCCCTCCCTCCCTCCCTCCCTCTTCTCTCTCTGTTCTTTGTCTCTTCTTCCTCCGTGTCTCCTCCCTCTCGCTCCCTCCATCTCTCTTTCTCTCTCTCTCTATAACTCTCTCTCTCTCTCTCTCTCTCTCTCTCTCTATCTCTCTCTCTTCTCTCTGTCTCTATCTCTATCCACCCTCCCTTCTATCTCCTAATCTACATTCATCCCCCACACTGCTTCTGTTTCGGTCGATCTGTTCTTGCTTTTGTATGTCTGTCTACCGGTCTCTATTCTGTCTGTCTGGTCCACCTTGTCTCTCTGTCTCTGTCGGCTGTCTTTGTTCTCTCGCTCCTTTCATTCCGTTTGAGATAGGTTGATAAGATAAGATCAGCTAGACAAGACAGACAGTTAAGACAGACTAGACAAGATAATACCAGTATAAGATGCGATAAGTTGAGAGGGAAAGATAACTCATCACACACACACTCAACACACCCCACACACACACACCACTCACACACACACACACACACACACACACACCAACACACATACCAAACACTCAACACACACTCACATCACACCCACACACACACACACCACACACGAGAGAGAAACCGTTTTATTTTTTCAAGTTCACTGGCACTTCACCACCTGTCTTTTCCTTTTCTACACCCCAATCTCTTACCTCTTCACCACTGTCGGTTTTTTCCTTTTCATCTACTGTCCCAGCCTTCCAAGCGACATTGGGCATCTTTCATTCTCACCACTATTCTATTATTTCCCTCCCAAATCCTTTCTATCTTTGTCTGTCTCTCCGTTCTCTGTTGTTTGTCTGTCTGTCTCTCTCTCTCTCTCCACCCCCGCTCTCTCTCTCCTCCTTCTCTTCTCTTACTCTCTGTCTCTCTCTCTCTCTCCCCCTCCCCTCCCTCCTACCCCCCACCCTCCCTCACCGGTCAGTTGCCTTATGCAGCACAGAATCTTTTAAATGAGTTACACGTCAGAACCAGCCAGAAGCGCACGTAGCCGATTCGGGATAAATTTCCATCAGGGCTTCCCCACGTTGCCCTCTTCCCACTCTCCTCAACCTGGGTGTCAGCAGATGATGGCCGTAGCCACCGATAATCGGAGAAGTGTTTCGAGATTTTTTATTGGTCCTCCGTCCGTCGTCAGTAACGGCGGAATGTCTGTCGTCGTGAATACATAGCTTATGGCGACATGATGTGAACAGTGTGAGCGTTGGGAGGGGCTGCTTGTTTGTCAGGGCATCGTTTCCTGTTCCCTGTCACTTTTGTTTTTATGTATGTCTGTCATGTCTGTCTGTCCGTCTGTCTCTCTCTCTCCATCTCTCTCCACTCCCTCATCTCTATCTCTCTTCTCTGTCTCTCTCTACTTCTCTCCCTCCCCCCCCCCCCACTTTCTCTCTCCTCTCTCTCTCTCTCTCCTCCACACCCCCTCTCTCTCTCTCTCACTCTCTCTCTTCTCTCTCACACACGCAATGCATCCCATCTGACTACTTCAGAGTCTCTTGGTGAACCCAAACAGTTCCTCGCTTCTCCACACATTGTTCCTCTCACGCATCTCAGTGCCGTGTTGCCTCCACCAATGCTCACCTCTCTCGGTGGTATGTCTGTATGTCTCTCTCTGTCTCTGGCTGGCTGACTGTCTGTCTGTACGTCTGTCTCTCTCTCTCTCACTGTCTCTCTCACTGTCTCTTTCACTGTCTCACTCTCTTCTCTCTTCTCTCTCATCTCTCTCTCTCTTCTCTCTCTCTCTCTCTCTCTCTCTCTCTCGGCTGATTCTCAGGATCAAACGACCTTCAAAAACTGAAACAATTATTGCCATGATAAAACTTCCACGTCTGAACTTTTATTTTCCACCCAATAACTGTATTAAAGTCTATCACTACCAACGCCACCTAAATCAGTCAAGTTACCTGCGGGGTGGATGGCCTTGACGGCAAAATTCTCAAACCTATCTGTCTCCAGCAATTACAGATACGTTGACTACGTCTTCAATTCTATTGTATCGACAAAAATCATTTTCCCCAATAGTTTCAAAAAAGCAGCTAAGTATTCCTATCTACAAAGCAGGTGGACCAGCTCAGACCTGCAAACTAGAAGACAATCTCAATCATTTCCAACTTTTCAATACCTTTGGAAAAACACATAAAAAACACACATTACATTCCACCTTAATGCATACCACTTGCTTATATCCAGGGACAGTCGGTTCCGACACAAACCATTCATGCCACACAGCACTAATTCAACCTTGTGATGACGGGGCTGAAACAAGCATTAACAACAACACATATTGGCGTGTCCTTTTTATTGCATTTCAAAAAGCATTTGATGTGATAGACCACAAAACCTCTCTCTTCCTTAGAAAAATTAAAATTGTATGGCTTATCCTCAAGAAACAATTAAGCTTTTTGACTCATAATCTCCACAAATAGGCAACAAATGTGTGAAATTATACAACCTTCTTTCATTTCAAACACTTTCCTATGGCCGTACAACAAGGCTTATCTTGGGTCCCTTATTATTCATCAATTTTACTTCATGTCTCCCTCTACATATATCTTCCAACTGTGACTTTTTTGCTGAATGACACAACAATCCACACAAATCATTCTGATGTTACTGTTCTTGCACAATTTTACAAGAATATGCGGTATGATCTGTGAAATAGACTGAACTAATAAATCACATGTCGCCTTCTCCTCAAATAAACTAAATCCATGCTTATCACAACAGGCAAAAAAGACAAAATCTACACTCTTAAGTTTCCTCCTTACATCTTTAAATATCGAACCTCGTTGAAAAGGTTACATGCCTCAAAGTGCTAGGGAATAACAATGATTACAATATGACGTTGCAGCTCACATAACCTCACTATGCAAATAAGTTTCACAGAAAGTTTATCAACTCTCTCAAAAATCAAACGCTTCCTCGACCTGCATTCCACCGGAAGATCTTGTTTCCAGGTCTCATATTCAATCATATATAGGACTATGGTTATACGCTTTGGGACTGTGCTAGCGCTATAACCTCTCAAACCTTGTTAGCCTGCACAAGCAGAGCACTCAATTTAGTCCTCCTAAAAAGCAGTCGTCTTCTGGACTCGGACTATAAAAAGATTCAAAGTTCTCCATTATAGTCTTAGATTAGAATACACATAAAAGGGCTCTAATTGCAAAGATTGTGTCTGGGGAAGGAACCTAACATTAGTTCGACAGCATTCTCAATAAATTCCTCACAGGACTATACCCAAACTTCATGTCCTGTTCCTTAGGAATTGACTTATTCAAATCCAGTTTAAATATTCAGGTTCTGTCAATGGAACTCGCTCCCTGTATCAACCAAACAACGCCAATGCTATCAACCTTCAAACACATTACTTTTTTTCAACAATCTTTTGTGCCAGTACTTGCATAGTCCGCCATAAATCCACTACCAATCACCACCACCCTCTTTGCCTTATGTATGTACCTGACTATTTAGAACGTGTTTTTGTACTTGAAATGCACATGTATGTTATTTTGTTTTGTAAGTATGTCTTATTATGTGTATATATATATTTTGATATATTATATTCTTATTATATATTTTTATATATATATATATTTATATATATATATATATATGTGTGTGTGTGTGTGTGCCTCGGTGTGTGTTATGTGTGTCGTGTTGTGTGTGTGTTGTTTGTGTGTGTGTGTGTGTGTGTTTCCTACTACCTCCTGCCCTCTTGTCATTCTGTCGAAATGCTTGTATTCTTATGTGACTTTATCTCTATCTCTCTCTCTCTTCTCTCTCTTATCTCTCTCTCTCCTCTCTCTTCTATCTCTCTCTCTCTCGCTCTCTCTCTCTCTCTCTCTCTCTCAAGGTTCTGCTGGAATGGACTTGATTTTTTATCATATGATATCCCCTCCTACCCGTGGCGACTGGGCTCTTCATTATGCATTTCCCACCTCCATTTGTGATTTCATTTCTATCCCCCCCCCCTCCCCCGGTGTTTCAAAATTGGATTGTTTTGTTATCTCTTTGGAAATTTTATGATGTCTGATTGTTTAAACTTGTTCTCTTATCGCAACCCACTTAGCCTCTTTCTCCCCACCTCTCTCTCTCTCTCCCTCTTCTCTCTCTCTCCCTACCTCTCTCTCTCTCTATTCTCTCTCTCCTCTATATTCTCTCTTCTGCAGGCTTACCCCGCAACTTCCCGTCGCTCTGCGTCTCTCTCCTTCTCTTCTCTCTCTCTCCTCTTCTCTCTCTCTCTCTCTCTCTCTCTCTTCTCTTTTTTTTTCTTTCCCTTTTTAAATTTTATTCCCGCGTATTGTATTGTAGTTCTAGTCACTTTTGCATGCTTCCCTTTGGTACCTTTTATTTTATTTTGTTGACCCACACAGGGCGAGGAGACTGGATGTTAAAAAGCAATCGTGATTATCTATTATCCTGTAAATAAAGAATTTTTGTTTGTCTTGTCTTGTATCTAATCTCTCTATTCTCTCTCTCTCTCTCTCTTCTCTCTCTATCTCTCTCTACTCTCTCTTCTCTCTCTCTCTTAATTATTGAATAGATGGGATGAAAAATGTCATAATGATGTCTGGCAAGATATTCTCTCTGCCTCCAACTCCCCTGCCCTCCCCACTATCCTATCATTCACCACCACCCCCCTCTCTTCTCTGCCATCACTTCTTT
>CM031602.1:24260114-24270114 GCA_018398815.1 Conus ventricosus
TCTCTCTCTCTCTCTCTCTCTCTCTCCTCTCTCTCTTCTCTCTTTCTCTCCCTCCTTCTACCCCTCCCCCTTCTCCTTCTCCACCTCTTCCTTCATGACAGCCCCTTCTGTTGTTCCATCCAAACCTTCAGGAGAGAGCCTCATGTTACCGCTTCTGCCTCCACAGTGTCGGAGATCCAGTGGTCATGAAACAGCTTTTATCTTCCGCCCACTCCCTTTACTCCGCCGTCCCTTCCTGTTCTGTGCCGACCCCCCGTGTCCCTCCTCTCTTCCTCCCAAAAGCGATGCATGTCTGTGGGCGGTTTATCAGATTCCATCGTACGCGGTGCCATGAACCTGCCTATTCATTCCAGTGAGAGAACGTGGTGTGTCTCTTTGAAAAAGGCGCCACATTTCCGCTGCTTCTCTGAACAATTTCTGACCGATTCTTTCATTGTTGCACTTTCTTTTTTTTTTTTTGTTTTTTGTTTTTTGTTGTTGTTTTTTGTGTGTGTTATTGTTGTTGTTGTGACACAGACGAGGATGACGATGGAGACGGATGTTCTCGTTCAAATGGTTTTCTCGCTGTTGTTACTCAGTGGTTATGCTTCCAGTGGTGATAATGTTCACTGCGCCTATTTATTCAGAATTCAGTCTGTCATGCTATGTCAATAAATCAACAACTCAGATGTCAACTGGAATCAGGTTCCAGACACTGTGGTGGAAGACGTTCGCCTTTCCATGGAACTATCAGTGAAAGGCGAATTCTGACGCTGCTGTCAATGGCAGCGGGGAATGCGCTGTGCCACGGAAACTAAACACATGGCTATTGCTGGAATAATGGCTGGGCAATCCAATTACGCCTCTGGTCATGAAATTTTGTGACTTGTAGAAAGGTAAGGTAGAACAAGAGACGTGCCGTTTTGAGAGAAGCGTGAAAAGAGTGAGATATGTTCTTACTGTTCATCTTGGTCATTGTTCACCTGGCCATGGTGGCCATTGCAATGGTCTGTAGTTGGTGCACACAGGAGTTAAGTAAGTTACGTCCATGAGAATGGTGCTATTATATGTTGTTTTGCTGTTGTCTGAATCCATTATAAAATGATTCGGGCGCGGTTGCTAGATGTAGTGCAAAGCATGCGTATTTTCCTGATTGATGACAATAAAATAATCACGCACATGTCAACTGTCTGCTGGAGACATACTTTAGCACGGGCACTTGATGCTTTAGAATAAAACTCTGGAGTCTCTATAAAATACTCTTGATGAAGATAATTCTCACCATGACCTCTATTTGTACAGATACCAAGTCAAATCCTGTGAAGATAATTATCACCATGATCTCTATTTGCACGGATACCAAGTAAAATCCTGTGAAGATAATTATCACCATGATCTCTATTTGTACAGATACCAAGTAAAATCCTGTAAATATAATTATCACCATGATCTCTATTTGAACAGATACCAAGTAAAATCATGTGAAGATAATTATCACCATGATCTCTATTTGCACAGATGCCAAGTAAAATCCTGTGAAGATAATTATCACCATGATCTCTATTTGTACAGATACCAAGCAAAATCCTGTGAAGATAATTATCACCGTGATCTCTATTTGCACAGATACCAAGTAAAATCCTGTGAAGATAATTATCACCATGATCTCTATTTGCACAGACACCAAGTAAAATCCTGTGAAGATAATTATCACCATGATCTCTATTTGCACAGATACCAAGTAAAATCCTGTGAAGATAATTATCACTCTCTATTTGCACAGATACCAAGTAAAATCCTGTGCGTCCTACGCCCCTCCTGCACACATCAACTCTCTTGTGACAAGATGGAAGTACTTTTCTGATCATTATTTTTTCACACACACGGGGACATAAAATACGTGTGGAGGCGCTTGCGGAACGTTGTAAGGACTACAGTTTCAAATTGAAAGCGGTACTATTAACCTTGCGTAAAAATGTGATATCTTTCATTAATGTATGATTTTCAAAGGATGTATAGTGCTCCGGTCATGTCACTCCTGCCTTTTATCATCGGTTCTGTTTCAATCCGTGTTATGTTTTTCCATTATTCTCGTCTTTCTTGGCACCACCAGTACGATAGCGGCTGAAAGGCAGGCATTCGTGCAAGAAGGACATCTTGACAGAGAATGCTCCGGCACGCACGTGCATGCAAACTAAAGCACCGCACCATGACATTGCAACAGGAAGGGAGTGAGAATCGATGAACGTATTTTTGTTTTGCAACCAGTGATTGGCTTAAACACTGTTGGGAAGCATTTTGCTGGCCCTGCTTCAGAGGGGAACAAATTGTCATTTTCGCTGCTTCACGTCAACATCTCGTAATATTAGTTCATCCTGGTTACTAACCGGAAAAGTACGCTCTGTGGCAACATTAATGATATTTGTTAAGAGTGTAAAGACTGTTGCAACAGAAGTGATAGTTTGTTCATAACTAGAGCAAATCACAAAGGATGGTTAAAATGTTCAGTAGAAAAGACGGGAAGCTACTTTCACAGCATGAACGAAATCCTTCCTTGTGCGTACTTAGGTCGGTAATTTTGGTGTGCTTTAATCTTAATTTAATTTTGTTTGTTCTAGTGCACGTTTTAGCAAAGCTTGTTTTTACATCTTTCATTGTTGACTTTTTATCATGCAAAAGTTAGCAAAGCTAGGTCTGATTTTTTAAAGAGAGAGAATTCCAGCAGTTATTCGTGGTTTACAAATACAATGGTCCCCAAACCGATCCCATGGAGTGGTTAAGAATGAAATTTAACACAAAACCTTAAGAGAATTATTGCTGTTTAAAAAGAAAAAAAATAACATTATATGCGCAACTAAACACGGCATGATCATATCACGTTGGTTCTCCACAAGTACATACACAAACACTGAAGTACCTTGCCACCCAATCAATGAAACAAACGCAAAGATAAATCGTTTTGAACGTTTGGAGAATTTTTTTTTCAAGCAGGATAACAAAAGTAACCACGCAGTGGGGGAAAAAGCAAAATGCACAGTCGATTACTTATCAATTGACATTCTAAATGTCTCAAACACCTAGGTTGGGGTGAGAGAAGGAAACCTTAAATCCTTCACGGGCAGTGTTGGGGATCACCGGTTCTGTACCTTTTTCATAACTATTTAGCTATGCCTCACCATGGTCAACTTCTATCTTGCGGTTAAACATTTCTCACTGAGCTTCTTCAGCACATGTGGTACCCCTCCCCGTGCAATTTCATGTAAAACACCAACTACAATTTTTTGATGGTTTCCTTTGCTCCGAGGGAATGGACTCCCAAGGTAGGCGGTGAATGGTAGGAATGCGGACGGTAATATGGACTCCCAAGGTAGGCGGTGAATGGTAGGTATGCGGACGGTAAGATGGACTCCCAAGGTAGGCGGTGAATGGTAGGAATGCGGACGGTAAGATGGACTCCCAAGGTAGGCGGTGAATGGTAGGAATGCGGACGGTAAGATGGACTCCCAAGGTAGGCGGTGAATGGTAGGAATGCGGACGGTAAATGGACTCCCAAGGTAGGCGGTGAATGGTAGGAATGCGGACGGTAATGGACTCCCAAGTAGGCGGTGAATGGTAGGAATGCGGACGGTAAGATGGACTCCAAGGTAGGCGGTGAATGGTAGGAATGCGGACGGTAAGATGGACTCCAAGGTAGGCGGTGAATGGTAGGAATGCGGACGGTAAGTATGGACTCCCAAGGTAGGCGGTGAATGGTAGGAATGCGGACGGTAATGATGGACTCCCAAGGTAGGCGGTGAATGGTAGGAATGCGGACGGTAAGATGGACTCCCAAGGTAGGCGGTGAATGGTAGGAATGCGGACGGTAAGATGGACTCCCAAGGTAGGCGGTGAATGGTAGGAATGCGGACGGTAAATGGACTCCAAGGTAGGCGGTGAATGGTAGGAATGCGGACGGTAAGATGGACTCCCAAGGTAGGCGGTGAATGGTAGGAATGCGGACGGTAAGATGGACTCCCAAGGTAGGCGGTGAATGGTAGGAATGCGGACGGTAAGATGGACTCCCAAGGTAGGCGGTGAATGGTAGGAATGCGGACGGTAATATGGACTCCCAAGGTAGGCGGTGAATGGTAGGAATGCGGACGGTAAGATGGACTCCCAAGGTAGGCGGTGAATGGTAGGAATGCGGACGGTAAGATGGACTCCCAAGGTAGGCGGTGAATGGTAGGAATGCGGACGGTAAGATGGACTCCCAAGGTAGGCGGTGAATGGTAGGAATGCGGACGGTAAGATGGACTCCCAAGGTAGGCGGTGAATGGTAGGAATGCGGACGGTAATATGGACTCCCTAGGTAGGCGGTGAATGGTAGGAATGCGGACGGTAAGATGGACTCCCAAGGTAGGCGGTGAATGGTAGGAATGCGGACGGTAAGATGGACTCCCAAGGTAGGCGGTGAATGGTAGGAATGCGGACGGTAAGATGGACTCCCAAGGTAGGCGGTGAATGGTAGGAATGCGGACGGTAAGATGGACTCCCAAGGTAGGCGGTGAATGGTAGGAATGCGGACGGTAAGATGGACTCCCAAGGTAGGCGGTGAATGGTAGGAATGCGGACGGTAAGATGGACTCCCAAGGTAGGCGGTGAATGGTAGGAATGCGGACGGTAAGATGGACTCCCAAGGTAGGCGGTGAATGGTAGGAATGCGGACGGTAAGATGGACTCCCAAGGTAGGCGGTGAATGGTAGGAATGCGGACGGTAAGATGGACTCCCAAGGTAGGCGGTGAATGGTAGGAATGCGGACGGTAAGATGGACTCCCAAGGTAGGCGGTGAATGGTAGGAATGCGGACGGTAAGATGGACTCCCAAGGTAGGCGGTGAATGGTAGGAATGCGGACGGTAAGATGGACTCCCAAGGTAGGCGGTGAATGGTAGGAATGCGGACGGTAAGATGGACTCCCAAGGTAGGCGGTGAATGGTAGGAATGCGGACGGTAAGATGGACTCCAGTGCGTGAATGGTAGAGGGACGGTAAGATGAACTCAAGGTAGGGTGAATGTAGGTCGGACGGTAAGATGGACTCCCAAGGTAGGCGGTGAATGGTAGGAATGCGGACGGTAAGATGGACTCCCAAGGTAGGCGGTGAATGGTAGGAATGCGGACGGTAAGATGGACTCCCAAGGTAGGCGGTGAATGGTAGGAATGCGGACGGTAAGATGGACTCCCAAGGTAGGCGGTGAATGGTAGGAATGCGGACGGTAAGATGGACTCCCAAGGTAGGCGGTGAATGGTAGGAATGCGGACGGTAAGATGGACTCCCAAGGTAGGCGGTGAATGGTAGGAATGCGGACGGTAAGATGGACTCCCAAGGTAGGCGGTGAATGGTAGGAATGCGGACGGTAAGAGGACAATGTGAAACAAGCAAACAAACAAACATCCTTACCAGCTGTTAGTCGCAACTAGTCAAATAAAAGATTATAATTGAACCTTTGATTGAAAGTTCAATACATATGGAGTACATGAACTTAACAGACAAAAGGACAAGAGTTGACATGTAGGTGTGTGTGTGTGTGTGTGTGTGTGTGTGTGTGTGTGTGTGTGTGTGTGTGTGTGTGGTGTGTGTGTGTGTGTGTGTGTTTGTGTGTGTGGTGTGTGTGTGTGTGTGTGTGTGTGTGTGTGTGTGTGTGTGTGTGTGTGTGTGTGTGTGTGTGTTTGCGTGTGCGTGTGTGTGCGCGCGCCCGCGCCCGCGTGAGTGTTGACCATTCTTGTCTCTTTACCATATAGATAGCCACAGTCGATCTAAAGGGATTCTTTTCCTTTTTCTTTAGAAGTCAGAACTGCATGCTTGAATCTCATCTTGGCTGAAGATACACCGTCTATGATATTATATCAGATAACATACAGACAGTTTCATATATCCAAAGGGTCCGCCTTCTTTCAAAACATAGGTCACATTTTAAGGCCATTTTGAGGCTGTGGTGAGATCCATTTACAGATATGCGTGATCTCCCTCTCTCTCTCTCTCTCTCTCTCTCTCTCTCTCTCTCTCTCTCTCTCTCTCTCTCTCTCTCTCTCTCTCTCCTCTCCTCTCTCTCTCTCTCTCTCTCTCTCTCTCTCTCTCTCTCTCTCTCTCTCTCGAACACAAAATACTTCCTAAAATATTAACTTCATTTCCAAGAGACCGGAACACAATATCATTCTTTAAATCCTATCTGACCAACAGAACACAGTATATTTTTAGCAATAGTAACTTCTCATTTAGAAAGATTACAAAATTCGGAGTGCCCCAAGGTTCTGTTCTAAGGCCGCTTCTATTCTGTTTGTTTATAAATGATCTCCCATTATCAATTTCACATCAGAGTGTCTTGTGTGACCTTTTTGCTGATGACGCTTCCCTTCATGTCAGCCAGTGGACTTGCCGACGGTTCGAAACGCTCTACAGCAAGGTTTAACCGATGTCTGGGAGTGGTGTCATTATACTTCCAGGATAGTTATCCAAAGAAGACTGACGGCCCGAAACGCTCTACAGCAAGGTTTAACCGATGTCTGGGAGTGGTGTAATTATAATTCCATAATAGTTCATTCTAAGAAGACAAATAGCATGGCAATCACTTCTAGACAGAAACACCAAACGAAAGCTCTAAGTCTCAGTCTGACTTTAGATATCAACGCCATAAAACAAGTGCATGAGCACCGAGTCATGGGAGTAACAGTGTACGAGGACCTTAAGTGTCAGTCCTACATTGAATCTGTTGTTATCAAGCTGGCTCGCAATCTCTTCATGGTTACACAACTGAAGCCTTGCATAAATACAAACGTTCGATATTGTTTTTTTTTTTTTTTTTTTTTTTTTCAAGACCAACGGTCTCTCTCACATCAGCTATGCATCTGTAGTCTGGGACTGCACAGCAACCATTCACCATAGAATACTAGTTTCAATGTACCGAAGAGCTGCAAGGATGATTTTGCCGGATTCTTCCTTAGTAACCTCCGAAAAGCAGCCTAAATTAAACATACTGCCGCTGCAAACACACCTAAATTTCAACAAAGCTGTACTTAGGTATAAAGCACACAGTCATGCGGTCCCACAATACTTCGGAGATTTACACACTGAGGCCTTGTGTCGGTATGGGTCTAACAATTATATTCTACCACATGCTCGGATCGACATTTCAAAACTATTTTTGCGTTTTTCATGTGCAGCCGTTTGGAACTCCCTTCCCCCAAACCTGAAATTGTGTCATTCGCTACAAACCTTTAAAAAAAAAGAAGTAGAAGAAAAAGCTTCGAAAATATTTCACAGACTCTTTGACGTAGACTACACTGTCTCATAGAAGTGTTTTGCAGCAATCACCTATATCATCAGCAATTACAGATGTGTACGTTGTTACCGTACTAGTGACTAAATAATACCACTAACTGTCCTTACTCAGTGACGAAGATTACTTCTCTTAGAATACTGTATTTTGTTTCATGCCGGTGCCATCACCCTCATCATACTCGTCTGGTCGCGAACTCCGCCAACAATCACAAACACACAGCAAGCATCGTCATACTGTACTGTTGATCTAACCACCTTTTAACCCTTCCGGTCCCAACCCATTGCTTCACACTACATCCCCCCCCCCTCCTCCCCTGTCTTCACGTCTCCCCTCCCCTCCCGTCATTTTGTTGTTGCTGTTGTCTGCATCTTATGGTTGCGTATATATGCATCCTTTTGTCAAGCCTTCGCATACAAATGCGTGTGTGTGTGTGTGTGTGTGTGTGTGTGTGTGTGTGTGTGTGGTGTGCGTGCGTGCGTGCGTGCGTGCGTGCGTGGGTGCGTGCGCGCGCGCGCGCGCGCGCGCGCGCGTGTGTGTGTGTGGTGTGTGTGTGTTGTGTGTGTGTGTGTGTGTGTGTGTGTGTGTGTGTGTGTGTGTGAAGGGGGGGGGGGGGGAATCAGGTACTCTATAATCCTGTGTAGCTGTATTTTCCATCTCCTTTCTCTTTTTCTTTATTTTTTAAATTTCATTTTATGTTCTTGTCTTTGAATCTCATAACATAATTTAGCTAAACAAGGACAGATTGCAAGAATAGGCTCTGCGTAAAATCTCAATCCATGATCGAACAAGTGTTCTGAGCTTTGGGTTTTGAGTTCTCTCTCTCTCTCTCTCTCTCTCTCTCTCTCTCTCTCTCTCTCTCTCTCTCTCTCTCTCTCTCTCTCTCTCTCTCTCTCTCTCTCTCTCTCTCTCTCTCTCTCTTCTCTCTCTCTCTCTCTCTCTCTCCTACTCACCCCCACACCACACACACACACACACACACACACACACCACACACACACACACACACATACACACACACACGCGCGCGCGCGCGCGCACGCCCACACACACACACACACATACACACACATACACACACACTCTCTCTCTCTCTCACTCTCTTGTTCTCTCTCACACACACTCTCTCTCTCTCTCACTCTCTCTCTGTCTCTCTCTCTCTCTCTCTCTCTCTCTCTCTCTCTCTCTCTCTCTCTCTCTCTCTTCTTCTTCTTCTTCTTCTTCTTCTTCTTCTTCTTCTTCTTCTCTTCTTCTTCTCTTCTTCTTCTTCTTCTTCTTCTTCTTCTTCTTCTTCTTCTTCTTCTTCTTCTTCTTCTTCCTCCTACTTTTTCCAGATTTCACCAATATAATGCTCTTATTATTTCCCTTCCTCTCCATTCTGTCTCATATCCTGTCCCATTCCCTCTGCTATTTAGATATTCTTTTGCTTGCGACACCTGACTCGCCCATCGCCCTCCCACCCACTCTCCATCCTGTCATCATCTTGTTGGAGGATGACCAACTGTCATGGAACACTTTCCTTCCTCTGCCAAACCCTGCTTTGTTCTGCCCCTCGCCTCCGCACACACCTTTCCCCCCAAACTCCCATCCCGTGGTGTCTGCTATCGATCTCCACCCTCCCCTTTCTCCACCCAGAAGTGATGCATGCTAGAAGGCAGTTCGTCAGGCGCCTGTCAGATGCGGTGCCAGGAACCTGCCTGCTCATTCCAGTGAGAGAGCACGGCGTGTCTGTTTTGGGAAGGTGCCGTGTCAATTGTGCGATTCTGGAACATCGCTGCACTGCTTGCTTTATTGTTGTTTGTTTGTGCGTCTGTTTCTATGTATGGTGATAATGACGATGAGGGCTACCATGCAGACCACGTTTGTCTGTTATAGTTTTATTTCTAATTTTATCAAATTTGCTCCTGATAATGATGATCCAAATGATAATGACAATCCTAGAAACTAATTTATGTTTTCTCAGTAGTATTGTTGTACAGACATGCATATAACCTGTAACTGTTTTAATAACTATATTCTTAAATGTACTTTAGACATCTGGAGGGAAAACAAAACCTCTTTCAGCCTCTTTGCACCCTGCCAGACAATGCACAAGACAAAAGCCAAGAAAGCCTGCAGTGCAGAAACTCTGGTTAAAGTCTTTTAGACTTTTCATGGAACTGCCAGCGAAGTGCTAAATCTGACCCCCGTGATCAATGATAACTGGAATTTTATAGTGCTACAGCACAGCCATTAAATGACTTAGCTAGTGTCGACGATCATGTTGACATTACATTATGACTCTGACTTGACTAAACGAAGTGGACTTGAAGAAAGAGAGGGGAACGAGGGAAGGCATGCAGCGGACTAAGAAGTCGATCAGTAGGACAATGAACGGCGACAGGAATGTATTAACTATGGGAATGGTAGTCGATCATAGGACCAATAGGCACGGCGACAGGAAGTATTTTACATGGGAATGGTAGTCGATCATCGGACTCAATGAAGCGGACAAGGATGATTTTACCATGGAATGGTAGTCGATCATAGGATGAATGACGTGGGAAGGAGTATTTTACATGGGAGTGGTAGTCGAGTCATGGACTTCATTGAACGGCGGAAGGAGTTTTTAATGGGATGGTAGTGTCATAGGGACTTCAATGATACGGCGGACATGGGTGTATTTTACATGGGAATGGTGTCGATCATAGGCTCATGAACGGCGGAAG
>CM031602.1:24277614-24287614 GCA_018398815.1 Conus ventricosus
GAGAGAGAAGAGAGAGAGAGAGAGAGAGAGAGAGAGCTCTGAGGAAGGGGTAAAGACTGTGTCCCATACCACTGATTTCTTTTCTTTTCTTAAGGAGAAAAAAAAAGCTGAACAAACACGGCTTTTTGCTTGTACGTAAAGCTTTAGAACCTTTTAGGCTTCGTTCTTTTCCTGTCAATATCAGTATTATTTTACGATCCAGTATCGTCATTGCATAGATCTGTTCTCGTTTAAGTCGTGGTATTTCAAGCCTAACCTATCCAGTTTTATGTGTATTGAGCCTCTCTAAAAAGTAGTAGTTGTTGTTGAGTCAGGTTCTGTATTTCATATATGAGTGAGGTTGATTAAATGGAATACAGATAACATGCTTGATGCTAGAAAATGTCCCTTTTTGGCACGGAATACAGAGATCAATGCAACACGGAAGTGCTATTTAGCTAGCACTACCCTCTAGCGCATGATTCACTCTGGACACATTGTGTTACTCGGCACCGCGGATATGATGGCATTTGTGTGCATTCATACAAGAAGTAGGGCATCATGACAGAGCATGCACCAGCATGCACGTGTATGGTACCTAAGCCACTAGGGCAATGCCACAGGAAGGGAAGGAAAAATGATACCATAAAGGCATGATTTATACTTTGTTTTGTACCTGAACAGGAGATTGGATTCAGTGATGTCGGGAGATACTTCCTGGCAGTGTTGTACAGAGGAGGAGTGTTACTGTTGCAATGTTACTTGCAGGCCTTATGAAATTTGCCCACAGGAATTGCTGGGTGGATTCCAAAGGTTTGGACAAATGACAATAATGCTCCAACTTAAAAAAACAAAAAACTGCTCACATTCCATAACTGCAGATGTCATTTGTAGACGTTTCTAGTTGGTTTCAGACATGTATTTTTTGTGAAAACTGGAAAAAAATAATGCAGAAAGCAGGCAAGCAAAAAACAAAACAAAACAAAGCCATCAAAACAAAAGAAATTAATTTGAATTCACATATTAACATACACATTCCTAACAAGAACACAAAACTGAGAGAGAGAGAGAGAGAGAGAGAGAGAGAGAGAGAGAGAGAGAGAGAGAGAGAGAGAGAGAGGAGAGAGAGAGAGAGAGAGAGAGAGGAGAGGAGAGAGAGAGAGAGAGAGAGAGAGAACCAAACAATACAAAACGAAACAATTTGAATTCACATAAGCATTTCAAACGAAAATGAGAGAGAGACAGAGGAGGAGGAGAGAGAGAGAGAGAGAGAGAGAGAGAGAGAGAGAGAGAGAGAGAGAGAGAGAGAAGAGAGAGCAGAACAGACAGACAGACAGACAGACAGAATCAGAGACAGAGACAGAGACACAGAGAGACAGAGACAGAGAGGTGTTGGATGTCATTCGTGAAGTCATCCTGAAAGAGATTGTTTTACATCACCTAGGTAGCGCATTTACATAGAATACAGCGTATTGTTTTCATGCCAAGAAGTTCAACGGTTCAACAGTGTTAAAAAGTAGTGTATATAACAACCACTTCTGAATGAAAAAGATGAATAGTTTGATTTTTGATAAACAACATGCTGTTCAGTTTTGTAATTAGATTTCAATTTGTACAGGGATACACAGGGTAGTATTTATTTTGACAAACGTGCAACAATGCTTTGCAAACACTATCAACGAATAAGAGATGGTATCACTTATAATCCTGTTGTCGTCATGACCATTGTTACATGAAGATTTTCAGTATAGAAACGTCTTCCTGTCATTAAGCTGGCGACTGAAATTAAAATGATTTGTACAAAATGACATATCCGAAACATACCATCAGTGCTATATTTCTATGAGCTACGAAAATACAATGTCATTTTCAACGATCCCAGTCTCCTTTAAAACAATATTTGTGCTTAAACACCCGTATGATATTATGAGCTGAAACCCTAATGCTAGTTCTTGTGCATCAGTTTTCACAATATTTTGGCCATGAGTTATTTGCAATAAAGTATCATAATACAGCTGAGTGTTTAAAGCACAGCAATGAGTGTAGACATTTATCATCTTTGATGTATATTTGTGCGTGACCGATTATGATCAACTTACAGTTATCAAAATTGTGATGAATATTATTTTATGTCGTATTTTCTTTGAAAAGTGCATGTGATAGAAACGGCCCTTCATCAACAAAGCGTACGAGGCGGTTAACATCTTTCTTTTTTCCCCTCAAAACAATGTAAAAAACTTGATATGCTTCACGAACTTCAGCACCAAATTATTTTACCCAGTTAAATTCAGACAAAGTCTTGACCAAATTTCTTCATAACTGACCACTGTGACAGTTGCATAAGTGATATTTCACATATTTCACCATTCACAGGTCGACCATTTAGCGTTACGTATCCAGTTCAACTTTAGAGTCAGAACAAAAGATTTCAAACATGAAGATTAAAACCCTCATTTTCTATATTTTTTTTGACATTGTTATTTAGCCGTCTCTGTCTTCTTATTCAAAACATAACTATAACAAAATATTTTGCTGGGGTTGATAAACCAGCACAGCTCCTACACCTACCACGAGCCTCTCTCCAGAATATGCAGCTAGGGAACACGACCACACCAACAAACCACCTCACTACATCCAATATTGATTGGCACCTAACCCCTGCTGTGCCTCTGTTCCGTGCAAATCACGCCAGGACATGCTCGGAGTCATTTCCGTCCTGTCATTTCAGCCCATTAGCAACCATTTTTATATCCTTCACCTTCACACTTTGTTCTTGATATTTCACGCGCAAAAACAGCTGTAAATTAGTCATCCACGAAGAAGGTCGGAAATCGTGATCGACCAAACGTTTAAGATTATGATTTCTAAAAAAATCGAACAAAGCAATTCAGAATATCTGTGACGAAACTGACTAAAGAGAAAGTTAGCTGCTTTGGTGTGAGACGCAGAATTTACTTCAAACTTAGAAGCATAATATAATGATTTGATTTTGAATTAAAAAACTCTGCATACAGCATTTTTGCAGTTCTATCACATGTGTGTGTTATGGTTTCAGCCGAGTGTGTGTCCCGACCTGTTCATGCATAGCTCTTAGTATCCGCCACTGTACTCTCTTACCCTTTCCTTCCCATTGTTCCACACTTAATGGCCAGAGTCGAACCGGGCAGACCTTGATGTGATCCCATCACCTCAGCCATCGTTTCTGGTCTGGTCTGGCATTGGTGCCATCGGAGAATCTCGGGTCTCATTGATCCCTGTGCCAGAATTTACATCCGGCTGACGTCCTTCACCCCCTCTGTCACCTCCATGCTGCCTTCTCCACTGCCTCCCCAGCTCACGCCTGCCACACGTCCATTTGCCACAATCTAAGTTTTTGTCCCCGCTCGGCCAGAATAAGTCCGTTTTTGCGCCACTGGTTTGTGTGAGATAAAGAGGTATGTGATGCAAATACCTCACAGTCATTATAACTAGTTTTGTTTATGAAATATCGTCTAGTGCTCTCTCACTTTCGAATAAACTACTTACAAGAATACGAGATCTAATGAAGCTTACATATCTCTTCTCTCTCTCTCTCTCTCTGTCTCTCTCTTCTCTCTCTCTCACTCTCTCTCTCTCTCTCTCTCTCTCTCTCTCTCTCTCTCTCTCTCTCTCAATATTTTGGATATTTCCTATACACGTGTGAGTTTTAGCACTGAACACGAAGGCCCGGAAATTGCGTTATCAAGGCAGTTTGAATCCAAACTGTTTCAAACCTGTTATGTGATGCCTTATGTAGCTTCCGTGATGACATTTCTGATTAAACTTGACTTGAGTTTGAGTATGTGAAGGCGCGACACGTGTTTGTGCGTGCATGCGTGCATGCGGGTGTATGCATGCGTGCGTGCAACTGTCAGTGCGTGTGTCTGTGTATGTGTACAGAGAGAGAGAGAGAGAGAGAGAGAGAGAGAGAGAGAGAGAGAGAGAGAGAGAGAGAGAGAGAGAGAGAGAGAGAATCTGTAATTATCTGTTTGTCCCTTTCCCCATCCCCCTACCTCCCTTGCGAACACCTTCTGTAGTGTTGCATGCCAATAGGTAGTTGATCAGACCCCTGTCACATGCGATGCTGTACAACCTGCCTATGTCTTTCAGGGAGTGAGCATAGCACGTCCGTTTGAGAAGGTGCCATGTATACTTACGCTTCTCTGACATCGTAGTGCTGATTGCTTTATTACTGCTTCTGTTCATGTTCTTGTCGATGATGATGATGAGGAGGAGGAGGAGGAGGAGGAGGAGAGGAGGAGGAGGAGGAGGAGGAGGAGGAGGAGGAGGAGGAGGAGGAGGAGGAGGAGGAGGATTATGATAATGCTGATTCGAATCCTTACTATTTTTATGTTACTATTGTAATGAAATTCTGCTGCTGCTGCTGCTGCTGCTGCTGCTGCTGCTGCTGCTGCTGCTGCTCGCTGCTGCTGCTGATGTCAATACTGATCATGAGGGTAACAGCGTCAACATTTGTGTTGGCCTTTTTTGACATTATTGTAGGAACACCAAACATAAAATTGATTTGGATAACCTCAACCCTCTTTTTTCCGTCCCATCTTATGTGCCATTTTAATGGCATTACCCCCCCCCCCCCCCTTGTCAATCATTTTAATTCCATGTACAGATGTACAACCCCATCTCTGTTCAAGCCACACAAACACCTTCCCTCCCTTCCCTTTCCTACCCACCCTCCTTCCCTTTTCAATGAAGCAATACCTACGGTTTTATCCAGTTACGTGATATCTACAGATCTTTGCAGACGCTCAGCACTTCAAATTTCAAGATGAGCAGGTTGCGTGAAATGAAGTCTGGAGGGGGTATCCTCTGGCAAATTGCTTTCTCCACATTGGGAGGTGACCTTATGGTCGAAGCCATTTGAAACGTAGTGTAAATGCACAGTAACACGTGTCGCTTGATAATCGGCTGTATGACAGACTGCCTGACTGAGGAATAGACTTTTTTTTAAAAGATATTTTTCTGTCAGATTATTTTAATTCTGTCAAGTTTAGATGTATCAACATTTTATGAATGAATAAGATATAATTGCCATCAGAGTTTGGGAATTCGACTGTGTTCGGTTTGGGGAAATTTCACCATAGCGAGAACAGGAATCACTTACCCTTCCAATTTTAACAGAAAGCGATAGTATGTAGTTTTCATTCATATTTGTGTGGTTTTCTATTATACTTGTATTCTTAACCATATGTGTTGGCATTTGGTTCTTTTGTCGCCCAGTAAGCAGTTAGAGCGAGATGTTGTCGTCTATGATATGTCTGCAATTTTCCTATGACACTTGTACTATTAAGGATGTGCGTTAGTGTTTGATGGCTTTGTCCCGTAGAAAGTATGCTTTTAAAAGGATGATTCTACATCACGAAACAAAACGATTGCCAGTGACAGGAAGATTGGTGTGTATGTGCGTGTGTGCGTGTGTGTGTGTGTGTGTGTGTGTGTGTGTGTGTGCGTGCGTGCGTGCGTGCGTGCGTGCGTGCGTGCGTGCGTGCGTGCGTGCATGTGTGCGTGTGTGCGTGTGTGTGTGTGGTGTGTGTGTGTGTGTGTGTGTGTGTGTGTGTGTGTATGTGTGTGTGTGTGTGTGTGTGTTGTGTGTGTGTGTGTGTGTGTGTGTGCATTAGAGAGAGAGAGAGAGAGAGAGAGAGAGAGAGAGAGAGAGAGAGAGAGAGAGAGAGAGAGAGAGAGAGAGAGAGAGAGAGAGAGAGGGGAGAGAGAGAGTTCAGAGCACGGTCTCCTCGACCTCTTCACTCTCTCGAAATCCATCCAATATTCAGCCTTTGTGGCTCCAGTAGCAAAGTGTATATGCAGAAGCAGCAAGCGATGATTGGACACAATGGCCGTTTCATATGCTCATAAACGTCACTAGCAGGTCTGTTGCTTTTAGCAAATGGAATATGCGAGTTCAGTCGGAGCACACCACACACACACACACACACACACACACACACACACACACACACACACACACACACACACACACACACACACTCACACTCACACTCACACACACACACTACACATGCACACAAATAAACGCTTTCTCTCTCTCTCTCTCCTCTCACTCTCCTCTCTCTCTCACACTACTCACACACACACACACACACACACACACACACACACACACACACACACACACACACACACACACACACACACACACAACCACACACACACACACGCGGCGCTCGCATTTAGTTAACTCAGTTACTCTATCTCCCTTAATGGTACACACCTAGATGACCATTGGTTTTGTCAACCTCTGGAATGTCTAAAAGTAAGTGTGGATATTAAACTGAGTAAAGTTTGTTGCCATCGTATGTGGAACAGGAACTTTGACTACAAGAAAAAACAAAGTAAAATCAATGTCAAGAGTGTGAACAGTCTACTTCATTTTATGTTAATGCTGAGAACGAACTTCTCAAAAACAACATCGACTTTGCAGTTTGAAATAGGTCGTAGTACTGTAAGTACACATTCGAGTCTGACTACAGACTCCAGCTAAATGGTTCAGATTTAAGTAAAAAAAACAATACTTTGACCATGAGTCTTTTCAAAGATGTCTTATCTTTTCAATTTACTGATACATGAAACAGTTGTGACGCTTTTTACAACCTGCTACTTGTTTGATGAACATTTCTTGTTGTAAACCTTGTGATTTTAAACTGTCTGCCTACAATCTGCATTATCCATCTGTTGTAAAAACATATGTAACGTCAGAGAGAGAGAGAGAGAGAGAGAGAGAGGAGAGAGAGAGAGAGAGAGAGAGAGAGAGAGAGAGAGAGAGAGAGAGAGAGGAGAAGTGTGAGCAGATGAGGTAGCGCATCTCTTGTTTTCCACGCAATCTGCTGTTCTAAATCGCATCTCTCTTCTCTCTCTCTCCTCTCTCTCTTTTCTCTTCTCTCTTCTCTGTCTCTCTGTCTCTGTCTCTCTCCTCTCTCTCTCTCTCTCTCTCTCTCACTCCCCACTCACCCACACACACACACACACACACACACACACACACACACACACACACACACACACACACACACACACACACACAACATACATACGCAAACATGCCCTTGAGCACACACACACACTCGAATGTAACCTTTCCCTTTACTCTCTGTGTCCCTCTGTTACACTTTGTATCTCTTGCACATGACGCAGAAATGATGACAGACAGACAGACAGACGGCAGTCAAATCTTGAAGAGAGAGAGAGAGAGAGAGAGAGAGAGAGAGAGAGAGAGAGAGAGAGAGAGAGAGAGAGAGAGAGGAAGAGAGAGCAATAATGATAATAATGTTAATTCTGATAGTATTAGTAGTAATATAATGATATTGGTAGTAATGATAACAATAATAGTAATGATGATGATATACTAATGATATTGACAATAATAGTAATAATAATATTAATAATAATAATAATAATATAATAATAATAATAATATAATAATAATAATAATAGTAATAATAATAGTAGTAATAATGATGTTATGTTTATGATGATGACCTTGCTGCTACTACTACTACATACTATACACTACTACTACTACTACTACTACTACTACTACTACTACTACTACTACTACTACTACTGTTCTGCTGCTGCTGCTGCTGCTGCTGCTGCTACTACTACTACTACTACTACCACTACTACTACTACTGCTTCTACTACTACTACACCACCACTTCTAAATGACAATGTCTAAACATGTCACTTCTAAAGTGTGATGATTCCATACCCCCATCCCCCATCCTCTCCTCCTCCCCCCCCCCCCCCCCCCCCCCCATAAAGTGGAAAAAGAAAATAGGCCTTTGTCAACAGAGCTTAAAATCCTAGACATGTCTTTTGATATTCGTTGACACATAACAAGGGTAAAGATAAGTTCATCACTTTATCAAAATTGCGATATCAACCTTGAATCAGCAACATGAGCCGTATCGTTAACAGACAGATCGACACTGCATTATGCCTGATTTGGTCTAACTGGAAATCCAAGAGTTGACTGACACGGCAGATTCGGTTCGTTCCTGTCATTCCAGCCGATTATCATGTGATGTTCGTGTGTCCGTGTCGCCTTGGCCCATTATCCCCATCTTTCTTGGCCCTGCCAGTATGGCAGTAACCATGAATCAGACAGTGATGCAAGAAGTAGGATATCGTGATCTGAGAAACGCCCCTTTTGACAGTGAAATACGTAGATCAACGCAACTCAGAAGTACTATTCAGCTAGCACTACCTGCTTGTGTCTGGTTCACTCTGGACACGTTGTGTTTCTCGGCACCGCGGATGTGGTGGCAGTTATGAATCAGGCATCCATGCAAGAAGTAGGGGCATCTTGACAGAGCATGTGCCAGCATGCACATGTATGGAAACTATGCCACCAGGACGCTGCGATAGTAAGGAGGGAAAAAAACCATAAAAGCACGATTGTGCTTTTTTGTATCCCAACTGGAGATTAGATTCAATGATGTCGTGAGATATTTCCTGGCAGTGTTATAGAGGAGAGAATGATTGTTACTGTTGGAACATTACTTGTTGGCCTTATGAAATTAGTCCGTAGTAGTTGTTGGGCAGATTTCAAAGGCTTGAGGCAAATTACAATATTCCTCGACCTAAAAAAAAACCCTGTTCATATTCCTTGACAGAAGAACACCTTAAATGATATTTTGGTTGCTTTAATACGAGGATTTCCTTTGAAAACTGAGAAAATTAATCCAGAAAGAAGGCAAGTAAAACTAAACAAAACAATCTGAATTCGCATATTCACTGCCCTGTCACGTCAGGGATGGTCTTCTGTTGCGGTACACTCCGAGCATCACATTCTTCATTCAGCTGTAAAAGGGAGGCAAATCATCTCAGAAGACTATGGATGCTTGGAATGGGAGATGAGACAGAATATGGACTCATGCACACCCTCATCTGACACACACCCTCATCTGACATTACTAGGTTTGCTCACAAACTTGGCACTTGGATTTTTAGGGTCAATAAACCATATGAGCCCCTGCCCTTACCACCAGCTCCTCTCCAGACTATGCAGCTGGGTAACACGACCCCACTAACAAACCACCTCGCTACATCCAATATCGATTGGCACCTAACCCCTGCTGTGCCTCTGTTCCGTGCAAATCACGCCAGGACATGCTCGGAGTCATTTCCGTCCTGTCATTTCAGCCCATTAGCAACCATTTTTCTATCCTTCACCTTCACACTTTGTTCTTGATATTTCATGCACAAAAACAGCTGCAAATTAGTCATCCACGAAGAAAGTCGGAGGTCTCCATCGATGAAACGTTAAGGTTAAATGAATTGAAAAAAAAATCGAACAAAGCAATTCAGAGTATCGGCGAAGAAATTAACCCCCCCAAAAAATTTTGGCTTTGGGGTGAGATGTAGAACTTATTGGGAAACGTTGAGGCATCATATTGTGATTTAATTCTGATTCACAAAGACTTTCTACATGCAGCATTATTTGCAGTTCTGTTTACAGTGTGTGTGTGTGTGTGTGTGTGTGTGTGGTGTGTGTGTGTGTGTGTGTGTGTGTGTGTGTTGTGTGTGTGTGTGTGTGTGTGTGTTGTTGTGTGTGTGTGCGTGCGTGCGTGCGTGCGTGCGTGCGTTCGTGCGTGCGTGCGTGCGTGCGTGCGTGCGTGCGTGCGTGCGTGTGTGTGTGTGTGTTTTACGGTTCAGCCAGGTTTGACTTGTTCATGCATAGCTCTTAGTATCCGCCACTGTACTCTCTTACCCTTTCCTTCCCATTGTTCCACACTTAATGGCCAGAGTCAGAACCGGGCAGACCTTGATGTGATCCCATCACCTCAGCCATCGTTTCTGGTCTGGGTCTGGCATTGGTGCCATCGGAGAATCTGGGGTCTCATTGATCCCCGTGCCAGAATTTACATCCGGCTGACGTCCTTCACCCCCTCTATCCCCTCTATCCCCTCCATACCCCTCGTCTCCACTGCCTCCCTCCCCAACGACCATCTCGACAGAATATAAA
>CM031602.1:24297614-24310114 GCA_018398815.1 Conus ventricosus
CCCTTCCTTTCCATTGCCCCACAGCTAATGGCCAGAGTCATAACCGGCCAGATATTGACGTGATCCCATCGCCTCAGCCGTAGAGAACAGTAAAATGTGTGTTCTGGCTCAACCGCTCTCAACCAGTTTCAAGCGGTTGACTCCAGAACACACATTTTACTGTTCTCTAATAATCCATCACACATTCTCTTTCAATAACCAAAAATAACGTCCCTACAAACAAACATACTGTGTAGGATTATCCGTTTTCAATACTAATTTACTAAACTTTTCAGATTTTAGTTTTTGCTTAATCCTGCGTTTTTCCTGATCATTTTCAATAACGTCATTTTCACGCATACATTCATCAAATGCGTCTGTCTTTCATGTGAAATAAAACTACAGTCTTTAACTGTTCTCTAAAGTCTTTTAAAACCGAGTTATATTTCTGACATAAAATCCACACACTTATCCCAGCATGTCTTCCACTGAAAGCTAGTTTTGACAAAGCGTTTTTTTTTAACTATGTCTTTTTCTGCCGAGCAGTCATCTATAATAAATAGTGTCTGCGTTCCCTTAAAAAATTTATAAAAGTATTCTAAACACTCACTTAGCTTATTGCTAGGATCAACTAAATATATGTCATCATCTGTCCATATAAACCTTCTATCATAATATGCTTTGTTAAATTTAAGCGTTGGACAGAAAATCACAATATGAGCAAAATTATAACGATAAACTGTTTGTAATAGGTTGAGGACAAATATTGTTTTCCCACAACCAGTTTGCCCACAAATTAATGAACAATGAGGGGTTTTTGTCATAAAGTTTAACTGCTCCATAGTTTTTATAACAGAACTTAATCTAATCCAGTTATTGTTTTTATCATGCTCTCTGTCAAAACTTGTTCAGTATAATAAAATCCTATAAGGTCTAAATGTGTAAGATTAATCCAATTCAGTGCTGTAAGATTGTTTCTATTTAGACTAATATTGATTTTTTGCTTGTTGTTATGACCTTAATATCCTCACCATGTGAAGAATGACGACAGTAACTTTAAGACTGTCAACGTCTAAGTTTTGCCAGCTAATTAGAATTCCTTTAAAAAGGACGTCACTAACGCCCACAACCCCATCCCTCTCCTTATCTTTTAAGACAGAAATTTCAAATATCATTGTGAACGTGTCTCCTAATTTCATTTGCGGAATGAACTGTAATTTTGTAGAAGCATCTTTCAAAACCGTTTCTTTTCTGTGGAGGATGTACTGTTTTTTCCCATACGGCTTTATTTCAATCTCTTTCCGACTATTGTCGTCCGGCATAAGACTTACATGTAAAGGGCCAGAGTTGAATGCTTTTCTGAAACTTTTTTGACGGCTAAAAAATGTAAATGGGCTTATGAATTCAAATTTTATTTCCCATTCTAAATATGGTTCTAAGTGCCATTTGAGGTCAGGTTTTCGAACTATTTTATATTCATACTGGCCAACATTATTTGCTTCTAGATTGCGCAGCTGTTCTAGTTTAGGAAACTTTTTGCTGTCGCCAACCTCTTTGCGTTTATAATCACCATCTTTAGTGTACTCAAAACCATACAAAGCGCCTATTTCACCATTCTGTTCAAAGTCCGCAACGTCTGCAAGGTCTTTTAATTCTAAAGTTATACACCTCACAGGCGCTAATGTAACTCCGGATTCTTCTGGCCCGCGCGACATTTTTTAGTACAACTTATTATTTTATTTCCAAAACAATGTGCAGGTTATCACATTTTACAACTTTTCCTGTTTTGTCTGCAATTTTTATATTAAATGATCCGACCCTCCCACAAACTAATCTTTTAAACTGTAAATTAGGGAATTGTATAATTTCATAATCGCAATATGCAGCTTTCCCTGACGGAAGAGCTCTTAAAACAGTTGAGGGCCTTCCATCATATAAGTTTTCATCAGTGCTTAGCTCATCCAAATGAACATAGAGTAATGAATGTACTGCAAGATCGAGCGGATTTTCTCCCTCATAAGTAGTTTTGTTTGGTGTAACTCTAAAACTATGAACAGGCTGATTGGCAGTTGTAAAGCCTAACATTTTAGCTAGCTCTACATCAAAAAGGTAATGTACTACTTCTTCTTCAGGTTTGAATGATAACATTGTTTTTAGATTTGCATTGTTAAGTTTGAGAGTAATGTCAAAGTTACTCATTGCTTCTTTTAGTGAGCAAAACCCGTAATAACCATCAGGTATGATTACCTGGTCAACTTTGGATCCTGATTTGTCAACTTTTAGAATCGCATTATTATTCTTCGATTCAGTTATATTAAACCATAGGACTTTGTAGAATATTTCATGGAGTGCACCATTTGGTTCCGCAATCGTTCTAAAACGCATGTTCTAAAAACGGGGACGGTCTTGGTTTTTAATTTTTACAAACATTTTTTTTAAACGAAAAAAAAATGACGCGTTCAAATATACAAAGATGCAAATATTCTTTTGGGGCCCACTACACTTAAAAAATAACAACTGATACTCTTGCTTTTTGGGGCACAGACTGACATTTTTCATAAAAGGTGAGTATCCTTTAAGCAGATATTTTAAACCCCCCCTTTTAAAAAAAAAGACTTCCCAAAATTTTTTTTTTAGCCATCGTGCTTTTTTCCCAAAACCCTTTAAATTTTGCTGTGTTTTTTCTTTAACTGGGGTGGAGTGTCTATGTGTTCATTTTAAATCACCCTAATCCTTTGGTGAGGTCATGTACAGATTTCTTTTCTATACACCTTCAGACGTTTTTTTGATGGAAAGCACCATTGCCAATGACAAAACTTTTTAACCCATCGCAACAGAAAGACATAGGCTTTTGAAAGGATCTGTAACGAATTCAATATTAATGTTAAACAGCTTTAGACAAAAGTCGATCTTAATCGGGCTAAGGCACCCTTATTTGTGGGCGTGCACAAAAAGTAAACTTTTCGGAAATCCCCCTTAACTCTTTCTCTTCAGGCACAGGCGTTCACCTGGGTCCATAGAGAAGAGCATAAAACAAAAATGGAAAACATTTATTTTAGCAATCTGAGGGCCAAGGAGCGGGAATAGAACGAATAAACGACTCTTTCGCACTTACGTTTGGTGTTTGCTAGGTTCGCACCCAAAACGAATCGAGCAAAAACTAGTCCTTCTACGGGCCTTGATGCACAAAAAAATTGGCAAATTTAGAGGACGCCATAATTTGCGTTGTTTTCCCTTAAAGTATTAAAAGGTCCCAAACCCATTTTTTACAATACGCAAGATCGAAAGTAGACTTGCTGTTGGCACGGGTTTTAACAGCCTTTCTGACCTCAGCCCGGGGGGAACAAAAATAAAATATAATAATGAATCCTGTGGAGGCAATGAAAGAAGGTCGGGAAAAAACGACATAAATTCTGAGCCTGTAATATTCCCAAACAGTAAAAACCAAAATGGGCCCCCCAAGAAAAATCACCAACCCCCAGGTCCCCCAAAGCCCAAAGGGGGTGTAAAAAAAAAAAGCCTGAATGAAAGCGCGTTGGGAATTAAGGCGGGTTCTTGGCTTTATTTTATAAATATTTAACCCGGGGCAATTTTGAAAAATGCCCCAATGGGTGGCCATAAACCAAAAACTTTTTGATAACAAAAGAAGTAAAAATTTTCCCTAAAACCGGAAAGGTCCCTATAGCTTCCACAATTTTTTAAAAAATCCGCAAATTTTCAGCTGTTTTTTTACCCATGTTTTTCAGGAGAGGCGTGGGGGGATAAACTTTTCCCTCACCCACCGCCTGAAAGCCATACCAGTGTAATTTCAAACCTGGGGCCCTTTTAACGCTTGCTAATGTACTTTCCTTGTCTCTAAACAGCGTTCGTATTCGTTCTGCTAGTGTTTTTGTTTCATATAAAATTTTTTTGATAGTTTTCTTTTCTTCACTTGGTTCGTAATTTGGGCTCGGTTTGTAGTCAGGCTTCTAGTCTTGTGACTTCTGTTTTAAAATTTTTTTTGTTTTTTTTATTCTTTCTTTAATCTCAGCCCACGATGGAGTCGTCACCTAACGAGTTTTTCTTTTTCTTTTTTTAAACTCATCTAGTTCACCTGTTTTTTTAAATTGTTTGTTAATTCGCCTTTTTGGTTTTTAAATTCATCAAAGGGGCCCCTCTTTCTCTATCTTAGCTGTGGTTCGGGATTTTTTTTCGCCGCTTTTTAATTAAATCTTTGTTTTTTTTTTTTAAAATTTGGGTACCTTTGGGAGTTTTTGACGTGTTTTGTGTTTTGCAAATTTCCCCGGTTTTTAAATTTTTTGGGTTTCAAAGCCAAGGGGATTTTGTCGTCATAGGGACTTTGCTAATTTTTCCTAGGCTAAAAACTTTGAGGGGTCTCGTTTTCTGTAAGCGGAACACGCTGTCCTTGATCGTTGTTCACATACAAATGGGCCCATTATTTTGTCAAAATCATTTGGGGCTAAAATACGGGGGGTTCAAAGCCTAAATTTTGGTACAAGATCTAACAGGGTTTCTGTTAATTTACTGCAATGAGGCGTTGGCGATGCTGTTTGGAGTCCCCTTTAAACATGTCGTCTTTAGGGCAAAATCATAATTTCTTCATCTTCAAAGCCTCCATGTTTTTAAATAATTTAAATTTTTAATTTTTTCTTTAAAAAATTCACAAGCTTGGGGTTTAAAACCAACCCCAAGAAGAATGAAAACCCCAAGGCTACAGGAAATAAACGGATATTACTGTTTCCCAAAAAATCCATCTACTATTGATCGATCAAATTCGTACTGTGAGATTCCAACCTAGGAGCGGAATGAAGTGATTGTGCCAGGCTTCTGCGCGACTTAACTTTCAAAATAGAACTCAAATCAAAACAACCCAAACAGACAGTTGTCCAGATTTGGGACGGGCATTCGTTAAGAAAAATTTCTATAAAACTGAGGGGAAAGAAGTATTGTTCTTTACACTAATGCAGACATATTTTTAACCTATTCTGATCTATGGCTAACCGCGAAGAAAGGGAGGATCTGCATTCAAGGAATCGAAAAATGAAGAAGCACTAAAACTTTAGAATATACGCCGAAGTCCCTTGCAGATGCTTAAAGCAGCAAAAGCTTTAGTCTTGTAAGTAATGCGTATGGGTAATCGCTTTTCCATTCCCTTAGATTTTGAGTTTGCTAATACGCATGCCCCTACTTCAAGGAGCGTTAAAAGAACTGATTTCATATGAACTAACTTTTAATGAATACAAACTCGTTAGCAGATCATCAGACACCGTAAGCAAAGTACAGCATTTCTGACATCTCGTTAGAGTTTTGATCGTTGTTAGCAACGCTAATCTAGCAAGGCTGATTAGCAACATATAAGTCAAAGATTAGCAATATATTACGAAAGAGTGCATCATCATCAACATATCCCAACAGCAGGGCAGACACTACATGGAATTTTAGTTTTAACACCACAGCAAATTCGCTTAAAGGTATTTTAATTGCTGTGCGAAGATGAAGAACCATTCAAAAGACAAACTGAAAATTTTGTTAATCCTAAAATAACGAAAGTGCATGTACAATTGAGGGCATTCCTAACCAAATCTACGCTAGCGGCTTGAAACCTTATCATCATTTTGATGAAATAAAGAAACTGTTTGGAGCGGGAGGGGTAGAAATCCAAAAGTAGAACCTTGTGTCTAAAGATCTCACATCGTCACAGCGTTAGTACTTGATCATTATTTAACAACGAAATACGGCTTAGGATTGACCTAAGTCCACAGAGGATAATGGATTTATAGAAGTGGAGAAAGTTAGAGACATAATAAAATTTTCAAATTGATAAAGAAAAGAGGGCCGATAAACACTAACGGTATTTATTTTTTTTATGATATGATGCGCAGCTGATATTCAAGATAACGAATTACAAATAAACTTACTAAATTTAGTTTTTTCATTTTTAAAAAAGCATGTCTGTTGAGTTATCCAATAGTAACCCCTAAAGAAGAATAGGTAGGCCAACTCTGAGCTGTTATAGAAGGCACATTGACCCCCAGGGTCGTCTCTGCTGCTGAAGTAAAAACCTCAGATTAACCAAACATTACACTTCGCAAATGCAACAAAAACTAGAGCAATGACTTTCACATAAATACAGCAAAGCCAAACGAAAGGGTATTCTGCTGCCTAATGCTGTTACATATGTCAATACTGACATCGACTATAACGCCGCATCAGCAGACGAGTGTATGCCTCTTAGCATCGGGCCATAGGCGCACCCCCAGCTTTACCTCTAGGAGGGGTTGTCTTAACTCTTGGCTGTGTTCATTACTGTAGTGCTGCTAGCAAAAAAATAAAAACTAAACTCCAAAAAGCACACAGCCATGGTTCAACTAATAACAGCTAAACTTAGTTCCTTTCAATCTGGATAATAAAATAAAGCACTAGCTGACTCAACTCACGCTGTAGAATTTAGTGCGTCTACAGGCCGATTTGAAGACTACAGAAGACAAAAGTTTGATCTTCAAAGAAAGGCAAGGACAAGTTTTTCTCAACAACCCACCCTGAGCATGATAAAAAAGGAATGCTTAAAAAAAGTAAACGAAACTTAAACTCTGCTCTAAACCGCTCACATTAACAACGCCAAGGTGTTTATACTTTAGTTTATGAGTCTAAGCATCAAAAAGACCATCGATATTGATTCTGATTAAGACGACTTTGGATTCGTTTTGTATTTTTTTTTAATTTAAATAATATTTTGAGTTAGAAAGAAACTCAGGCATGGAAAGATATATGAAGGTTTCTGATGAATTGTTTGAAAGCAATTGCAAGAAGATTTATCAAGAGCCACTTGAATGAAATTGATTTAGAAGTCATTAATCAATCCGGCAAGCGACTGCAAACGTTGGACATGCTATTTCTCAAGTTCCGGGTAAACAAACAATAGACCCCCAGTTTAAAGTAAAGATAGCTGTTTTAATCGACTATGTAACAAATAAATGAAGAAACCTAGAAGTCTGGGTCTCAACTAAACAGCAGCCTATTCTTTCCTCTAATGACTTAACACCTGTTGGGCAGACCAACTGCCTTACACAGTTTGATGTTGACGCCTGAAGAGCCAAAATGAGAGCCTGGTTGGTCAGAGGGCGAAGTCTTAAAGAATTAGATAAAACAGGCTAAGTAGCGCCGAATGTTTTAGGCTTCCATTCCACTACCCCCAGCCATTGGTAGCGAAAAGAGCAGTTCTATACATAAGATACAGACAACAAATGTTTATTGGTTGTGTTTTTCTCGCAAGCCTGCATTATTAATCCGCAAAAACGCAGAGAGAGTGTCTAACTATCATCCTTACATCAATGATCTTAACTTTAGTGGAATATCCTTTCCCTGTCGGTATAGACCAATTGATCAGTTTGAAGAAAACCAAACAAACCAATAACTGTTAATATCTACACATGGGATGAGGAAACACATCTACAACCTATTAAAGTGTCTAAAAACAGCCCACCATTTGGCGACCAGACGAAAAATCATGTTGACTTACTACTGAATGTTTTCACTGCTACCGCATTACGCATTGATACGCACCATGAGTAGATATTGGGCGCATACTACAAAAAAATTATGTCGAAACAAGAATTCTGCCAGAACATTTTTAACAAAGAATTCCACTGCTCAAGCGCGAGCGAACATAAGAAACATGTATCCGGCCAGTTGACTGTAATACAGACTAACTACGCCCCACAGGGATCTAAAGTTAGTTTTAAGAACTGGAAAAAACTGCAAAATTCTCCATATGTTGTTTACGCAACTTCGAATCACTTATTGTTCTTAGAGGGGCCCAACCGCACAGAACTTCCAAAAACACCCTTTTGTGAGAACATAAATTTTGTTCATTTGTTTTCACTTGTCAGATGGGATGGCGTCCATTCAAAGCCAAATTTTTTATATGAGGGCCAATGCTCCCAAATATTTCTTAAACGCATGCAGAAATGGTAATGACTGTTCTAATTCTAAACTTATCAAATCAAAAAGACGCCTGAAGCCAAAAGAACAGTATAAATCGCCCCCACTGGGGATTTTGTTTAGGCCCTCATCAGACCACCCCAATCCAAAAGAAGAGACCATATCACATTAGGGGAAGTTTTAGGGGACTGCGCACAGTAAATGCAATCTAAACAAAGTTTAAACCCAAAAACAGGAAGCTGCCCATCTTTTTCAAAACTTGCGAGGTTATACCTCACTTAAAATAAACAGAAAACCACGACTTTAGGGTAAAATGAAATTCCAGCCCATCAGAAAAGTACAGTGTTTCACTTAAATAACAGCCCTTTTTATGACTCTATGCAACACAATGGGTTCTTTAAGTCACTGGCTACCCTTTAAAAGTCCTGCCCAATAACGGAAAATATTTGACCCAACTCTTTTTAAAAGGGGCTTTCCCCTTATGAGTACAAACATTGGAAAGGTTTGATGAAGATACATTTCCCGCCTAAAGGCGCTTTCTTTTCTAGTCTAAAGGGGAAAGGGACATCAGGATTCTAATTACCAGCAGCCAAAAACGGGCAGAATTAGAGTGTAAAACGAGGGGAACTTCAACTCCACTTGAGGGCCGATGTATGTTTGTTGGGGGACGTTTTTGGGAAATTACAAAAGACCTTTGCTGAAACATTAACCCGGATCCCTCTTTACATTTCTGCGCCCGGATTTTTGGGACGCTTTCTTAAATTTTACTGGAGTACAGTTTGATTTATTGTCTGACCTCCCAAAGATTCAATATTGAAAACGGTTTTGCGCGGGGAAAATAGTAGGGCGCGCACAACTGTAAACAAAAAACCCTATTTGGACGTTTATATCCGAGTAAAATCAACTATCTCATTATTTAGATGCAAACAACTGTATGGAGGGGCAAGGCGAATCATTCCTTTACGAAATTTTTAAAAATGTACACGGTACAAAAAAAATTTTTCAAAAGCTTTAAAGGGTTGGGCAGTTTGGGCCAGGCCAACAGCGGGTTTTTCATTCTAGAAGTTGATTTGAATATCCTCGGAACCCTACCGCAATACTACCTTTGGGCAGCAGAAGCCTAAAAAAGGGCAAAAACAACCGCCTAAACTTGTGCCTAATTTTGGGGGGCCAAAAAAAATTAGTCTGTCATTAAACTTCTACAATTTTTTTAAGACAGGGTTTGAAATTACAGCTTTCATCGAAATTGCTTTTTACAAGAACAGTTCATGAAACCATACATCATGAAGAACCGATCCAAACTAAATCCACAATCTTCAGAAAAAAAACTTTTTTTAAGCGAAGAACAACAGCTGTTTCGGAAAGACATGGAGAATCCGCACAACTAAAGAGTCAGATTGGTCACAAAGAGAACGAAGCAATTAAGCTGACTTCAAAACCCAATTATCAGGACTTCAGAAATTTTATGATACTTTTTGGATAATGAGAAAAAAAAGAAAATCAAATTGGACAAACCTGTATTTATCGGTTTACTGTTTTAAATTATCAAAGCTTTTTAAAGTTAGAAATTTTTTATGATACTTCAAACCCCGTACCGAGTCCAAATACTTTAAAACAGAACAGATAGTTTTTTTTATAGATATCCCTACGAAACATCAAAAGACGGAAAAGAAGGCAAAGGGCATCGGGGTGGGATACCACTGATTATCCTAAAGATCGCCTTGCATTCAATTACTAACAAGAAGGTTTAGGAAAAGAAGGTGAATTACGGAAAGTGATTTAAAGGGGTATGTGGGGGTTTAGGAAAAATGTACAGTATTTTGGCCATGAAAAAACCCTTAAAAAAGCAAAGGGAAATCCCGCAGTTTGTGCAGTCAAAAATTCCAGACAATACAAAGAACATTTTTTGATAATAAATTTTCATCAGAAACGTAAAACTGCGATCTAATCACAGAATCAAAAACAAAGGTTTTAACAAAAAAGTCATTTGATAGAACAAACACAAAAAGTGTGTTTGTTAATCCAGATTTTCATAGCATATGGACATTGGGAACCATCAATTAATTAAAGCGGAACTGTGTCTGGTGGATTATCTGCAGTTCTTCTTCACAAAAGATCTTTGGGGACCGGTTGTTTTGCCGTGTCATTTCACGTAAATAATACAGGGGCGGATTCATTTTTACAATTCTTTTTTATTTCATATGGGTTCAACATCCAAACTGGATCTGTTGCCCTGATGCGAGTTCCCCTTCTGCTCCCCGGAAAATAAAGGTACCTTACATTTAAACCAAAGGGCAATAGTTTGCCAATGAAACTCTCCTTCAACAACATCTATTGTTTTTTTTTTTGATTGCTTGTACTGGTTTTAACCCTTTAAATTCTTCATTATTCATTGCGCGCAAACGAGGGCAGCTTCAAACCCATTCTGTGTTGCGAGAATTGTCAATAAGCTTCTGTGATACTGGTAGGAAAAAGTTTTTTGGCAAACTGTTTGTTTAAATTTTTCGACTAAAGCCTGTGATCTGTGAACTCCTGGATGCCTCTTCTAATGGTAACTCTATTTTTTTAAAAATTAATTGATTCACTCGCCTTTAAATTCTTTTCCATAATCGATTTGAATCATGCGAGGATAAGTTAAAGGACCTCGTTGTTATCAGTTGTTTTGGGCAACAGCAACAGCAAACACTCTTTTGTGTTAATGGTTCCGCATCTTTGTATCTTGAAGCTATGTCAATGACTGTAAGCGCGTACTTAAATCTTTTTCGCTAATCGTTTCATGAGGGAATATAGAGGTCCATTTGATGGTGTCGTTCGGTATTGTGTTTCACAAAGTGTGGTCTCTGTATTTGCCCAGGCGCAGGGAAATAAATTGCCAGATCGTTGTTTAGATAACCATTCTTTTGCTGTTTGTTCACTGACTCCAGCTGCTTGGCTTAGCTTTTTTATTGCCATGATTCCCTTCCAATATCCTTTTGGCGAATAATAGATTTTGTTCATTTTTATTCAGCCAATATTATGCGCAACAAAATACACAACGGTCATACCAAAGACAATAAACGCGATTTCTTGCATCTTTTGTTTTTCTGATGGTTGATAAAAGTCACTGAATTTTGGTGGGGGCAATGTCTCGATTGGTTTACCTGTTACAAGATAATACTCTTTTATTGCTTGATCAACATCTTAAATGTGTAAGCTGCATGCCCCTGTTTTTTCAGTGTGTTATTAATAAAATCTAACTGCTCAATTCTCTGCTTTTCATAGTGATCTTGCGCTGCGGCTAGTTGCTCCATAGCTTTGTTATGTCTTTTTCTCTCGCCGTCATCCCGCAGTTTACTAAACGCGTAATTACATCCGATAAAAGCAAGCACATTCACTACTGCACCACCTATCATCATTACGAGTGAAGCCATTTTTATAAATGTATTTTTTTAATTTTACATATTTATATTCTCTGGAATTATTCCTTGCTTAACTAGAAAATCTTTCGTAGCGAACGAAGCTGCTATAACAGCAATCAGCTTTGCTGAATCCTCAAAGCCTAGCTTGCCAAGATCTGCTGGTTAAATTTTAACAAGCTTTTACCAAGCATCGTGTATCCTACACTTAGGCCTCCAATAACAGCAGAATGGTAAACAAGGTTGGTAACAGTTTTTTCGGCGCTCATTTTAAAAAATAAAATAATTATAATTAATAAAAAACATGAACAGCGATGATCGCTAGAGCTACAGAGCGGACTAAACTGTCTTGGACTTACAAATGAAGAAGTTGATAACCAAGCTATTATGCCCAAAAAGGAAAGGCTGTATTCTTTGGCAGCATGTGGAAAAACAAAACAGTTCCTCGGCAATGAATTCAGCATTGAACAGATTCAACAGATGTCGCCACAAGACATTATAAAGTATCATAACAGGTATGAAGCGCAACTGGGATCAAGAATGGTAAAAAGTGTAGGACAAACGGTTCTTAGTTTGTACACTAAACTAGTCAGTAGATTTGCCCCCATTGATTCTGAACAAGATCTTACGTATGATTTAACGCAAGATCCAGTTTAACAAAGTCATTAGAGTCTCTAAGCTGTGATTTATATTACAGATTTGGAACATTGTTATCGCCGCTAATCATGGGATTAATAACTTTTAATCATATAGATTTTATTTCCCTTCAAAATGAACGAGCCGGAAAATCAGCAGAATCAGAAAACACTGAATCAGGTGGAGAAAGTAACCAAGCCAGAAAATCAGCAGAATCAGAAAACACTAAATCAGGTGGAGACCAGTGAAAAGCATCCTCATCCTGGCGTGTTAAAGCAGGAAAAAAATTAGCAGAGTGGAACAAACAAAAAAAATTACAGTTACAATCACAGAATATAACTCATGATGAAAACATAACACCGCCAACGCCAGAACAAGTTGATTCAATGCCAGCTATTAAAACTCCATGTGATTCAAGACCTACAGCGCCAAAGTCTTCATGGAATATTGAACTTAAAACTGTTGCCATTTTTGGCGCCCTTGCTGCTGCTGGGGGTGGTTATTACTGTTATAAAATATATAAACAATGGCAACAAAAACCAAAGAAGT
>CM031602.1:24320114-24325114 GCA_018398815.1 Conus ventricosus
TCAAACTGAGACCGAGACCTACATTCAACTGCTTGTACTGTGCTGCGCTGGCGAGTGGGATTTCTCTTTACCCTTGATATGCTCCTAGCATGTAAGTCTTCCATCTCCTAAACCTGAGCTAAATTCTCTGAGTACAGAGTGGCGGATACCTGCAACACTGACCAAAAAAAAAGAAGAAGAAAATGTTGTTTACATACCAGACAACATGCATTCTACAAATCTACAAATACAATTTACCTGTGGGAGTATGTAAAACAGGTAACTCCCAGAATGTAAGGGGGGGGGGGGGGGGGGGGGGGGGGAGCGCTGAATCACTAAGAAATCACCTCATTACATCATACATTCAGTGGTGCCTAAAGCCCTCCGTGCTCCACTTCAGTGCAAATGATGCCAAAGAAAAGAACGCTTCAGATGTATTTCCGTTCTGTCATTTCAGTCCATTAGGAACCATTTTTCTATCATTCGCCGTCACACCTTTTTTGTCTTCTCTTCTTGACACTGCACGCCCGTAAACATTTGCAAATGAGTCATCCACGAACAAGGTCGGAAGTCTTCATATAGCGAGCTTCAAAGCTAATTGAATGTCTGTCAAAAATGATTGACGACAGCTTTTGAAGGCACGGGTGAAAAACTTAGAGAGAGGAGAGAGAGAGAGAGAGAGGAGAGAGAGAGAGAGAGAGGAGAGAGAGAGAGACAGCCAGGCAGACAGACAGACAGACAGAGACAGAGAGAGAGAGGGGAGGGAGGAGAGAGAGAGAGAGAGAGAGAGAGAGAGAGAGAGAGAGAGAGAGAGAGAGAGAGACAGAGACAGAGACAGAGAGACAAAGCGAGACATTGGGTTTATTTAATGCTTTTCTGAATGCAGTTGTACTTGTAGCTTTGATCACATTTATATGTCATAGTTAGACCTAGCAGTGTCTTGAAATGTATCCACGCATCCCCTCACCCCCCTAATAACAGCCACTGTACTCTCTTGCCTTTCCCTCCTGTTGTTCCGCACTTAATAGCCAGAGCAGGAGCCGGGCAGAAGTTGACGTGATCCCATCACCTCAGCCATCTTTTCTGGTCAGGGTCTGGCATTGCTGGCATCGAGGAATCTCAGATCTCATCGATCCTTGGGTCAGAATTTCCATCTGGATGGCGCCTTTGGTCCCTCCCCCCCCCCCCCCTCCCCTTTTCCTGCCTTTTCCCGAACCTCAAGCCTACTCACCACCCGGCCTCCACTGTCTGCACCAACACAACCTTTGCAGTATCGAAACGCTCTTTGTACCTCTGCCATAATGAAACGTATGTCAAATAATACCATTGCAAGAAAAATGATCGAAGTACTAAGATAAAACGTAAACTGACACACACACACACACACACACACACACACACACACACACACACACACACACACTCACACACACACACACACACACACACACACACACACACAACACACACACACACACACACACACACACACCACACACACACACACACACACACACACAACACACACACACACACACACACACACACACACACACACACAGCCACACCACACACAACACACACCACACACACATCTCTCTCTCTCTCTCTCTCTCTCTCCTCTCCCTCTCTCTCTTCAAACATACAGAGAGGAGAGAGGAGAGAGAGAGAGAGAGAGAGAGGAGGAGAGAGAGGAGGAGAGAGAGAGAGAGAGAGAGAGAGAGGGGTGTTAGAGAGGGATATAAGGTGAATGGAATAAAACCCATACTCTGTCTGCCTGTGTGCCTGTACAGTTTTCGTCTGATCTTCTCTAGACCTTATATGGCGAGTCATTATCATACAGGACATATCATGGGTGAATCATTTTGTGATTTAAAAGTCTCATTGCTCTTACTGTACTGCAACTATACGCCGGGATTGGGAGTGGATTCAGCAGGAAACAAAAAAACAGAGAGAGAGGAATGCACCGTCTCGCCACTAGCGTCAGTCTTTATTATTGATGTTGTACTTACTGTCAGCTGGAAGAGTTGAGTTTGAAGAGTGTTTAGGAGTAAAGATCTTTTAGTCTCTGGCTCAGTCCCAGGTGCCGAAACATCTTTTTTTTTCTCTAAGGGAATCGAAGCAAGTCAAATGCCAAGGGTAAGAGATGGGGCATTGGGTACAGGGTAGCGGAGGGAAAGGGAGTGTGGGACGGGAAAACAAGAGAGAGTAATGAAAGAGAATGGGGTATGGGAAAGAGAGGGCGGGGGGGGGGGGACTGGGGAGCGGATGAGGGAGGGGATAGGGTTTGAGAAAGAGAGTAAGTAAAGATGGAAAAAAGGCGAAGGAAAGGTGGAGAGGAGATGGGGAGAGAGTGAAGGGGGGAAAAGAGAGGGAAAAGAGAGAGGAGGATGGGGAAAGGTGGAGGGGGGGGGGGGCGAAGAAGAGGGAATGGATAAGGGAGCTGGAAGGGAAAGGACAGGAAGGTTTAGGAAGGAGGGTTGGGGTGGGGCAGGACAGACCAGTAACTACATATTATGTGATCAAACGAATCAATACAGAACCAATTGTTGTAGCTAGCATCTGGCTACTGACTCAGCACCTACAGTAAACCCGGCATTGGTAGTGATCTTATAGAAATGGTATTTAACAAACATATGTCATCCACAGTTCGGCGCTTGCTGGAAAATCACCTTTGAATGGTTTCTTAAGGCTCTCAGCTAAGCCAGTTCAAGAATTAACACAACAAACAGAATTAAGGAATACATTAAAATACACTAACGATTGCAGGATGAGTTTTTTCCTAAGCTTTTTCTTTCAAGCAAAATTATTGACGAACAATGAAGAATGCAAGTTTAACTCTTCCACTTAACGCTTTCTTCTACGGTGTTTATATTGCTCAGTCAGCCAGTTTCAGTTTCATAAAGGAGGCGGGTCACTGCGTGCAGACTAGTCCATATACGCTACACCACATCCGCTAAGTTTTCAGAACACACTACGCATAATTTTAAGCTGATGGATAAATGAATTAACAACTAAGATGAGAGAACTGAAGAAGAGGGTCTCGTGGTTTTGACTTAGCAGATGTCTGACCTACGCATTAGCCCAGTGCGCCGGTCAGACCTTGAGTGCCTACCTAACACTGGTTGTCTTTTTTCTTTTTCAGCCAGTTGCAATAAGTTTTTTTTTATGTGAAGTCTCTTGTCCCTTTTTTTGTTTTATTTCCAATCATCTCCTGTCATAATACCAATACTTTGGAAAATTTTACCCGTGATCTGGAAATCAGGGTCCAAATTTTTACTGACATTGAGTTTGGTGCACATACGTCTTGCTTTTTGGAAACAGGATAGAAGTGTTTACCCTGGCCTGTCCACCCCAGTTGCTTGGAAATCCGGTACAGGGCTCGTTCTTTCTTGGTCAGACGCAGTGTCTGGCCTATAGAAATGGCAAGCATCTGTGCTGTTTGTGTTGGGCAATGGAAAGGAAGTTAGATCTCATTGAGTGGGATAATAAGTTGCTTTTGGTGGGTTGTTGTCCTCAGCCGTCAATGGGTCTCTCTCTCTCTCTCTCTCTCTCTCTCTCTCCTCTCTCTCTCTCTCTCTCTCTCTCCCCTCTCTCTCTCTCTCTCCTCTCACCTCTCTCTCTCTCTCTCACCTCTCTCACCTCTCTCTCTCTCTCACTTCTCTCTCTCTCTCTCTCTCTCTCTCTCTCTCTCTCTCTCTCTCTCTTCTCTCTCTCTCTCTTTTCACTCTCTCTCTCCTGCCTTTTCCTATCCCCAAAGACTGTCTTCATACCCCATCTGCTTTATTTATCTTTTTACTTATTATTTCATATGTATGTACTATTTTCCATTATCATTGGGTCAATGTTTATTTTAAAATTCACGGTTAAACTAGCATATGCTCTGTCTTATTCTTTTCTTTAATTGATCACCGAATTACCTCCTGTGGCCTTTGTCAGACGTGTAAATAGTTGGCGTACACTATATTGCGTAGTTATGTTTCTCATACTTTCTTCTTTTTCCCTTTTTCTTCTTCTTCTTCTTCTTCTTCTTCTTCTTCTTTTTTCTTCTTCTTCTTCTTCATCCTCTTCATCCTCTTCTTTGCTATACTAGTTACATATATAGACAATTTACTTTCTGCACTATTGTTGTGAATTTTTGTTTAGCCTCAGGGCTAGCTGAGTGTAAAAAGCACACTTGTATGCTTATCTCATATCCCTGAATAAACACAATTTCATTCGTTCGTTCGTTCGTTCGTTCTGTTTTCATTCTGCTCCACTGCGATGCTGAGGTTGGTGAATGTGGTTGTCATTTGCATGTATAGGCTAGCAATTAATTTCTCCTTGACTTCTGCTCGTTGTCCCCCTCTCTATTTCTCCCTAGCCCAACCCTCCACTGACCAGCACCCCCCCGCACCGACATCCATACACCCCCCTACCTCCCCTCCTTTCTCTACAACTTCCATCCACGTTTTCCCCCATCTCTTCCTCGATTCTTGCGCTTGTCATATAATAACAAATACTGTGTTGATATGCTGTATACGCAGCATAACTCAGTCGTTTATTCATATTGATGTTATGATACACACTGAACTGAACTGAATTGAGGCCATTTAGTGTCGGATTAACCATAGGTTGTACTGACGTTTTAAGCAAAATAAATAACACAAATTCAGAAAAGTGAGCTGAAATAAATCAGTTAAAGATAAATAAATGAAACACTGTCTATTTATTTTCCAGAGATGAGAAAATTGTAAAGAACTGATTTACGATACTAACTAGAATTGAAAGGCGACCAAAGTCCGATTTAACATACGAACATCAGTATGTTCCTCTCTCACATACTCCTACTTACCCCCGTCCAGAGAACCCTTCGTACACTTTGTTTTGTCCATAATAGAATAATATGGAATTATCATTATACTCTCTCTCTCTGTCTTTCTGTCTCTGTCTCTCTGTCTCTGTCTCTGTCTCTGTCCCCCTCTCTCTCTCTCTCTCTCCCCTCTCTCTCCTCTCTCTCTCTCTCTCTCTCTCTCCTTTCC
>CM031602.1:24332614-24344640 GCA_018398815.1 Conus ventricosus
CATGGATATCCAATATTGTTTGAATGGCGTGACTTCTTTAAACTGAGAGCTAGCTCATGTTTCAGCCAGAAGATAACGTGGAACTTAGATCAATTTAAGTATGCATCTTTAAATGGTGGTCTATTTATACTATCCTAACCACCCCTTCACACAATGAAGCTCTCCCAATTCACTCTTCCTACCCATTTCTTACACTCCTTCTTCCCGCCCCACACTCTTCTATTTTTATGATCAGTATGGAATACACAATTCAACACGGCTACCTCTGTGTGTGTTTATGCATATATTTGCTTATCTATCTATCTTTATACCTGACTGTCTGTCTGTCTGTCTGTCTGTCTGTCTATCTTTATATGTCTCTCAACTTACTCACCCATCATCTATCTATCTATCTATCTATCTATCTATCTATCTATCTATCTATCTATCTGTCTGTCTGTCTGTCTGTCTGTCTGTCTGTCTGTCTGTCTGTCTGTCCGTCCGTCCGTCCGTCCGTCCGTCCGTCCGTCCGTCCGTCCCTCCGTCCCTCCGTCCCTTATCTATCTATCTATCTATCTATCTATCTATCTATCTATCTATCTATCTATCTATCTATCTATCTATCTATCTATCTATATCTATTCATCTATCCACCACTTAAACATCACTCAGAAATTATAGATTCTGTGTTGTCGTTGTCATCAACAGCAACAGCCGTTATCATCATCCTCATCATTCCCAACAAACAAACAGCATTATCAAAGAATCAGGGTAATTCTCAGAGCAGCAGAGGAAACGTGGCGCCTTCTCCAACGACACACTGTGTTTACTGACATTGTAAACAGGCAGGTTCACGGCATGCCTCCGTCGGGAATATGATAAACTGTCTGCAGGCGTGTCTCATTTTCGATTGGAGGATGGCGAGATAGCAGATCGGGTATAGACGGGGAACACACGATAATTTTTCTTCTCTCACCCCCCCCCCCCCCTTCGTTTGTTTGTTTCTTTCTCTTCTTCATGGCCTTCGGAGATCGAGCTTTAGCGTGGTATTCCATTCGAATAACACACAAAAAGTGTTCTTCTAACTGACTAAAGATTGCTGTATTTTCATTACACTTATTTTAAGACTCTCTCTCTCTCTCTCTCTCTCTCTCTCTCTCTCTCTCTCTCTCTCTCTCTCTCTCTCTCTCTCTCTTTTCTCTGGTAGCAACGGGACTCACATTCGCTGAAGTATACAAAGTCAAATAAACCTGTCCTCAATGTGTAACACCTTAAAAGTTTGAGATCAGAATTTGTCTACCCACCTAGTGATTTAGGATGTAACGATCATTACGTTTGCTACACAGTCTTTCTTTTTCTTGTCTGTCGTATCAGATAACCGCAAAAAAAGGAGACACTTGTATATTTGTTCCTGCACATTACGACCAAAAGATAACGATTTTTTTCCTTCCGTAGCCAATCTCCACTTTCAACGGAAAAAGAGCATGAACTGGTTTCTTTTGTTTTGTTGTGTTTTCCCTCTTCGCTCTTGCTCCAGCACACTGGTAGTTTAGTTTGCATGCATACGCATGCTGGCACATGCTGCGCCTGGATGTTCCTGTCTTTCACAGTTGTCTGTTCTGCAACCCAAACCTTGATGCGGTGCCAAGAAAGACAGAGACAAGGGGTTAGCGCTGCGCGCACAACGGATATGACGATGATAAGGCACTGGATAGTCAAGATCAAATCAGTTTAAATGCTAAGCTCACGCACGCACGCACGCACCAACTACTTTATCAACATCGCAACGTTAACGTGGAACTAGCATTAGGAACTTTTTTTTTATAATGGAATGTGATTTTCGTCTCATGAGAGAATTGATTAACGTAGTGTGTGTGTGTGTGTGTGTGTGTGTGTGTGTGTGTGTGTGTGTGTGTGTGTGTGTGTGTGTGTGTGCGTGCGTGCGTGCGTGCGTGCGTGCGTGCGTGCGTGCGTGCGTGCGTGCGTGCGTGCGTGTGTGAGCTTAGAATTTAAACTGATTTAGACCTCTCTACTGCTACTAATTGTTTTTAGTTGCAGAAAACATGACAGGAAATTCCGTTTTAGCGCTGTCAGAAGAGGATTCGGTTTGGAACAAAGGAATAGGGAACAAAACAGTTGAAAGACATCTTACCCCACATTCTTTTTTTTCTTCTTCTTATGGTTCTTTTCCTTTCCACACAACAACAGCTACAACAGCTGTAGCAGCAATAACAACAACAACAGCAACAACAACAACAACAATAATATTAATGTTAATAATGATAGTAATAATAATAATAATAATTATAATAATAGATATCATAATGATAACAATAATTATGATAATAATAATGACACTACTACTACTATTACTACTACTACCGTAAAGTTCGGACTATAAGCCGCGACTTTTTTCCCCAGCTTTAAACCCTGCGGCTTAAACAACGATGCGGCTTATGTGCGGATTTTTCCGATTTCAGAAGCATCACACCCACGTCTATTCGTAGCTTCTCTCAATTCTCTGTAACTCACCATATCGTGTTTACTGTTCATGAATTTTTATTATGCTTTTAACTACGATTTTCTGTGTAATCGTGTAATGGAATCAGTAACCCGTTCAGAAATACGGGAATCGACAGAAGTAAAGCCCATTACTGATATCTTTTTTTTATCAGTTTGTCTTCTACAAAAATACGATCGCTTCGAACGGCGCAATGTGTTGGCCGTTTCCGACCTGTTTAATCTTGACTAACACTAGCTGAATTATGAACAAAATAACTAAGCACTGGCACGGTATTAAGCGAAATAAAACAATCAAATCGTTTCATTAATGTTCTGGTTTGTTATTATATGCGTTATCTTACCAAGTGCGTCTTGCAATTCAAAAACGATTAGCGCATTCAACTCGGTCATTGTCAGACCTTGGCTTCGATCCGCCATTGTTGAAATCGTGGACAGGGAGTGAAGGTTTGCATTTGATACCTTCGCTTTGATTGGCTTGCGCTTTCGAGTACTCAACCAATCGCTTAGCTTGATACACCAATGAACGCAGGAGAGAACTGCCTTTCTAGCACGTTGCGTTGTTTTTTTCGGTATTTTTTTAAAGCAATGATGTTGGAAAGACAACACTTGTAAGAAGCCTCATAAAAACTTCGATTCTAATTGATTTAAAACACATCGTACTAAAAAAAAAAAAAGACTGAAGAAAAGCTGGAAACATGCTCTTGTATTCTGACCTATTTAAACGCCAGTGAATGCAGTGAACACATTATATGTGATGATTTTCGACACTATGTGAACTCAACGCTCGGCCAGCTGCCGCCTGCGGCACATCGGACTGTGTTGTATATATCTGCGGCTTATAAACCGGTGCGGCTTATTTGTGAAAAAAGTTCAGATTTAAAAAAAAAATAGTGGGTGCGGCTTATATACAGGTGCGCTCAATAGACCGAACTTTACGGTACTTATAATAATAAAGGCTGTTGATGGCACTAAATATTGCACTCACACTCATTAAACTAAATGATACGAATTATACGCTCCACCATTTTATTTCATTAGAAAATACCATACGTTTAGTCAAACTGATATTGCATGGGAACCTCTCTAGTCGTGTTCTATAATGTGAACACACAAAAAAGACATTGTTGCTAAAATAAACAAAGGAGCATTTCTCCGCTTCAGGTTCACAATATAATCCATTTTCACCAAACAGCTTAACGATGATGTACACTGTGGCTCCAGACTCTCAATAAGTCGCTGTATATAGGCTGAAATCGTAGGACAGTGGTCGGCTTGCCTGTAAACCACATGATTTGAAACGGTGGAAGAACCATCCGACGTGAAGCAATATGGAAAGAGATTAATGTGTACAACTAGAATGGCCTATAATCTACACAGCCGGATAGAACTCTGAGAAATCAGCCCCCCCTCTCTCTCTCTCTCTCTCTCTCCCCTCTCTCTCTCTCTCTCTCTCTCTCTCTCTCTCTCTGGAATAGTAGACATGTGTTTATGTATATATTGATTTATACAACATGTACAAATGTGTAAAATTATATGTCTTTTGATGTGAATCTGGCTTTGGTATAGTAGACATGTGCATGTGTATATGGTAGTGTATACAACAACCATGTATCAATGTATAAACTATATGCCTTTGGATGGAATGTCAATGATCTGAAGGAGAGGGAGGGGAGGGGGGATGTATATGCGAGGAGAGGAGAGATTTTTGCAATGTTTTATTGTTTTTTATTATTTTTATTATTATTATTATTATTATTATTATTATTATTATTATTATTATTATTATTATTATTATTAATTTTGTTACTACTACTACTGCTACTACTACTACTACACTACTACTACTACTACTACTACTACTACTACTACTACTACTATTATCCTTTAAACATAGCTTGTGTAAGCTGGTACTCCTGACATGCACAATTTATGGGAAGTTTAATCTTGTCTGTTTTTCTCTTCATTTTCCCTCCATCAGAGTTAAAAACACTGCCCCCCCCTCCCCCCTCCCCCGACCCCCCCCTATATCCACCTCCACATGGATAGTTGATTGATATAATATAAAGTTTGTAGAATTATGTCAAAACAAATTGAAAAAATAAAGAGCAGGAAAATGCTAATAACGCAGAAAAAATAAAAACAAATGTTTAATTGTCATGCTTCTGTATTAACTGTTTGTTGTCTTAAAAAAAAAGTTCATTGCTCTATGTAAAATTTATAACAACATCTTATATCACACATCAGTCGTGTATCGGTAATCTGATTTTGTTTGTTAATACGTCTTTCTTCTCACAATCCGCAGATTATTACAACAATAAGATCAAAGACTAATTGTCACAATCCGCAGATTATTACAAAAATAAGATCAAAGACTAATTGTCACAATCCGCAGATTATTACAACAATAAGATCAAAGACTAATTGTCACAATCCCCAGATTATTACAACAATAAGATCAAAGACTAATTGTCACAATCCGCAGATTATTACAACAATAAGATCAAAGACTAATTGTCACAATCCGCAGATTATTACAACAATAAGATCAAAGACTAATTGTCACAATCCGCAGATTATTACAACAATAAGATCAAAGACTAATTGTCACAATCCGCAGATTATTACAACAATAAGATCAAAGACTAATTGTCACAATCCGCAGATTATTACAACAATAAGATCAAAGACTAATTGTCACAATCCGCAGATTATTACAACAATAAGATCAAAGACTAATTGTCACAATCCGCAGATTATTACAACAATAAGATCAAAGACTAATTGTCACAATCCGCAGATTATTACAACAATAAGATCAAAGACTAATTGTCACAATCCGCTGATTATTACAACAATAAGATCAAAGACTAATTGTCACAATCCGCAGATTATTACAACAATAAGATCAAAGACTAATTGTCACAATCCGCAGATTATTACAACAATAAGATCAAAGACTAATTGTCACAATCCGCAGATTATTACAACAATAAGATCAAAGACTAATTGTCACAATCCGCAGATTATTACAACAATAAGATCAAAGACTAATTGTCACAATCCGCAGATTATTACAACAATAAGATCAAAGACTAATTGTCACAATCCGCAGATTATTACAACAATAAGATCAAAGACTAATTGTCACAATCCGCAGATTATTACAACAATAAGATCAAAGACTAATTGTCACAATCCGCAGATTATTACAACAATAAGATCAAAGACTAATTGTTATTTTTAAAAAGCACACCAAAGAACAGTGCTACAAAAAGCACACCAAAGAACAGTGCTACAAAAAGCACACCAAAGAACAGTGCTACAAAAAGCACACCAAAGAACAGTGCTACGTAACCTTCAAATGTGAGGAGACAAGCAGAGAAGATATTCAAAACAAATAATTGCCAACATATATTTTTTTTCATAATCTAATTCTGAACTCATTCGCTTGGATTCCATACATTAGACTTAAACCATTAAACCATTCTTTCATTACAAGGCCACTATTGGTGTTGTTGTTTTTCAATCGCGCAGTGGATATGTTTTTAATTTGTTCACGGTCAGCAATACTGTCAAATGAACCAATCACTGTATGCACACTGTACGTATTGTTCCTACATTAAAAGAAATAGTTCATTTTATTTCCTACGGAAGGCGATTGTACTCAGCTCAAAAGTTGCCCAATCATATCCGAGTATTCCAGTGACAGACAAAATTCCACAAACATTTACGAGTTTACCATGGACAGAAGTGAACTAATCAAGTGTGGTGTGTGTGTGTGTGTGTGTGTGTGTGTGTGTGTGTGTGTGTGTGTGCGTGCGTGCGTGCGTGCGTGCGTGCGTGCGTGCGTGCGTGCGTGCGTGCGTGCGTGTGTGCGTGTGAGCGCGCGCGCGCGCGCTCGCGGACGGATATGTAGGGGGTGAGTGTATGCGTTCATGGGTGCGTGCGCTTGAACGCATGGGCGTTTATGCATGTACGTGAGCGTTTCCAGTGGATCAGCATAGTTTCATTGAATGCAATTTAGTCTGGCAGTGATGTTTACGAACCTATAAACCGGTCATAGTTTCCAAGCAACGGTAGCTGCCTTGCACACTAACCAAGCGATAAGAGCCACTAAAGGGGAACGCTAGAGGAATTGAAGAGGAAAGGAGATAGGTGAGAATGTGGTGTGTACCCACTCTGTCATAAGCACCAAATTCTCTGGTCACCGGCATATAGCTATGTCATGTGACGTAAAATCGTCCTTTCAAGACCAGGCATAATGTATGATAATAAATGAACCGCGCGAATGGTAAAATATGTATGTATGTATGTGTGTGTGTGTGTGTGTGTGTGTGTGTGTGTGTGTGTGTGTGTGTGTGTGTGTGTGTGTGTGTGTGCGTGCGTGCGTGCGCGCGCGCGCGCGCGTGTGTGTGTGTGTGTGTGTGTGTGTGTGTGTGTGTGTGTGTGTGTGTGTGTGTGTGTGTGTGTGTGTGTGTGTGTGTCTGTCTGTCTGTACGTATGTATGTATGTAGTATGCTTGAATATATGTATGCATGTATGCATGCATGCATGTATGTATGTATGTATGTGTGTGTATGTATGTATGTATGCATGCATGTATGTATGTATGTATGTATGTATGTATGTATGTATGTATGTATGTATGTATGTATGTATGTATGTATGTATGTATGTATGTGTGTATGTATGTACGCATACATGTATTATGTAGTCAGGTAGGTATGTAGGTAGATATGCATGTGAGTTTATCTATATTAGTACCTGTCTATCAATCCGTCTATCTGATAATGTATTTTTCAATTTATCCATCTCTCTCTCTCTCTCTCTCTCTCTCTCTCTCTCTCTCTCTCTCTCTCTCTCTCTCTCTCTCTCTCTCTCTCTCTCTCTTCTCTCTCTTTTCTCCTCTCTTTATCTATATATTTCTAGACAGATAAATAGATAGACAGACAGAGAGATAGGATAATATAAATCATGCAAATACCATGCTAGTTTAGTGTTTGAAGGGATACAGAAGAGCTACTGAGTTGATGACAGAAATAACTTTTAACTTTATGTTGAAACATTTTCAAACCGAATTCTATCGTTTCCTTTCGACAGTGGGTAAAGAGAGGCCGGTTCATTAATAAAGTGGGGCTAGTTTATTAATGATGAGGTTCTGAAGCATGAAATGACTGAAATAAATGAAAAGAATTCTGAACACGAAAAAACCAAACATTCACGTTTCAATACCTCACTCTGCCATATGGTTGATTAACAAGAGATAACTTTTATTGCCTACGCACACTACCTTTTGAAAAGTTGTGCCCTTAGGGTCACCTACCAATGTGAAATGATCAGTCTGCAAGAGATGATCCAGTGTAGTCTGAATTTTAAACGAACGGGCATCGTGTAACTGGTAGTGCTGACTGTCTGCAAAGCTTTGCTGTGTTACATGACTGAACACAGAGATAAAGGAGGTTTTGGTTGCCTATGCAGGGGGAGGAGGGAAGATGAGTGGGAGAAGGCGAGGGGGGGGGGGGGGGGGGTGCTGTCTTCGAATGACATGGAAACGATGGAAATTCAGGACCAATTCGTCATTTGTGTTATTGAGTCAGGCATACCGACATGTGTTCTTGTGCCAGAAAAACTGGAATCTTCCCTTTAAAGGATTTTTCTCTCTCTCTTCTCTCTCTCTCTCTCTCTCTCCCCTCTCTCTCTCTCTCTCTCTCTCTCTCTTCGATGTAGCATCTGTATGTCTGTTTCCCTGTGTCCTATGTCTTTGACTCTGTCTCTGTCTCTGGGGTCTGTGCCTGTGTCTGTCTCTCTCTCTGGCAGTCTCTCTCTCTCTCTCTCTCTCTCTCTCTCTCTCTCTCTCTGTATTTGCTCTATCATCCCTTTCTCACAAAGAGTGTGTACTTTCAATTATTGGCTGTTTTAATTACTTTGTGTCACGCTATTTAGCTCACTTTCATTTGAAATTAATTCACATTTTAAGGCCTCTGACACCTTCAGCAAAATCATCTACCATACCTCGCCATGAACATTCTGCATCTGTGGTCCCGTGCTCTACTGACCTCATCTCAGGGGACAAAGACATAAACTGACAACGTGATGCACCCAAATCCTGGCCACGAGGTTGGACTCCGTGTGTTGCCTCTCTGCCAACAGACAATCTGTCATTGTTTTCGACCCATTGATGCCGGTTGCCAGAGCTGGATTGGATGAATTTTCCAGAAAAATAGTGGTATGCTGGCTGCTTCCTCTCCAGCTAAGTGTTGTGTCTGGCGTTTGAAATGGCCTACTACAAGCTTACTGCGCGTAGCCCTACTACACTTTATAGCAAAATAGAGAGTAAGTGCGTGATGTCTGAGGTCACGGTGGAGGAGTCTAAAGCACGTGGGGAACATCATAGGTCGTCGCTAAGAACAGACAGAACTCTCTCTCTCTCTCTCTCTCTCTCTCTCTCTCTCTCTCTCCCCTCTCTCTCTATCTATCTCTCTCTCTCTCTCTCTCTCGCTCTCTCTCTGTCGCTGTCTCGCTCGCTCTCTCCCTCCCCCTCTCTCTCTCTCTTTGTCTCTGTCTCTCTCTCTCCCAAGTAAAATGTCTGTGGATGCGTAAGGCTATTTCAAGCTATCAGTTGTGTTGCGCATCTACCATCCACTATGATAGCAAGCAAACAAACACGCAAAACTACAACAACAACAACAACAACAACAACAACAACAACAACAACACACCAAACGAACGAACGAAAGTACTTACGTGTGTTGTGACTAGAGATCCATCAACCTACAGAGTTTGTACTGATGGTTTTAATTCTATAACACACACACACACACACACCACACACACACCACAACACACACACACACACGCACGCACGCACGCACGCACGCACGCACGCACGCACGCACGCACACACGCACGCACGCGCGCGCGCTTGTATGTAACACGCAAATACGCACGCACGCAAATACACACACGCACGCGCGCGCGCCCCAAAACCACACACACACACCACACACACACACACACACACACACACACACACACACACCACACACACACACACACACACACACACACACAACACACCACACACACCCACACACACACACACACACACATATACACACACATACGCACATACACATACACCATACATTTGAGTCACATTAATATCATTTCAAAGTGAATTTGGATATGAGCAAAGCCACCTCAATTTTATATTCCCCCCATGACATCCTTTACGGCCAGTCTCATGATAAGCATAATAATCAGTGAAAACATCTTTCACACCTGTTTTATCTTTTGACCTATTTTCACGTCTCTGTTTTCACATTTCCTTTCTGCAATCAGAGCCGTAACCGAGTACGTCAATGTGATTCAAACTCTTACTGTTTCGTTTTTTCTATGTCACTGTCTTGTTTCCATGACATTCGCATCTTCCTGTTGTCGTTGATTTCAAGTTCAGGACTGCAATTCACAAACAGTTTCCGTTATACTTCCACTACCCTGTCTGAGATTTGAGTTTGCTGGTTCATATAATGTGCATTTTCTGGCGAGGAGTGGAGGGGAAGAATCTGTATTCTTTTTTAAATGTCTTCTATGTATTTGAGGACATTTCATCAAAACATTACAGACGTTTTCCATGTCAGTATGACATTTCCAAAAAGCGAACATGTGAAAATGTGCAGACCCAGCGGTATTGCTATCACCATTCACTTTATCGGTATCAACAGTAGAATTTGATAACAAAATTGTAACAAAGTTATTACAGATAACATAAGCTCGATCAGTCTAATGGCGATCATCCGCATCCCCGACACAAAAAGCTACAGAAACAGCAACAATGAAGCAAGCCGTGCAGTGAAATTCCCAAAACCTCACTGAGTGATGACGCCATCCCAAACAGACAGTTCGCGCCGTCCCCTGGAATGAAAGGGCAGGTTCATGGCACTGCACTCGACAGAGTTCTGATAAACTGCCTGCTAGCATGCATCATTGAAAGGGAGATATAGGTCGGTGTTGGGGTGGGGAGGGGGGCGGGGGAGTGCGAGTGAGAGGATCTGAAGAAGCGTGTGTATTGAGAGGAAAGTGGGGATGGAGGGGATGGAAGAAGAAGAAAGCTGTTTTATGACCCCTGGATTTGGACAGGAGACGCTGGGGAAAGAGGAGAGGGGTGGGGAAAAGAGGAGAGGGGTGGGGAAAGAGGAGAGGGGTGGGGAAAAGAGGAGAGGGGTGGGGAAAAGAGGAGAGGGTGGGGTGGCAAGTCACCGTTTACAACAGTATCGTTTTCTGCTTCTGGTATTGCTAGGGTATATCGGGCACATTCTGGTCAGAGAGTCTAGCTGCGTGTGTGTGTGTGTGTGTGTGTGTGTGTGTGTGTGTGTGTGTGTGTGTGTGTGTGTGTGTGTGTGTGTGTTGTTCTGTTGTGTGTGCGCGCGTGCGTGCAACTGCATGAATGCATGCGTTTGTAAGCATTTGCTCTGGCATATCTGTGCAAAGAAACGTTGAGCATGAAGGCGTGGTTATTCCACATCAATCGCAATCTCTCGCCGCGCCCCCCCCCCCTTCCCCACAATCTCTGCTCTCCTCTCTCTCTCTTCTCTCTCTCTCTCTCTCTCTCTCTCTCTCTCTCTCTCGCTCTCTCTCTCTCTTCTCTCTCTCTCTCTCTTTCTCTCTCTTTCTGTCTGTCTGTCTGTCCGTCTGTCCGTCTGTCCGTCTGTCCGTCTGTCTGTCTGTCTGTCTTCTCTCTCCCCTCTCTCTCTCTCTCTCTCTCTCTCTCTCTCTCTTTCTGTCTGTCTCTCTGTCTGTCTGTCCGTCCGTCTGTCTGTCTGTCTGTCTGTCTGTCTGTCTCTCTCTCTCTCCTCTCTCTCTCTTCTCTCTCTCTTCTCTCTCTCTCTCTCTCTCTCTCTCCTCTCGCTCTCCTCTCTCTCTCCTCTCTCTGTGCTCTTTCTTCCTCCACTTTCCATTCAACAACTAATACTTTTTTCCCATTCCTCCCCTCACTCTTGCTCCCATCCACTCCACTTCCTTGCTCCGTGCTCCTTCTTTTCCTTACCGCATACAAGGCGTATCTCCCCCACCTCTTTTCTCCAACTCTCTCCTGTCAGATATTAGGAATCATGAAATAGTTTCAGCCCTCCCCTCTGCCGTCCTCTCCATACACACCCCTCTCCAGAAGCACTCCCCCACTCCCCTCCCGGTCTGGTATCTCCCTTTCATTCTGTGTTCCCCCACCCTTTGAAATGATGCATGCTAGCAGGCAGTTTATCAGAACTCTGTCGAGCGCAGTGCCAAGAACCTGCCCGTTCATCCAGAGACGGCACGAACTGTCTGTTTGGGATGCGTCATCACTTACTGAGTTTAGAACCTTACAGATGGCTTTCATTGTTGTGTTTCTGTAGCTTTTTTTCTAATGGGGATGTCAATGATTGTTGTAATACTGACCAAACCTATCCTATCTATAAGGACTTTCTTAATTATTATCAAATTCTTACTAATAGATAATGCAATAATGGAGTCTGTAGACATGGATT
>CM031602.1:24345640-24353140 GCA_018398815.1 Conus ventricosus
GAGAGATAGGATAATATAAATCATGCAAATACCATGCTAGGTTAGTGTTTGAAGGATACAGAAAGAGCTATGAGTTGATGACAGAAATAACTTTTAAACTTAATGTTGAAGCATCTTTCAAACCGAATACTATCGTTTTTTTCGACACTGGGTAAAGAGAGGCCGGTTCATTAATGAGTAGGCTAGTTTATTAATGATGAGGTACTGAAGCATAAAATGACTGAAATACATGAAAAAAATTTCCCGAACACGAAAAAACCAAACATTCACGTTTCAATTACCCCACTCTGCCATATGGTTGATTAACAAGAGATAACTTTTATTGCCTATGCACACTACGTTTTGAAAAGTTGTGGACCGTAGGGTCACCTACCAATGTGAAATGATCAGTCTGCAAGAGTTGATTCCAGTGCAGTCTGAATTTTTTAAACGAACGGCGCATCGTGTAACTGGTAGTGCTGACTGTCTGCAAAGCGTTGTTGTGTTGCATGACTGAACACAGAGATAAAGGAGGTTTTGGTTGCCTATGCAGGGGAGGAGGGAAGATGAGTGAGAGAAGGGGGGGGGGGGGGCGGTCTGTCTTCGAAATGACATGGAAACGATGGAACTTCAGGACCAATTCATCTTTTTGTGTTATTGAGTCAGACATACCGACATGGGTTCTTGTGCCAGAAAAACTGGAATCTTCCCTTTAAATGATTCTCTCTCTCTCTCTCTCTCTCTCTCTCTCTCTCTCTCTCTCTCTCTCTCTCTCTCTCTCTCTCTCTCTCTCTCTCTCTCTTCGATATAACATCTGTATGTCTGTTTCCCTGTGTCCTGGGGTCTCTGACTCTGTCTCGGGTCTTGTGTATGTGCCTGTGTCTGTCTCTCTCTCTGTGTCAGTCTCTCTTCTCTCTCTTCTCTCTCCTCTTGCTCTCTCTCGCTCTCTCTCTCTTCTCCTCTCTCTCTCTCTCTGCATTTGCTCTATCATCCCTCTCTCACAAAGAGTGTGTATTTTCAATTATTGGCTGTTTTAAGTACTTTGTGTCACGCTATTTAGCTCACTTTCATTCTGAAATTAATTCACATTTTAAGGCCTCTGACACCTTCAGCAAATCATCAACCATACCTCCGCCATACATTCTGCATCTGTGGTCCCTGTGCTCTACTGACCTCATCTCAGGGGAACAAAGACATAACTGACAACGTGATGCATCCATCCTGGCCACGAGGTTGGACTCCGTGTGTTGCCTCTCTGCCAACAGACAATCTGTCATTGTTTTCGACCCATTGATGCCGGTTGCCAGAGTGGATTGGATGAATTTTCCAGAAAAATAGTGGTATGCTGGCTGCGTCCTCTCCAGCTAAGTGTTGTGTCTGGCGTTTGAAATGGCCTACTACAAGCTTATTGCGCGTAGCCCGACTACATTTATAGCAAAATAGCGAGTAAGTTCTTTGATGTCTGAGGTCACGGTGGAGGAGTCTGAAGCACCTGGGGAACATCATAGGTCGTCGCTAAGAACAGACAGAACTAACTCTCTCTCTCTCTCTCTCTCTCTCTCTCTCTCTGTCGCTGTCTCGCTCGCTCTATCCCTCCCCCCCTCTCTCTCTCTCTTTGTCTCTCTCTCTCTCTCTCCAAGTAAATGTCTGTGGATGCGTAAGGCTATTTCAAGCTATCAGTTGTGTTGCGCATCTCCATCCACTATGATAGATCCTTCTAACAAGCAAACAAACACGCAAAAACAACAACAACAACAATAACAACACCAAACGAACGAACGAAAGTACTTACGTGTGTTGTGACTGGAGATCCATCAACCTACAGAGTTTGTATGATGGTTTTAATTCTACAACACACACACACACACACACACACACACACACACACACACGCACGCACGCACGCACGCACGCACGCACCACGCACGCACGCACGCACGCACGCACGCACGCACGCACGCACGCACGCACGCACGCACGCACGCACGAAACCACACACCCCACACACACACGCACGCACGCACGCACGCACGCACGCACGCACGCACGCACGCACGCACGCACGCACGCACGCACGCACGCACGCACGCACGCACGCACACACGCACGCACGCGCGCGCGCTTGTATGTAGACACGCAAATACGCACGCACGCAAATACACACACGCACGCGCGCGCACACACACACACACACACACACACACACACACACACACACACACACACACAACACCCCACACACACACCATAACACACAATACGCACATACACATACACCATACATTTGAGTCACATTTAATATCATTTCAAAGTGAATTTGGATATGAGCAAAGCCACCTCAACTTATATTCACCCCATGCCCATCCTTTACGGCCAGTCTCATGATAAGCATAATAATCAGTGAAAACATCTTTCACACCTGTTTTATCTTTTGACCTATTTTCACGTCTCTGTTTTCACATTTTCTTTCTGCAATCAGAGCCGAAAACCGAGTACGTCAATGTGATTCAAAACTCTTACTGTTTCTTTTTTTTCTATGTCACTGTCTTGTTTCCATGACATTCGCATCTTCCTGTTGTCGTTGATTTCAAGTTCAGGACCTGCAATTCACAAACAGTTTCCGTTATACTTCCACTACCCTGTCTGAGCTTTGAGTTTTGCTGGTTCATATAATGTGCATTTTCGGCGAGGAGTGGAGGGGAAGAATCTGTATTCTTTTTTAATGTCTTCTATGTATTTGAGGACATTTTCATCAAATCATTACAGACGTTTTCCATGTCAGTATGACATTTCCAAAAAGCGAACATTGGTGAAAATGTGCAGACCCAGCGGGTATTGCTATCCCCAAATTCACTTTATCGGTATCAACAGTAGAATTTAATAACAATTGTAACAAAGTTATTACAGATAACATAAGCTCGATCAGTCTAATGGCGATCATCCGCATCCCCGACACAAAAAAGCTACAGAAACAGCAACAATGAAGCAAGCCGGGCAGTGAAATTCCCAAAACCTCACTGAGTGATGACGCCATCCCAAACAGACAGTTCGCGCCGTCTCTGGAATGAAAGGGCAGGTTCATGGCACTGCACTCGACAGAGTTCTGATAAACTGCCTACTAGCATGCATCATTGAAAGGGAGATATAGGTCGGTGTTGGGGTGGGGAGGGGGGGCGGGGGAGTGAGTGCGAGTGAGAGGATCTGAAGAAGCGTGTGTATTGAGAGGAAAGTGGGGATGGAGGGGAATGGAAAAAAGAAGAAAGCTGTTTTATGACCCCTGGATTTCGGACAGGAAGAAACGCTGGGGGAAAAGAGGAGGAGGGGTGGGGAAAAGAGGAGAGGGGTGGGGAAAAAGAGGAGAGGGGTGGGGAAAAGAGGAGAGGGGTGGGGGTGGCAAGTCACCGTTTACAACAGTATCGTTTTCTGCTTCTGGTATTGCTAGGGTATATCGGGCACATTCTGGTCAGAGAGTCTAGCTGCGTGTGTGTGTTGTGTGTGTGGTGTGTGTGTGTGTGTGTGTGTGTGTGTGTGTTTTGTGTGTGTGTGTGTGTGTGTGTCTGTTGTGTGTGCGCGCGTGCGTACAACTGCATGAATGCATGCGTTTGTAAGCATTTGCTCTGGCATATCTGTGCAAAGAAACGTTGAGCATGAAGGCGTGGTTATTCCACATCAATCGCAATCTCTCGCCGCGCCCCCCCCCCCCCTTCCCCACAATCTCTGCTCTCTCTCCTCTCTCTCTCTCTCCTCTCTCTCTCTCTCTCTCTCTCTCTCTCTCTCTCGCTCTCTCTCTCTCTCTCTCTCTCTCTCTCTCTTTCTCTCTCTTTCTGTCTGTCTGTCTGTCCCTTTTGTCCGTCTGTCCGTCTGTCTGTCTGTCTGTCTGTCTGTCTGTCTCTCTCTCTCTCTCTCTCTCTCTCTCTCTCTCTTTTCTGTCTGTCTCTCTGTCTGTCTGTCCGTCCGTCTGTCTGTCTGTCTGTCTGTCTGTCTGTCTCTCTCTCTCTCCTCTCTCTCTCTCTCTCTCTCTTCTCTCTCTCTCTCTCTCTCTCTCTCCTCTCGCTCTCCTCTCCCCTCCTCTCTCTGTGCTCTTTCTTCCTCCACTTTCCATTCAACAACTAATACTTTTTCCATTCCCTCCCCTCACTCTTGCTCCCATCCACTCCACTTCCTTTGCTCCGTGCTCCTTCTTTTCCTTACGCATACAAGGCGCATCTCCCCCACCTCTTTTCTCCAACTCTCTCCTGTCAGATATCTAGGAATCATGAAATAGTTTCAGCCCTCCCCCTCTGCCGTCCTCTCCATACACACCCTCTCCAGAAGCACTCCCCCACTCCCTCCCGGTCTGGTATCTCCCTTTCATTCTGTGTTCCCCCACCCTTTGAAATGATGCATGCTAGCAGGCAGTTTATCAGAACTCTGTCGAGTGCAGTGCCAAGAACTGCCCGTTCATCCCAGAGACGGCACGAACTGTCTGTTTGGGATAGCGTCATCACTTCGTCAGGTTTAGGAACCTTACAGTATGGCTCGTTTCATTGTTGTTGTTTCTGTAGCTTTTTTTTTTCTAAAGGGGATGTCAATGATTGTTGTAATACTGACCAAACCTATCCTATCTATAAGGACTTTCTTATAATTATTATCAAATTCTACTACTAATACTGATAATGCAAAGCATAATAACGATACTGGTTGGGTCTACAATTTTTTCACATGTTTGTCTTTAGTATTGTCATGTAGACATGGATTACATCTATAAACATGTGATGTGCATGTTCGCAAACGCATAAAAGACATCAGAAAGAGAATGCAAATTCTGTCACATCACATCTTGCCAGATGATGCACAAATCAAAATCCAGCAAAGCTCAAAGTCTAGTTTATATAAGACTCAAACACGTAACACGCGGTAACGCCGTTGTACGAAGCAAATTTTCGGTTTATTACAAAGCTTCTTCAGGCTAAAAGGTTGGCCAACTGAACACGCACATACACACATCCAAGTCCCTGTCACATAAAGCAGAAGCTGAATAAAGTTCAAAGACAATTAAAATCACTTGCACGAGCATATCGTTGGGGAGGCAGTGGAAAACATGTCAGTGTGTTCAAAACACAACCACACACCACACACACACCACACACACACACTCTAACACACACACACACACACACACACACACACACACGTTCACACATGCAAGCATGCAGCACACAGTCTAGTTTATGTGGTGAAAGTATTTTGACTGTCCAGGGAACTGCACGTGAAACGTAAGATCTGCCCAGAGATCAACGATCAGAGGAATTTCACAGGGCCATGGAAACGAGACATAGAATCAGTTACTGCTTGGATCACAATGACTCATTTAGGGTACGGGATTGGCTATGGAAGATATCATGGGCTGGATATGTTGATGTGGCTTTGTTCATGCTGTTATGAGACTGGCTGTGGAAGATATCACGGGCTGGATATGTTGATGTGGGTTTGTTCATGCTGTTATGAGACTGGCTGTGGAAGATATTCATGGGCTGGATATGTTGATGTGGCTTTGTTCATGTGTTATGAGATGGCTGTGGAAGATATCATGGGCTGGATATGTTGATGTGGCTTTGTTCATGCCTAATCTGCGTTGAAATGATACTACTTGACTTAAAGTGTGTGTGTGTGTGTGTGGTGTGTGTTGTGTGTGTGTGGTGTGTGTGTGTGTGTGTGTGTGTGTGTGTGTGTGTACGTGTGTTGTGTGTGTGTGTATGTTGTGTGTGTGTGTGTGTGTGTGTGTGTGTGTGTGTGTGTGTGTGTGTGTGTTATGGTAGAGATACCGTATATACAAACTCTGTAGGTTGATATATTACAGTCACCACGCATGTATTCTAAAGAAGCACCTGCTTATTCGTTCTTCGTTCGTTCGTTCCTTAATCTGTTTGTTTTTCTGATTGGTGGTTTGTCTGTCTCTTGTTATGTTTGTTTGCGTTCTGTCTGTCCGTCTATGTGTTTGTTTCTTTGCTTGTTTCATTGTAACGCATTATAGATGCGCAACACAGCTGGTTCATCAATAGCTTGAAATACGCATACACATGTACTGAGAGAGAGAGAGAGAGAGAGAGAGAGAGAGAGAGAGAGGAGAGAGAGAGAGAGAGAGAGAGAGGAGAGGGAGAGAGAGAGAGAGTCCTGTCTGTTCGTAAAGACGACCTATGATATCCACAAGGAGCCGGAGTAGCTCAGTTGGTAGAGCGCCGGACTCGTAATCTTGGTGATCCTGGGGTTGCGGGTTCGAACCTCCGCCTTGGCGTTTCGGTACAGGGGGATTTTTCCCTCGGAGTTAACATTGGTTCTGACTCCATTTCCCAAACAATCCTTCGAATGAGACTATAAACCGAGGTTCCGTGTGTGAACGCACGCATAACATCTTGCACACGCGTAAAATCCCATCGCCAACTTTCGGAAGAGTAGGCCAGTTTGGCCGTTGGTATGGATATGCACATAGCATGCACCTGCGTGAGAAATGGAAAGAATGAAGGAAGTAAGGAAAATGAGTGATTGATATTGAACGATACTGACTGGATTACACGGGAAACGACTGAATGAAGCGGCAGCTGGCAGCTCTTCAGTCGGCACTACCCAGGTAGGCAGCCCGTTGTGTAAACGAGTGTTGATTGTAAAGCGCTTAGAGCTTGGTCTCTAGCCGAGAATAAGCGCTATATAAGTATTCATTATAATAATAATACAAGGTGCTTTAGACTCTTCTCCATCTTGACCTTAAGCATCACGATTCTACTTCATTGTTATTTTGCTAAGACGTCCAGTAGGCCTATAGAAATAGGTCTTTACAAACGGTCATGCACAACACATTACTGAGGAGGAAGCAGCCCGAATACCGCTTTCAATGGAAAAGTCATCCAATGCCAACTCTGGCACCGGAATCAATGGGCTGAAAACAATGACAGATCATCTGTTGGCAGAGAGGCAACACACAGAGTCAGACCTCGTGGCCAGGATGCATCACGTTGTCAGTTATGTCTGTGTCCCCTGAGATGAGGTCAGTAGAGCACAGAGACCAAAGATGCAGAAAGTTCATGGCGAACGTTTGGTAGATGATTATGCTGAAGGTGTCTGAGGCCTTAAAATGTAAATTAATTTCACACCGTGAGCGAGACGAAGTGTGTGACATAAACTGTAAGCCAGTAAAGTATCAAATGATTGAAAGTGCTCACGCTTTATGATCAAGAGATGACAGAGTGAATAAAGCTGAGGGGGACAGAGAGAGAGAGAGAAAGAGAGAGAGAGAGAGAGAGAGAGAGAGAGAGAGAGAGAGAGAGAGAGATGGACGGAGGGAAGGAGGGACGGAGGAAGGAGAGAGAGAGAAAGAAAGTGAAAGACTGAAACAGACACAGAGAAATAGAGACAGACACAGGAATAGACACTGAGACAGACACAGAGACCTAGACACAGAAGCACAGGAAACAGTCATACAGATGTAGCATCAAGAGAGAGAGAGAGAAGAGAGAGAGAGAGAGAGAGAGAGAGAGAGAGAGAGGA
>CM031602.1:24358140-24365640 GCA_018398815.1 Conus ventricosus
TTAAAAAGGTTGATCTCCCCCCAATTTTTTAAGTTGTGATTGCAGAAAAAGGTTCTAACAGAATTCTCCGCGTTTTAACATGAACAATCTTCCCTGCTCTCTGTAAGCTCAAATACTCTCTCCGAATTATTTGTTTATCACCGTGGCGATCGGATCCTAGTTTGTTGATAATTTTTGTTTTTCATACACCGAAAAAAGCATTTTTTTCCATCTATGTTTAGGATAAGAGCTTCGAATCCAGTTATTTTTAAAGCTTTGAATCTTCTTTATGTTTGGTATTCCGATTCCCCCCTGTTCTATACTTTTCCAGATTTTTCCTGTAATTCGTCTCTTTTTTGCCCCCCCGAATTTAAAATAAAAAATTTCGGTTTTTCATAAATTATATAATCCGGGGGGGGTTTGGGTTAATACTTTTCCATAGATGGGTTATTTTAGAAACATCAAGATTTAAGCCTGTACTCTGCCAAGAGGCGTTACTGTTTTTTGGCCAAGTTTTTACGTGCTCAAATTTCGCAAACTTTTCTTAAAGATTTAATTTCGCTTTTTTTAAAGTCAATGTAAAACCAGATACCCAAGATCTTAATTTGGGGGGTTTCCACTTTATGTTAAAATGGGGATATATTAACAGGGGAATTTTGTTACTACCTGCCAAACTGGTTTGTTTTTTCGCGTTTGTACGAGTCCGACACTTTCCAAAAATTCAATAAGCAAATTGTTTCCTAAAATTTGAAAATCGATCCCCCTCAGAATAGTTAGTAATTGCGTACTGTGATATTTGTTTTCTTTATGGGTATTGAATTCCTTTTATTTTTCATTTTGTCTTATAAATTTTTGAAAAAATCTCAACACAATAACAAATAAATATGGGAGATTGGGTCACCTTGAGGGGCCCCCCTCTAAATGGGAAACCACCACCCAAAACCCCCATTCAAGACACTTTGATTAAATATTTGTATAAAATGTTTGATCCTTGAAAAAGGCTTGGACCAAACCAAAAGGCTTTAAACCTTGAACAAAAAACATAACTTACATGTCAAATGCTTTTTAAAAATCCAGGCAAAGAAGAAAACCTGTTTTTTTTTGATACAATCTTAAAATTAAGTATGTCATAGAAAGACGAATATTATCTCCAAATCCCTGTTAGGAAAAAACCCCAGTCTGTCCATTGATGATAGAAGGAAGTAATGTTTTAATCGTTAGCTTACATGAGATTTTATTTTGTACACAACTAAAAAGCGAGATGGGTCTCCAGTTTTTTTTAAAGTCTTTAGGTTTGTCGCCCTTTGGGATACATCAAAAACCCCTTCTTTTTGTTTAAAGAGAATTCCATTTTATCATATCCTCATTGTCGCTCTCACAACGTATGGGCCAAGCTGCAGCCAGAAAAAATTTAAAAAACCTGTGTGAAACCATCGCTCCCAGGACTTTTCATATTTGACATCTTTTTGAGAGCCAACACCCGCTTTTTAAAGTAATTTTTTCCCCCCAAAAGCGTTCTTCACCCCATTTTACTTTTGGCAAGTCTTTTACAAAACCCAAATTTATTTCAAGGGTCAACCTTTTTTGAATACAATTTTCTTAAAAGTTATTAACTTCCTAGCAATTTCTTGTTATTTTTTAAAAGGGGAAACCGTATCACGCGAAATTTTAAAATTATATACTTTTAACATAGTTTCGTTTTTAAGTCACAAAAAATTTTGGTTATCTTTCCCCTTCTGCCCCATCTCGCCCTAGAACGAACAGCACACCCCCCATTTTTTTTTCCCCTCAGACAAATTAAATCTTGTCTGCTTTTTCAAGCTCAAATCTTTCTTGTTCAAAAAAGCTACTTTCCCTCTCGGAGCAATAAATATTACTTTTCAAGATCTTTTTTTTTTTTCTGATCTTTGTTTCTTATCGTTGCATAGAAAGTTTTACCTCTAATCCATAAGCAAGTATCCAAAAAAGTTGATCAGAATAAAAAAGTAAATTTTCGATTTAGAATTTTGGGGGCCAACCCCAACGAAAAGGGAAGGTGATTTCCTCGGTAACCATTTGGTTTACTGGTTACTTTTTTATATAATTAGGGTCTTTTAGTAAAGAAAAATTGAATTTCCATAATAAATTTCTCTTTACTTCTCCTTTTTAAAGTTACGAATTAAGGAGTGGTCAGATCGATATCCCGGGTAAGATTAGCCCCCATAATGTAATTGCAGAGCCGTCTGAAAAAAGAAAGAAATCAAAACGACTCTTTTGATCGGTTTGTTCTCCTCCAGGTATATTAGTAATTCCCGGATTTAAATCACGCCAAATGTCATTAGGTCTAAAACCCCCCACCTGTTTTTACTTGTCTTGCGCTTTGGGATTTTATTTTGTTTTTGTTAAAACAAAAAAAGAGTAGTTCGAAAAAAATTTCCAAATGCCCCCAATTTGACTTTTCGCCCGACTTCTCGGATATGATCTTCCAACTCCCATAAAAAACCTGGTCATCACGTTTAGGTCCGTAAATACTGCCAATAAGAATTCTTTGTAACATTTTACGATGCAAAAAAAATTACCTGCTGTGTCTTTAAAAATTTTTTTTAACAAAAAATTCAAAGTTTTATTAAACAAAAAAGCCCCCCCACGAGAATGTAAATTTTTAGACGCAAAAAAACATTTAAAAACCCCATTCTCACGAAAAAAATTTTCTAATTTTGGGGTCGGAATGGGTATCCTGTAACAAGTAATAGAGTATATTTTTCTCTAAAATAGTTAAAACAATCTCTTCGTTTTTGTGGATTGGGCCCAAACCCCTGACAGTTCATAGTGCAATGGTAATTTTACAGTCATACAAAAGACAAAACGTTCATATCTAACCGCCAATTTTTGGGACACACGTTTTCTGACAAGCAAATTTAAAGCAAAATACCATAAGAATTATAATGTAAAAGTTAAACCGAAACAGCAGGCTCCGCAGCAGAAACTTTCTCATTTTCGAGCATGATTCTTTTTTGTAACCTACTAAACGGCACATTGTGAGTTGGCAACAGGCAACCCCAAAAACCCCAAAAAAAAATGAGAAACAAAATTTGTCAATAAAAAAAAAGACTTACAAATAGACATTAACATGGAAATTATAAAAGATATACAAAAAATTAATTTTTGGGGGACCCCTTTCCCGGGCAAAAGAAAAGGAGGAAAAAAACAACACCGCTTTCAATACCACTGAACACGTGTCACAAAAACTAGAAAAGACGTGGAGGGGCACTCGGGGAGAGGGGGTTTACGACTATCAAAAAAAAAAAAAAAAAAAAAAAAAAAAAAAGGGGGAAAGGGAAGGGGGAAAAGGGGCGGGTCGGGGGGCGGTTGGCAATCGGGTTTTTAATACATCATGCATCAAACCCTTTCTGCGTTAAAATATTCGCTTATTGCAAAAAAAGGCCATATTATTCTAACATAAGCGCGCGCGCACACACCCCCACACACACACCCCACCACCACACACACACACACACATAATCTCACACTCACACCACAAACGCGTGTGCGCGAAAAACGCTCACAGACAACCTAGCACTGCGTATAAGATGTTCGTGCGCCTTGCGGCACGCACACACACAAAAATATTCACGCGCACACACACAATATGACATTTTGCCCAACAACAAAAACAAAAGCAATACAAAGCTGCGTCACCGGGCGCCCCTCGCAAACGCTCACGTACCACCACACATAGCTTCAAGCTCCGGGCTACATAACATATGCGCACGCACCACGCGCGCGCGCGCACCCGCAACACACACCACACACACACACACACAACACACACACCACCACACATAAACCACACACAACAACATCCCACAAAGAAAGTGCACGCGCACGCGAGCGCATGCACCAAACCCACAACCCACACACACACCCCAAACACAACCCCCACACACCCACACCACACACAAACTTACTACTTACACGCCCCAAAACACCCCCCACACATCACATTAAACACAAATCACAACAACCACATCACATCACATCTGAAAACCACAAAAATTCTAAGGAAAAAAAAAAGATTTACATGATTTAAATCCCCAAGAACATTTTAAATGAGTGTAAATGAAACATTCATTAAAACGCAGTCTTTTACAAGGTAAATTTACTTGCAAATATAATAAAAATCAAAATATGTTTTTTGACTTTTTGAACATGACAAATGTCGCAAAAAATATGGCAGTATACAGTATACTTTGCAAAAAGATATACACTTCAAATCAACTTTTTTTCACTTTTGTGACAACAACAACAAAAACAAAACAAACAAGAAAAGAAGAAGAAGAAGAAGAAGAAGAAGAAGAAAAAAGGAAAAAAAGAAAAAGAAGAAGAAGCAAATTAAAGAAAACAACAACAAACAGGAAAGAGACTACAAACAATAAACAATACCCCCCCCCCCCCCCCCCCCCCCCCCCCCCCCCCACACACAACAACACACACCCACACCATACATACCTCACGAAAATAATCAAACAAAGAACAAAAATCAAATATAAAAACACAAAACAAAAAACACAAAAAAAAAAACCCGGCCCGGGCCCAAAAACCAATCAAAAAATAAATGAAATATCTCAGGGGTGCATGAGTTTCATGGTACATTTCTTCATTCATATTGCAACATGTTGTTTTAAACGCACAAATGCATGCTTTTGCACAAATTCTCTAAGTACATCAGGTACCAAAATTAAATGAAAGAAAATCAGAAAACAGGGAAAAAAACCCTCCCGAGAATAAAAGAAAATTTAAGCAAAAGACAAAAATAGATATTCGTTTCAACAGCATCTTTTTCCTTGAAGCAGCACCCGCAACCCCTTCCACACACAACACACCCCACACACCCACACACACACACACACACACACACACACAACTCACACCCCAGAGAAAGAGAGAGAGGGGAGAGAGGGGAGGAGAGAGGGGGAGGAGGAGAGGGGGAAGAGAGAGAAGGAGAGAAATCGAGAAATGGAAAAAACCCTCCCGGAATTGTTTAAAAAAAAATTTAAGCAAAGACAACATAGAAATCTTTTCAACACTACTATTTTCCATTGAAAATCACCCTGCAACCTCCCTTCCCCCCACCAAAACACACCCACCCCCAACACAACACCCAGAGGGAAGAGAGGGAGAGAGAGAGAGAAGAAAAAGAAGAGAAGAGGGAAAACACACACACCCAACCACACACACACACAACACACACACCCACACACCACACACCAGACACCAACCCCCCTTACCATTTCAAAGCATCAAAACCAAAAAAATACCCGGGTATACGAAAAAACAAACCTGGGACACCGGGGAAAAAGGGATGACGTAAGGAACGGACCAGTTGTTATATAATTTAATTTTCATTGTTCTTCCTCCCCCAACCCCGTACCCCAGTCTCTTGCCTTCTCTCCTCGGAACCCCTTCTTTTACCAAAATCAGTTTTTATAGTCAAATGATGGGGGGGGGGGGGGGGGAAAAAAAAATTACGCATTCTTCACAAAAATACACAGATTCCCGCTTCATACGATAATACAACCAAGTCACGTAATGCACCAATTACAACAGCCGCAATAATTTAAAAATCATCGCCGCCATCAGTACAAATTCATTATCATATCTCCAATTTAACCAAAAATAGAACCCCCAGATAGATTTTCACTCCCGCCATTTTCAGCTCCCCCATTATGACTAGAAAAATGACAATTTCAGATTTGGACCTTTATAAATAATTTATAAGATATGCTCACTTGTTGAAAGTATCCAATGATCAAAGACAAGAGGAAATTCTAGACCCGCAAAACGAGGTGTGTTTTGTGGTCCCTCGCGCGTTTTTTTTTTTTTAAAACAAAAAAGAGGGAAAAGTAAAAAAAAGAAGAGAGAGGGGGGGGGGAGGGGGGGGGGGGGGGGGTGTGTTCTGTAAGGAAAAGGCCCCCAAGGAGATCTCTCTGCCGCCTGCCCTTTTGTAAACAATACCGTAAACCCCGAGTGACCTTGCGCTATATAAAAAAAGACCAATTTTCTTTTGCAAGCTAGGGTTTTCTTAAAAAGGGGGGGAAAAAGGGGGAACAGTGCAGGGAAAGGACAGAAAAAATAAAAAGAGGGGGTGACCGGGAGGGCGGAAGGGGCATAAACTTAACAAATAAGAAAGCCCCGGAATTATGCCGTACTCAAAAAACTCAATGTGGCGTGCATATATACATGCCGCACAAGCAGAATTAAAAACAATTTTTCATGTGATGAGAAAAAGCGTACAATCCTCCCATTTTCCCGTGGGGGAAAATTTGGGGAGGGGGTGGGAAGGGGGGGGCATGGGCGGAAGGGGGAGGAATCCCCTTTTCAAAATTAAAAGCCCTCAGGTATTTTTAAATGCAACTATCCCCCTACAACGGGGCCACCCAGCTTTTTGAAACCATAAAACCCCACGAAGGAGAGAGAGAGGGGAGAGAGAGAGGGAGAGGGGGAGGAAGGGGGAGAGAGAGGGGAGAGGGGAGAGAGACATCAAATCATCCGAACTGAAGACAAACACACAAACATACCCCACAAAAGTTAAAACCCGCCCGAGCTGGCGCTCCAATAGATTCCCCCCCACCCCCCCCCCCCCCCCCCCCCCCCCCCCCCCCCCACCCCCCCCCCCCCCCCCCCCCCCCCTCCCCCCCCCCCTCCCCCCCCCCCGGGGCCCCCCCCCCCCCCAAACCCAAAAGCGCTCGGCGCAAAAACACATGCAAACAAAACAAATAAAATACAAAAATTAAAAATTTAAATGCCCAAATTTTTTTTGCGGGACATTTTCATTTAAATTTTCAGATTCCCCCCTGGATTTGAAAAAGAAAATAAAAAAAAAAAAATACATTAAACACGGCCCCAAATAAAAAACAAAACCAAAACTTAATTTGCCCCTTTAGTACATTTATTTTTTTAACTTGAAAAAAATTTTTTTTTGCAAAAGGGGAAAAAACAAGGGAAAAAATTCTTAGCCTCCCTTACAATTCAGGGGGAAATTTCTTGGGAAAAACCCTTTTCTTTTTTTTTTCCTTTTCAAAACACGTTTTAATTTTTTTAAATGCAAAACCTTTTTTTTCCCCGGAAAGAGGACCCCGGGGGGGCCATTAAGGTTGTCCCGTTTTTTTCCCCGACATCGGGTATTGGGAATGTTGGGGCATCCCAGGCCCCCCCTTTTCTTAGGTTTTCCCCGCAGGCCCCCGGGTTTTTTTTTCATACTAAATGCACCCTGTTTTTTGGGGCTTTTTTCCGAAACCCCGCTTTTCCGGGCCCCTTTTAAAATCCCCCTCCCTCGTTTTTACTTTCCCTTCCAGTCCCCATTTTGGGAAGCTGGCACAGTTTTTCCTTTTCCTTTTTGTTTCCCTTTAAAGCCCCTTTTCCGAGGGTTCCTCGTTTTTTCCTCTTCGTTCCGCCTGATGCCAGGTTGGCTTTTTCCCCTTTACCCAATAATGTTTTTTGGGCCCCCCCTTTTTTTTTTTTCAAAAAAATGGGGAAAACTTT
>CM031602.1:24370640-24378140 GCA_018398815.1 Conus ventricosus
TCAATATTTCTTGCAGTCATTGCAACACCAAGCTGCTCTGTAAGTTGCTGGAACGGTGCGGTACTTATCCTTGGAATTTATTAGTTTGTTGTATTTTAGTCCCTTGAGGATTCATTCCAAGAACTTGCCCTCAGCACTTGTGTCTTAGAGGATATCTTTTTATATTTTCTACTTTTCACAAGAAAATGTAGCTTGTTTTGCTCTTTTATGATTTTCTTTTGCTTCTTAGATGGGACCTTTGGTTGGTTTTTTGAAAACTCAACAAACATACTACGGTATTGCACACCAACCTTTTCTGGGATTGCATTCTTCTTAAAACAGAAAAGGCAGAGGAGTCAAATTACCACTTTCCGCGATCACTGAGGAGAAACCACCAAATTTCGAAATATCGGTATATGACCAGGAGTTATATGTTAGTAAGTTTCCCTCCCTATGGAGGATGTCTCCTCCTTGGAGAATATAAGCTTGCTGAAGGCTCATTTTGAGAAGCATTTGTTTTATTTTTCCCCATTCACCCACTCAAGCACATACTGTTAGTTAGGCAGAATCATCTACCACTGCAGATATGAATGCTTATCTCCCCCTATTTCTTCAATCTAAGACATAAGAGCAAGCTTTGTTTATAATTCAATATTTCTTGCAGTCATTGCAACACCAAGCTGCTCTGTAAGTTGCTGGAACGGTGCGGTACTTATCCTTGGAATTTATTAGTTTGTTGTATTTTAGTCCCTTGAGGATTCATTCCAAGAACTTGCCCTCAGCACTTGTGTCTTAGAGGATATCTTTTTATATTTTCTACTTTTCACAAGAAAATGTAGCTTGTTTTGCTCTTTTATGATTTTCTTTTGCTTCTTAGATGGCACCTTTGGTTGGTTTTTTGAAAACTCAACAAACATACTACGGTATTGCACACCAACCTTTTCTGGGATTGCATTCTTCTTAAAACAGAAAAGGCAGAGGAGTCAAATTACCACTTTCCGCGGTCACTGAGGAGAAACCACCAAGTTTCGAAATATCGGTATATGACCAGGAGTTATATGTTAGTAAGTTTCCCTCCCTATTGGAGGATGTCTCCCCCTTGGAGAATATAAGCTTGCTGAAGGCTCATTTTGAGAAGCATTTGTTTTATTTTTCCCCATTCACCCACTCAAGCACATACTGTTAGTTAGGCAGAATCATCTACCACTGCAGATATGAATGCTTATCTCCCCCTATTTCTTCAATCTAAGACATAAGAGCAACTTTGTTTATAATTCAATATATATATATATATATATATATATATATATATATATATATATATATATATATTGAATTATATGGGGAAAAATAAAATAAATGCTTCTCACAATGAACCTTCAGCAAGCTTATAGTCTCCAAGGGGAGACGCCCTCCAATAGGGAGGGAAACTCACTAACATATAACTCCTGGTCATATACCGATATTTCGAAACTTGGTGGTTTCTCCTCAGTGACCGCGGAGAAACCACCAAGTTTCGAATATCGGTATATGACCAGGAGTTATATGTTAGTGAGTTTCCCTCCCTATTGGAGGGCGTCTCCCCCTTGGAGACTATAAGCTTGCTGAAGGTTCATTGTGAGAAGCATTTATTTTTTTTTTCCCCATTCACCCACTCAAGCACATACTGTTAGTTAGGCAGAATTATCTACCACAGCAGATACGAATGCTTATCTCCCCCTATTTCTTCAATCTAAGACATAAGAGCAAGCTTGGTTTATATAATTCAATATTTCTTGCAGTCATTGCAACACCAAGCTGCTCTGTAAGTTGCTGGAACGGTGCGCGGTACTTATCCTTGAATTTATTAGTTTGTTGTAATATATATATATATATATATATATATGTATACACACACACACACACACACACACACACACACACACACACACACACACACACACACACACACACACACACACACCTACATATATAGGTAGGTAGGAGGGTAGGTATGTAGGTGGGTAAGCAGGTAGGTAGGCATAGTGAATTCGTAAGCATGTAAGCATGCGTTTTAAAACATATAAAAGATTGCCGGTGTGCTGTATCTCTGCCTTTCGAAAATGAAAATGTGTCCAGTCATTCTGTCCTCTCTGTCTGTCCGTCTTTCTAACTGTCCCCCCTCCACCTAATTTCCTTCTCTGTTTTGTTTGTTTGTTTGTTTTTTGTCGTTGTCTATTTTCATGACTATCCGTCTATCTGACTGGTGATAATCGCTTCAAATTTTCCCCCCCTTCCCCCCCCCCCCCCCCCCCCCCCCCCCCCCCACCTGCCGGAGTAGGTTCCCATGATGTTCATCGAAACCGCTTATTCGACAGTTCAAAAACACTTTGATCCATGCGTATTTAATGTACCGTTTATGGGTTCCAAGAAACTCTGAAACGCAAATGTTTAGTCATGAAAGAAGAGAGAGAAAAGAGAGGAGAGAGAGAGAGAGAGAGAGAGAGGGGAGAGAGAGAGAGAGAGAGACAGACAGACAGACAGACAGACAGACAGACAGACAGAGACACAGAGAGAGAGAGAGAGAGAGAGGGGAGAGAGAGAGAGAGAGAGAGAGAGAGAGAGAGAGAGGGGAGAGACAGAGATGGAGGGAAGGAGGGAGGAAGAGAAGGCGTGAGGGAGGGTTGGTGGTTGAGGGGGGATAGAATGGGTTGAAGAAGTGACCCAGAAGTCGGAGAGGACACAGGAGATGAACGGAGCTATCGAGAACCGACGATCATCTGAAATACAGTAATCGATACTGCTTCAAGACCAGAGGCCAGAGAGGGAAGTTTTGCTCAACTTACCATCTACCGTCCGTGTGGAAAACGAAGTGGGGAATGTTCCTAGTCATGCAAGTCCTTCGTGTTGTTGAGTTTGACCTGTTTTCGGAAGCTGCTCTCGTTTTTTCCGATAAATCCTTTGGGGAACCTTTGGCTTATCAGATCAGATAGCATGTGAAGTGTACAGAAAGTATTTATCAGAGCGGGGAATGTCTTTAGTGCACGTTTGGTTCCAAGTTAGCCAAATAAGCATACAGGTTATGGTTTTAAACAAACAACCAGAGAGAGAGAGAGAGAGAGAGAGAGAGGGGAGAGAGAGAGAGAGAGAGAGAGAGAGAGAGAGAGAGAGAGAGAGAGAGAGAGAGAGAGAGAGAGAGAGAGAGAGAGAAGGGGAAGGAGAGAGGAGAGAGAGAGAGAGATTTATTTGGCGCATTGACGTTTTATTGTCTTCAGCTCTACAAGCCATCAAGACAAGAGGGTTCATATACGACTTTATACATTGCATCATTGAAATATGAGGAAACAAATAATGATGAAATTAACAAAACCATCAGAATGCAATGAATTAAAAATTACGCTGACATTATGTGAAGGTGCACACACACACACACACACACACACACACACCACACCCCCACACACACACACACACACACACACAACACACACACACACACACACACACACACACACACCCCACACACACACACACACACACACACACACACGTACACACACACACACACACACACACACACACATACACACACACACACACACACACCACACACACACACACACACACACACACACACACACACACACACACACACACACACACACACACACACACACACACACACACACCAAAGCACGCACGCACGCACATATAAAACTAACTCACACGTAAACGATCTAATCCGAGAAGGAGACCATCCCTTCCTCCCCTATCATTCCCTTCCCTCAGCCCCAACACACAGTTTCCATTCCCTTCTCAAACCTCCCATGCATAGATACAAACATGAAACACATTCAACCATCCACCTCGCTCTCAGCTTCAACCCTTTACCCGAGAACCCCCGACTATTCGGCTTCTTTAATTCCTGTTTTCAAGAACAGGCAATAGAAAAAAACGGTATCTAAAAATGTTTATATTCAGAACAATACAGTAGGAAAAATTTGACTTAATTAAGAGAACAAAAAAGAAAACTCGAATCCCGTTCTTTTACAAAAGGGCATGGGGAAGGGAGGGGGAAAAGGGGGTGCGGGAGAGGGGGGGTTGGGGGTGGGGGTGGGGGGATGGGGGTTGGTTGAAAGTTTAAAAAAAAAAGTGACCAAAGAGGGAGGAATGGGGGGGAATGAAGGGGTTAAATAGAGAGAGAGGAGAGAGAGAGAAAGAGGGGAGAGAGAAAGGGGAAAAGAGAGAGGAGAGAAAGAGAGGAGGGGGAGAGAAGAGAGAGAGAGGAGAGGGAGAGAGAGGGGAAAAGGAGGAGAGAGAGAGAGAGAGAGGGAGAGAGAGAGGGAAGGAGAGAAAGAGAGAGGGAGAGAGAGAGAGAGAAGAAAGAAGAAAAAGAGAAAAGAGAAGAGAGAAAGAGAGAGAAGGGGAGAGAAGAGAAGAAAAGAAAGGAGAGAACTGATAGACAGACAGACAGAGAGGACAGACGGGCACAGAGAGAAAAAAATTTTTATCCTTTTATACCAACCCCTTCTCAAGGGTTTAAAAAACATCCCCAATATTTAAAAATTTTGATGTGCCAGAAATAAAAAAAAAACACCCCAAACGATTTCTAAAGTTGAAAAGCATGAAAACGAATGCACACTATAAAGTCATTTACGTAGCAGCCTTAAATACATCAATAGGAAAGACCAAAAATGTACAAACTTCCGATCTTTGAACAAATCATTTACGATAGCTGCCCTTAATAATCAATGAGGAAACGAAAAAAATGTGACAAACTTCCGATCTTTGAAAAAAATTCATATAAGTTTTTCATTTCTTTATCTCATTAGCATAAAAATTTGAAAAGTCAGTTGTCTCTATCATTTATGTGGAATAAACGTTTGGTTTTAATCAACAATTTTTTGGCAATTCAGGGAAAATGTCTTCCTTATAAATTTTTCTGCTAATGGCACAGGAGATTATCATTACGATTTTTTGTCGTTCCTACGAACGGTACATAATTGAGGGTACCATTTTAGCTGTGATACAAAATGTATTTTACAACTGTCGGCAAAAGAGAGAGAGAGAGAAGAGAGAGGAGAAGAGAGAGAAGAGAGAGAGAGAGAGAGAGAGAGAGAGGAAGAGAGAGAGAGAGAGAGAGAGAGAGAGAGAGAGAGAGAGACATTTGACTTTTTACTGTCTTTAGCTGTAAGTGTCAAGTTCAGAGGAAGAGAGGAGAGAGGAGAGAGAGAGAGAGGAGGAGAAAAAGAGAGAGAGAGGAGAGAATGCACTGGGAAAATGTTTAAATTTAAGACCCCTGTAACATAAGAAAAAGTTTAAAATCATCCACTATAAAAAGACAATAAAGCCACAGGCCCGATATATATTGGGGGATTGGGGATTACTCTGAGGGAGCTTTTGCTGTTTGTGTTTTAATTTCCCCAAATATTTCCCCTGGACATTGGACAGCATATTTTGTTCCCTAAGGGGCGGTACGAAAAGTATAAAAACAGAGGTTGTTTTTTTGCAGAAATTCTTTGAGTCAGAGCTCAACAAATGACAAAAAACGTGCTTTAGCATAAGTCTGAAACAAAACCGAAAGGGTCATTTTACTTTAAAACCCCCCCCTTTCCCCGTTTTAATTTAAGCAAATGCAATACTTTGTGCCACTATAAAGTTGTATTGGACTTTAAAAATTCCACAAGACATTTGATTTTGTGTTTCACCAATTTTATGGCCTAGCTCAGGTAACACAGATTGATCACACAAAATATTGGAAAAATTTAAAAAGTTTCACAAACAAGCAAAGGGGCCCTTTGATTGCTAGATATAACAGTCCAGGCGCATTTCTAAAATGATATCCTGATAAAAAAACAGTTCAAAACACGGCGATAGAGCCCAAAATAAAAGGCTAAACATAACACAGAAACTAAAGTGGGTGTCCCTCAAATGCGGATTGGGCGCACGCCCACCAAGACCAGAAAAAGGGGTGTTTTGATGAACCAATTCTTTCAAAACAATCTGCAGGGAACACGAAGCGAGGCTAGAACCCGTTGATTTTTTTTAAAAAAAAACATGGGTTTTCCCCGCTTACGCTTTGCGTACCAGAATGCCCTGCCCCCACTTATGCTTTTGTTTTGTGTGTGTGGGGTAGAAAAAGAGGGTGTGTGTAGTTTGTGGGTTGGGGGGGGGGGGGGGAGAAATGCCACAGTTTTCTTGTAAAGGGGCAATGTTCGTCCACGTAACGATATCCCACTTGTTTTTTTTTGTCCACTTCTCAATAGTTGGACATCTAGAGCGCAGAAAAGCCGGGGCACGGTACCAGTCCCCTCATGATGCGACACTCCGAAGGGTTTAAGGGAAAGGTGAAATTATTGTTTCGTTCCTGCAACTGACAAAAAGTAAATTTCATCCATAGTGACATTTTTTTCCCATCAACCCCTCGTCTCTCTCTGTCTGTCTGTCTATCTTCGTCTGTCCCGTCTCTCTCTCCCCCCTCCCCTTCTCTTCTCTCCTCTCTCTCTCTCTCTTTCCAAGGTTGCCTTCCTCTCCCCACACTCTTCGCTCTTGTACATTTTTCCCCTTCTCTGGTTCCCCTACCTTCATTGTAAGTCTTTTCTCCGTCTTTTGTGCTGTTACAATACACAGTCGCATATTATGAAAAGAGAGAGAGAAGAGAGGAAAAGAGAGAGAGAGCAAGAGGAAGGGGGAAAAAAAAGGGGAGAGAGAGAGAGAGAAGGAGAAAAGGGGGGAAGAGAGAGAGAAAAGAGAGGGGGAGAAGATTAAGAGGTTTTGTGGTTTGTGGGGGGGTTGGGTTTGGGTGTGGAGGAAAAAGGGGAGGGGGGGATAGAGAAGAGGAGAGAGTTCAGTTTTCCTTGAATGTCTTCAAAAATGTCTTAAAAACGTGACGGGACATAACGAATTTTTTTTTTTAGGTAAAGTGGGCTTTTTTTCAAATTATAAAAGGAAAAATAGGCCGGCCGCATGAATTGGAGTTAAAAAGAGAGAGAGAAGAGAGAGGGGAGAGAAGAGAGAGAGGGGAAAGGGGAGAAGAGAAGAAGGAGATCAGGCCATGTGTGCTAGGTTTGAGAACGTTGCTTCAATTCCTTATCAAAAAAAAAGGAAAGTTTAACTCCGACTAAAGAAACAAAAGTTTTCCTGCGAAAAGGCGTGGGCGGTTAGCTTTCAATTTCGGCGGAGGTTTGGCGTTCGGGGTTTTCCTTTAAAGGGTTTTTTACAATTGTGAGTGGTGTGGGTTTTTGGGGGTGTGTGTTGGGTGTGGTGTGTGTGTTTGGTGGGGGTGGGGGTTGCGTGCGTGCGTGCCCGGGGGTCGTGCGTGCGCGGGGGCGCGCCCCGCGCGTGGTGTGTGTTAAGGTGTGTGTGTTGGCGTGTGTGTGTTATGTGTTCGTTGTGTGGGGGTGGGTGTATGTGTTGGTTTTTGTGTTTTGGGTGTGGTGTGTGTGGTTTTTTGTGTGTTGTGTGTGTGTGTGTGTTGTGTGTTTTGGGGTGGTGTGTTGTTGCGTGTGTGATGTGCGTTCGTGTGTGTGGTGTGGTGTGTGT
>CM031602.1:24385640-24390640 GCA_018398815.1 Conus ventricosus
GCATGGAAGAGGGGGAGTGCTTTGCAGGCGCAAGGTCCCATGCCAGCTGCAACTTGGTGAACGGGTATGTCTCGGTATTTTTTGCCAGTCCATAACCAAATCCACAGCTCTGACAGACCCAAATCTCCAAGAGAGAAACTGCCAATACAACAACATCACTGTAAAACCGTCCTGAGAAATGCCTTGGTGGGGACCTTCATCAGCTGCATGGCGCAGGTGCAGATCATTCTCGTGTCCGCCTCTTCATGGGAACAAGGACACAAGGTTGACGTGTCTATTTCCATGTTGGTTAGAAACACAGTCATCCTTTGTTGTTATCAGGTGATAATCCTTATTTGCAGCCAGGTTATGGAGGTCTTCACTGACGAACCGAAAGAGTTCGTCCTTGTTTCAGCATCCTCCAAAAATGTAGCCCACTGTGCACCCTTTGGAATGGGGATTTGGGCTGCAACCCTTGTTCGACGCCCTGCTTGCTGACTCCGCTTCTCTCGGGTTTGAGATTTCAGACTTGTTTCACTGTAAGTGTCCCAGATTAAGTCTATTCGCAGAGTATTGATGGTCATCTGTCCCTTAGGAAGGGCTTTCAACTGCATAGCACTGTACTCTCCAAACAAATGAGCACACTGGGGCTTGTTTCATGTGCCACATTGCCGCCATGTCAAAGACACGCACGGTAGCTTCTTTGGCTTCTATTGATCGACCAGGGTCTGGCATGGAAGGTAAACAAGTAACAACAAACAGACTTGGTGCCGTCCTAAGCTTGCCGTCTTGAGTCAGAGATGGAGGTTCCCGTCTGTTCTCGTGTTTGAAGAACTCATCCATATCACATTCAGGCCGGGCGAGAAGGGACATGAACATCTTGGTGGTCAATGCAGCATTAGCCTGGCTGAACCGAGTTTGTCTGTGCCCCTTTTCAGTCTGCAGGTGGTCTGTTGGCAAAAGTGTACACATTTGTTCGTGGAAATGACGTCACTCAAGGGTTTCTTTCCCGTCTCCAACCTTTCTCTCACAAACTCAACTTGCATGTTTTTTCCGATGGATTTTGCTTCCTTCAAGCCTTCAGCAATTGCCGGGTCCATCACCTCTCCTGTGTCAAGTGTCACTAGCTCTGGACCTTGCTCAGTGAATGGATTCACCACTCTGTCTTCATCAAATAAAGAGACAAGGGCTTTCAAAAGTTTTAGGAACTGGCTCTGTTCAGCCGAAAGAAGCTTCAGGGTGCTCGGTGCTGCGCTTTGTTGTTTCCTTAAAACAGGCATTCTGAAATTCGTGGACATCCTGAGCACCTCTGGTTTGGAAAGCTCAATCATTTCTTTCTCCTCCTCCTGACCATAGAGGCCCTTTGGACCACTGTCCTCTTTCAAGAATTGAATGGAGTGTTCCTGACTCTGGTCGAGGCCCCATCATGGAGAACTTTTTCTCGCTCCTTTGGACAACAAAGTTTCCTTCCATGAATTCTGCATGCACAGATGGGTGGAGGTCAGGAAGTCGTGCCATGTCTCGGAGGAATACAGGTAACCACCGGGCGTTAGTTCGTATGTTCAAATACGAAGAACCAAGAGCACAAGTCTTCACATGCGCTGAGTGTGAGAGGCCAGTCTCCCTGTCGTTGACCTTTCACAAAGTGGCAGTTGATCAGCAGGTATTCCCTCACGGTTGTCCAGTAGCTGATGGTTGGTGAGGCATCAATGAGCCTTTGTTCCCAAACATCTGTTGGCTCATGTGGCCCCTATCCTGTGCAATACTCCTTGTATGCTCGGAGTTTCAGGACGTTTCAGCAAGGCCAGGGTCAGATGGTAGGCATATCTTGTGCGCTTCACATGCTTCCCGCCCAGAAGACTTTTCGGTAACACCAGACGAAAATATGTTGCCATAGGAAAACATCCTCTCCCATCCACTTGCAGCCAACAGCTTTCCCCACACTCTGTGATGCCATCTCCACGTGGAGAAACCCTATCATGCACACAATGTGCTTTTCACCAACCTCATCAGAATATGCCATTTGGCATTTCTTTTGCAGGACATACAGGAGGACAGTCCCCAACAATTACAGGAATTTGTCCTGGGTTCACAATTCTGTAGCTTTCATCACAACTTGCATTGCATGCTTCTGCATAGACATTGAAGACGCCTTGTCCAGGAACGTGGGAAGACACCAACTGTAGCTCTGGGTCTGACAAACTTCATCGCGTTGGCTGTGTGAGAAAAAACCCCGAATAGGTCACAGGCGGACCAAAAGGATTCCCCTTATTTTCAGTCAACACCTCATGAACATGACTCAGCCCTGCTTGGTGAGTTGTGTCACCTGACAGATCCCTGAGAAAACCTGGAGTTGCTGATCCCTCTGGGATTTGGGGGGAAGGAAATTTGTCCAGCATGTTCTTCAATGATGGGAACATTTGAGTAATTGTCAGGCAGCTTCATGGATGCATTTTCCAAGTCACTGAAATCAAGTGGGCGTGAATCCACTCCTGGATTGGCACGACTTGGGTGACTTGTGAGACTGATGGCTGTCCCATGCATCTCAATCGGCCAGATTCATCTATGTTGTCAACTGCCCTGTCGTAAACACTCCTCGCTTGACATTTGAAGGGCATACAACTCCATCCTTTGTAAATCGGTTTGCAAAAGCAAGGGCAAGATTTCTTCTGACTTCCATGACACGGTCATAGGACACAGAAATGCCAAGAGCATGGAAAGTGCCCAGTGTATTTTTTTGTCTGTCATTGGCATGCAGTTTCAATCCAACATACAGTGGTAAGGGTTGTCTCTTTCCTTTCTTTGATAGAGTGTGCCGGCACTGCTGGTTCGCTTCACTGCATTGCTGCATATCAGCTGCGATATGGTGCAAGCTACTCTGACTTAGCATCAGCATTCTCTTCTCCTTCCTGAACTTTGGGCCGCAATTGAATTTTGGCCATTGAGAAGGACATCAAGAAGAGTAAAAAGAGGGGTTGCAACTGGTTCACTGAGACAAGCACGTGTGAATGACCCACCGAATGGCATCTGTTGCTGAAGTGTTATTACCGTCTCAACAGGATACCTACTTCCACTATCTTGTCAGCCTCATCTTCAGTTACCTGACAGCATGCAGTCTTTTCCCAAAACCTTTCCCACACTTTTGTTCATGGGATATGTACACATCACGCCCCTTGCTATAACCAGACCACCCAGAGCCTAACTTCTTCAAGAGATGTTCCTTGAACCGGCCTTGATGTGCATGTTCATCGATCCATTCAGACCCAGCTGATGCAGCCGATTGGTCATAGAGTTTTCTCAGGTCAACAAGCTTGTACACCTCCTGGTTTGACTTCATATAGACTGCTAGTTGTGCAATCACCAAGGGGTCAACTCAGGTTTTGTGTTTTACTTGAAGGGGTAGTGGCAGCACGGGGATCATTTTTCAACTTGGTATAGCAGCTTACATGATAGTGTACATCTGCTGCTTCAGCATCTTCAGCATTCACAGCCGTGTTCAAACGGGCAAGTATTACCAGTTCCTAGCTTCTTTAGCCATCTGTTGAGGTTCTGTCCACAGTTTTTACTCCTGGCCCTGTACATAGGTTCTTCACTGTCACACTGAAACTTCTCACAGCAAATGCACTGCTGACGGTTGCGGTCTAAAGTTGCATTGAACGTAGATCTAGTTTTCTTTGGACTAGATGTCTCATCATCTGATGCCTGCTTCCTTCTCTTCTGCAATTCTCTTTGAAGGATTAAGTCACGAAACTTTGCTCGACAAGCATGGTGGTATTTCGCTTGATTCTTCAAAGCGTTTCTGATATTCCTGAGCCATCATCAAGTGTGTTCAAGTTCAGGCCTAAAGGGTAGTTCAACATCGTTCTCCACAAAGCGTTTCAAGTCATCATTAAGTGTCTGGTAAGCAGAATGATAACACTGCTTTTGGTAGGGGGACCTCAAGTCAGTGACAGATTTCTGCTGACAAAGACAGCATAACGTCCAATCAATCGATCTCTTTTGTGGAGTCAAAAGATCAGGAGGTTGATGATGATCCATTTCTCTGCATTGAACGCTTTCCTACTGCAACAAAAAACAAAACAAAACAAAACCATTAATGAAACCTGACATGAAAAACTCTGATGTTTAGTTTTATGCTATTGATAGTAACCTTTGAACACTATTTAAAAAAAATTGTAAACGGGACAACACATTTTTACGTCTCTTGGCCTTTGCAAAGATTGTGCAGATTGTGACAAGTTTTTGCCGCTTATGGTGTTGAAAGATTGGTTATGTGGAATCTAAGAAATAGAAAAACAAAGTGGGGAGGGGTCCATGTGCCTATGTTTTTGGTTAATCAATATGGCCGCGGCTTGCATTACTATGGTCTCTTGGCCTTAAAACTGAATTTTGAGCTTTTAAAACGCCTTCAAATAATGTAAATAATGCTAGAAATGAAACTTGAATATGGACATTTTTAAACTTGTGTGGCATCACGAGGTGCATTTTTCACTTTTTTTCTTAAAAAGTGATCACTGAGTTTAAATAAGCACCCAAATCAACAAATAGAAATAGATTCCTCACCTCAATACCATATAAAAAGTGGTATTATACAAGGTTATAGCCAATTAGGAAATTTGGTGTGACGTTGATTAGATTCATAGTAATTATGGTGGCGGCCATATTGGATTCACCGAAAACATAGGTACAGGGACCTGACCCACTTTGTTTCCGGTGGTTTTTAGAATCCACATAACCATATCTTTCACCACCCCAAGTGGCAAAAACGTATCACAATCTGAACAATTGGGTCATATTTTACAAATTCCCTCCCTGCTATTACCGTCAGAAGATGTGTTAAGATGGGCAACATAAAGCAGGTTTCTGTGTATTGGATGGTTGCAGGATTCAAACTTGCAGAATATCTAACTGCAAACTCAGCGAACTTGCACTTGTGACAGACCACCACTCAAACAGGAGGACCCAAACCCTCCACTCGCAGTGCCCGTACCCACACTCCCATCCGTTCTACCCCAGCTAGT
>CM031602.1:24403140-24405640 GCA_018398815.1 Conus ventricosus
AAATTTTGGGGGCTGTAAACGTAAAACATTGTTTCCTTGAGGCCAGGGTGTGGCCAATTTTGATGTACCGCAGACAAGAGTCTGGTAAGAATTCCTTTGTTAGAATACGGATTCCCTATGGGTTAGTTTGTCTGTTGAGGAATAATAAAATATATAAAGAAAAACGAAAAACTATTAATAAGTAAATGTAAACAATTGCTGTGAGAATTCAAAAGGAAAAAAACCTTGTGTAATGAGAATCACTTTGTGAAAACGGGCAATTGGTTTAAAAGAAATCGTTTTCTTGTATGAGTACTTTCGTAAAGATTTTACACTGTATCCCCAACTGTACGTAGGATGTGCTTAAATCTCATTCGCGACGTAAGTATCTTCTTGTATCATGTTGTGTGTAAAATGTCTAGAAAACAAACAAAATGAATTCAAACTCATTAAAATCATATTCTAGCTAACGTTAGGACCTGGGGTTTCTTTTCAGAAAACATCAACCTCCACCCCAGGGACTCAAGTTCTTTTCTCCTGGAAACTTAATTCCCGCTGGTGTAATTAAAAAAGGGAGAGAGAGAAACATTTACAGGTCAACTGTACAGTGACTGAAAAAAGTCGAAACTTAAAGTGTATTAACCATATGCTGCTTTTTTGTTAACGAAACAAATTGAGCTGCGTCTATGGTGTCATGCAGCTACTTTTGTAAATTCCGTAAATTTGTGAAATTGTGAAATATTTTGTTTTGTTTTGTTGACAAAATTTGCTAAAGGGAGCTAAAAAGAAGGGTGAATTCTTGTTTCCCCAGTCTCTCCTCTGGATGGATGGAGTAGATGATGGAGTAGATGATGGAGTAGATGATGGAGTAGATGATGGAGTAGATGATGGAGTAGATGCGCACGTACGGAGTAAACATGCCGTATGTGTGATTACGTGTGTGTGTGACAGGAACGTGCAGTTAATCTAGACTTGAGTATCTTAAAGGCTGGGCGTTTGATACCTTTAATTCTGGGTGTGTGTGAATATCTGTGTTTGTCTACAAAATATTCTAAACGCATTGGTGATCTGTACGCATATCCCCCCCCCCCCCCCCCTTCACAGGTTCCTTCATTTTCGTTCTTTTCTTTCCCTCTCCCTTTGTATTGTTGGACACTTCAGATGCTGTTCTTGCTGGCTGACCTGATGAAGAGTTGATAATACATTGTGCTTTAAACATTTGTGTTTAAAAAGGTGTTTTGACAGATATTCATCAATATTTTTATAAGCTACATGATCGGACGTATATTATGGCCGAGCCTTTAGTACCAGAGATGAGGTTTCTGAAGAATTGCACCCAGGGGACCAAAGACGATTCAATCCAAGCATCAACGCCCCCCCCCCCCCCCACACACACACACAAAAGAAATGTGTATATATATATATATATATATATATATATATAGAGAGAGAGAGAGAGAGAGAGAGAGAGAGAGAGGAGAGAGAGAGAGAGAGAGAGAGAGAGAGAGCTCTGCCATCATGCTGGACGTCAACAGATCATATCTACTGTCACTGTACGATTAAAAAAAACTATAGGCAACTTCCTTACGACTGCTGCTCTATCACCGTCTCCTTCCCTGCTCCCGCTTTCAGAAAAAAAAAAACCAATAATCTTTGCAGGTTTTTCATAGTCACTTTTAAAAATGTGCTTCAATTTCCTTCTTCAGGCACCTCTCTTTGAAATGAAAAGCCACATTTTGGCTGTTTGGGGCAAACGTCTTACAACGTTTGGTACAGATGTCCTGTTTGCGAGCGCTGAAGTCCTGTGGTCAAGATGTTTACAAACACACGTGGTCACTGCAGTGAGAGTATTCGACGTGTAGAAAATGTTGGTGGAAACATTTAACGTAATCAGAATTATATCTGTAGATACTATGTGCACTTCGTTTTTTGCTTTTGAATGTATGAAATAGGGCCATGGGCCTTTAAATAATTGTACGTTTGAGGCTTCCAGAATGCAGGTGAATTTTCTACATCTGAAGTCAGTGTAATTTGTATCCACGCTATACTTGAGGGAAAAGGCTGGGCACAAAGAAATGACGAAAGTAACAACTGACGACATTCCTTAGAATTGTTCCAATCAGTGTTCATCACACAACCCTCAGCTGATACCAACTAAAGAAAAAGAAAAAAAAAGTCAACATGACAAAAACAAACAAACAAGCAAACAAACAAGCATAAACACTAGTTGATTGAACTTCAACAGTGACGCATTTCTCAATGCGCCATACGCCACTAATATTTCTTAACACGTAACACAGATGTGTGTTTACAGTGTGTACACCCTGCGGTTAATTCAGCTGTTCCAAGTGTTCCGTCTCTGCTTGACGTCAGGTCTCCAAACGGCATCACGCAAACATCGTGCAGTCTCCGGAGAGAACAAGTGACGTGTAAATGGCTTAGAAGTCTCGGGTTCCGAGGGGTTACTGACTTCAGCTGCCTGATGAACTCGCCAACAATCCTCAACACACTGACATTCTCT
>CM031602.1:24427371-24432371 GCA_018398815.1 Conus ventricosus
CCTGTGGTCCTACAGCCACACTGTCGATCCTGAACAGTAAACTTTGAGTCATCTCATCTGCTATGTTGAGTTCTATTTTTCAATTGACATAGTCAGTTTGGACTGAGTTTCACTGATATACAAGAAATGGTCGTCCTTGACAGGTAAAATTTTGTCACTAGCCAGTTGGTGAACGCTTCTTGCTTCTGTTGAAATAGACAAGTGATCTCCGTATTGCTGTCAGCTAGTCTTGATGCTTCCGCTCAAGGTATCCTAACGTGAGTTTTAAGAAATCACAAGCTGAATTCCGGCAGTTAGTCCAGGCTTTTTCTGAATCATCTTCATTTGTTAAGGTCTTAATCTCATCGCAGAGGCTGGTCACAAGGAATTCTTCTGTTTCAAGATCAGAAAGTTTCTGTAATTCAGCTTGTTCTTGGCGCTACGTTTTTTTACCCCAGTGTGATGGAAAGCCCCTTATTACCCTCATGCTACATACATCTTGGATGCCATGGCACCTAGTTATTGCGTAGTCTTTCGGCGCCAATGGTTTGTGTGGGGTACCTCCAAGCAGCCTTGTAAATATCAGGGAGCTTGTGTCAGGCGTTGGTGATGATCAGACTGTGTTCGACGCCAAAATGTTAGGAGCAAGCGGCCATGTGAGTTTACCTGTCCTATGTCACAGAGTCCATTCACATCCGGCCAAGTCTGGGAATATCTGTCATCTTGGGCATTTAAGTCTCCCAGTAGCAGCGGCTGTCGTCTCTTGAGACTTAATCTATCAGCCCATCTTGCGTCGAATTCACTGACATACGTGATTGATCGTTCTTCATTCTGTTGTCCTGAGTGTTGTTTATCTTGCCTGAAGAAGACCTAAGAGGCCGAAACGCGTCATGATTTGTCTTGTGATTCATTTGCTTATGATTGGCAGATACAGTACTTATTTCTTTAAAGATTAAACTATAAGGCTTGTGAGCCCCAGGTAAAACACTTTTTTTTTCTTCACCTTGGACGTACCTCACAGTGGGATGTGTTCGCGCTGACTAGCATCAACTCTTTCTTCTAGGGCAGTCTCATCATCACTACGTGTCAGCTTCAGTTTGATAAGGCGTTGTTACTGCGTCCATACCATTCCCAATATGCTGCGCCACATCTACGTACTTTCCAGACCACACTGCGCACGATTCCAAGCTGATGGATAAATGAATTAATGACTGTCTCATGGCTTCGACTTAGCAGATGTGTGATCTGTGCATTAGCCACTGTGCTGGTCAGACCTTGCGTGCCTGTCTTATAATGCTTGTGCACTATTGTCATTGCATGTAGTGTAGTGAGTGAACATGTGTGTGTGTACGTGTGTGTGTGTGTGTGTGTGTGTGTGTGTGTGTGTGTGTGTGTGTGTGTGTGTGTGTGTGTGTGTATGTGTGTGCATGTCTTTCGTGCACGATTGCAAGTTTGTCTATATGTGCACACGTGTGTGTGTGTGTGTGTGTGTGTGTGTGTGTGTGTGTGTGTGTGTGTGTGTGTACACATATATACGCTCATATCTATGGACTCTTCACTACCTGTTTTTACAAACGTGCCTCTTTGATCCACACTTACCAGTGCACATGATTTGCACACACACACACACGCACACGCACACGCACATGCACACACACCACAACACACACACACACACACACACGCACGCACGCACGCACGCACGCTCGCACGCACGCACGCACGCACGCACGCACGCACGCACGCACGCACGCACGCACGCACGCACGCACGTGCACACACACAAATCTGGAGGGTCCGGAGAGATTCAAAGTCTAATGTTAGTTGACAGGTGTTCGGTCAATCGAGTCTGCACTTGGTAAGGCCCTCTGTGATTCTTCTTCATTCTTCAGGAGTGTTTGCAGTGTTGGCTTTGATATGATAAGGCGGGCGGTCACCAAGATCGAAAAGAGAAATGACGTTTCGTCCTGTGCTGTTTATCATTTTAAAAGATATTTGTCCCGTCTGAAGAAGACGGAACAGGACGAGACACGTTTGTGCTTGTTTTACTTGTTTGTTCCTTCGTGTTGAGGCCCAGTGGTTCTGGGTGTTGCTGCTGCACTTCATGCTGTACCAGCGCTGCCCGACGTTCTGATCTCTCACATGCCCTTTCTGTCCAAAACAAGTTTTGATGCTGCACTTCATGCTGTACCAGCGCTGCCCGACGTTCTGATCTCTCACAGCCCTTTCTGTCCAGAAACAAGTTTTGATGCTACACTTCATGCTGTACCAGCGCTGCCCGACGTTCTGATCTCTCACATCCCTTTCTGTCCAGAAACAAGTTTTGATGCTACACTTCATGCTGTACCAGCGCTGCCGACGTTCTGATCTCTCACAGCCCTTTCTGTCCAGAAACAAGTTTTGATGCTACACTTCATGCTGTACCAGCGCTGCCCGACGTTCTGATCTCTCACAGCCCTTTCTGTCCAGAAACAAGTTTTGATGCTACACTTCATGCTGTACCACGCTGCCCGACGTTCTGATCTCTCACAGCCCTTTCTGTCCAGAAACAAGTTTTGATGCTACACTTCATGCTGTACCAGCGCTGCCCGACGTTCTGATCTCTCACAGCACTTTCTGTCCAGAAACAAGTTTTGATGCTACACTTCATGCTGTACCAGCGCTGCCCGACGTTCTGATCTCTCACAGCCCTTTCTGTCCAGAAACAAGTTTTGATGCTACAACTTCATGCTGTACCAGCGCTGCCCGACGTTCTGATCTCTCACAGCCCTTTCTGTCCAGAAACAAGTTTTGATGCTACACTTCATGCTGTACCAGCGCTGCTCGACGTTCTGATCTCTCACAGCCCTTTCTGTCCGAAAACAAGTTTTGATGCTACACTTCATGCTGTACCAGCGCTGCCCGACGTTCTGATCTCTCACAGCCCTTTCTGTCCAGAAACAAGTTTTGATGCTACACTTCATGCTGTACCAGCGCTGCCCGACGTTCTGATCTCTCACAGCCCTTTCTGTCCAGAAACAAGTTTTGATGCTACACTTCATGCTGTACCAGCGCTGCCCGACGTTCTGATCTCTCACAGCCCTTTCTGTCCAGAAACAAGTTTTGATGCTACACTTCATGCTGTACCAGCGCTGCTCGACGTTCTGATCTCTCACAGCCCTTTCTGTCCAGAAACAAGTTTTGATGCTACACTTCATGCTGTACCAGCGCTGCCCGACGTTCTGATCTCTCACAGCCCTTTCTGTCCAGAAACAAGTTTTGATGCTACACTTCATGCTGTACCAGCGCTGCCCGACGTTCTGATCTCTCACAGCCCTTTCTGTCCAGAAACAAGTTTTGATGCTACACTTCATGCTGTACCAGCGCTGCCCGACGTTCTGATCTCTCACAGCCCTTTCTGTCCAGAAACAAGTTTTGATGCTACACTTCATGCTGTACCAGCGCTGCTCGACGTTCTGATCTCTCACAGCCCTTTCTGTCCAGAAACAAGTTTTGATGCTACACTTCATGCTGTACCAGCGCTGCCCGACGTTCTGATCTCTCACAGCCCTTTCTGTCCAGAAACAAGTTTTGATGCTACACTTCATGCTGTACCAGCGCTGCCCGACGTTCTGATCTCTCACAGCCCCTTTCTGTCCAGAAACAAGTTTTGATGCTACACTTCATGCTGTACCAACGCTGCCCGACGTTCTGATCTCTCACAGCCCTTTCTGTCCAGAAACAAGTTTTGATGCTACACTTCATGCTGTACCAGCGCTGCTCGACGTTCTGATCTCTCACAGCCCTTTCTGTCCAGAAACAAGTTTTGATGCTACACTTCATGCTGTACCAGCGCTGCCCGACGTTCTGATCTCTCACACCCCTTTCTGTCCAGAAACAAGTTTTGATGCTACACTTCATGCTGTACCAGCGCTGCCCGACGTTCTGATCTCTCACAGCCCTTTCTGTCCAGAAACAAGTTTTGATGCTACACTTCATGCTGTACCAGCGCTGCCCGACGTTCTGATCTGGCACATCCCTTTCTGTCCAGAAACAAGTTTTGATGCTGCAGGCTGCAGCACGTGGAGAGTGTTCACTTTTGGCGGATCATCGATCCTTTGTGGAATGTTTATTTCAAGTTTCGACTGCAATTGTCGATGTCCAATCTTATGTGGTGTGCTCATCGAATAGACTGAGATAAGCCTTCTTTAAGTCATCTTTCCTGGATCCTTCCCCCACAGGGTAGAGTATTGTCATCCCTAAGGAGGGCCGCTCTGTTGCCAGGCTGGCTGTTGAGCTCTATCTTTGCATCCAATGGGCAGAAAAACGATTATCCTACATTGACCGCTTGGGTGCAGTCTGTGGCCAGTGGCTTCCAGTGTCATCTAACATCTGCTACCGCGCCATTCACCTATCACCTAAGAACCTGGAAAAAAACGGAAGAAAAAGAATGGAGTCAATGAATCCCGGACAAAAGGTGTATGAGACATGTGGGTTGCCCAGCTCCACCACCGCCAGCTCGGTCCGACTGCTGTAACCAAAAGAGATGCCGGGTATGACTGGCTGACTACCACAGGGCTGCAGGAGCTGCTGGGACATCAGCTTTATCATCAGACCATCTCAGGGGCCCAACTCTCGATTTCTTTTTAAAGATTCACCACCTGGGAAAAACATTTCAAGGCTGCCTAGGTTTGGTTTCAGAGAATGCCTTCTCATGATGTATATACTCCCTCCCAGCAAACGAACTCCATCTACCTGATGCAAGTGGTTTTAAGGCGCTAGTGACAATTCATCGGCATTTTTCCATTTAGTTAAGCAATGGATCTGCCAGGCAAAAGGCTACGCCACTGGAAAAGGTCAAGAGTTGGAATTTGATTGTCAGAAGCTATTTGACCACCATTAATTCAAATGGCAAGACTTTTTGTTGTATGTGTATATTGAAGCTGGTCCATGGTTAATCGATAGATGTATTTGCATTTATTTAATCTGTGATTTCGTTTACGGTTTTTTTGTTCCAATGACATGCGGGACATGTGAAATTC
>CM031602.1:24434871-24479095 GCA_018398815.1 Conus ventricosus
CTGATGTTACAGTAGCCTGGTATACAATGTTTTTGTGGAGACATTTATTGTTTAGTGGGCACTGCTCCTTTCTCGTGAAAATTGCAAGATTTCCTTTCTTCACCCTTCTTTGCTGTGTTGATTTTCATTTTGTTGGATGCGTCAATCAGGTTTTTGAGGTTGGGCATACATGAGTACGATAGTTTGACAGTGTTTTTGTTAAATATTTTGGACAGTTTTGTGCTCTTTTGGAAATGAAGTTGCTAGGATTTTGAAGAATTCTTTCCCTATGTTTGTTTTGAGTTTCCCGTCGTATGGGGGGTTATACCATATGATTTTTCTTTTCCTATTTTTCTTGCTTTTATTTGTGTTGTTGTCCGGGTTGTATTGTAGTTTGTAATTGTATCCACTTGTTTGTAGTGCCTCCTGGTATTCCACTGCTGCATTGTTGAACACTCTCTCATTGCATGACAGTTTGATAGTCTCTTGTTTATGCCATGGGGTATGGTCTTTAATACAGATGGTGGATGGTTACTTTTGGTGTGTAACATAAAGAAGTGTATCGTTGGGTTTCTTGTAGGTTTATATATATGGTTGTTGAGATCCAGTGTTATGTCTAAGTAGTTCACTACCTTTTGTTTGCTTCAATGGTGATCTTTAAGTTGTGGTTTGGAAGATTTTTCATAGTTCTTTCTTCTTGTTTTCGATGGTTCTTGGTTGTTTGTTAGTGCAGCAAGGCCATCGTCTCTGTACAGTCCGACTTGTTTTCCGAGTTTTTTCTTGATGTTGGACAGCATGAATAGTCCGACCAGTTCACATGTTTCTGCACCATCATATGAACCCATGTTACGTCGAATGTTGAGTTTCTGTTGGTTTTCCTGATCCAGGTTTCATTTCTGCTGTGTAGTAATGTTTTCTTGGTGTGGAAAATGATTTCCATTTCTGACCCTGTTAGTGAACACACCAAAATAAAAACCTAAAAGCCCCCAAAAACACGTGCAGCCAACCCGCACGTGCAAACAACCGCAAACGGGAACCCACACGCTATATAACATCGGCGGTGGGCAAACCAAAAACATCCTGATGACAGCGCAGCACGCTCGAAACAAATTTGTAGAGTTTTAACCTCGAGTTTTAACCTTCCTTTTTAACATCATTGACAGATATATAATATATATAATATATATTATATATATATATATATATATATATATATATATAATATATATATATATATATCCATCTTCGTTTCATCCTTCGGTGGGTCTTTCTTCTGTTATCTTTCATTTGCGTTATAGTGTAACTTCTCTCCCAAATGTTTGCCAGGACCTACTCCCACGTTTTTTCCCCCTTTTATTTGAGACGGTCCGTACGTCTCATTATTTACACACATTTCAAACTCTTCGTTTAAAAACATTGTAGGGTGTTTTTTTTTTAATTACGTTGAGTTGGGCCTCGTTCTCTCCCTTTTCTTCCCATTCTCTCTATTTTTCCCTGCTTTGAAACTGACCGACGGTCACCATGTATAGTGTGCAGGTTCTTTTTCCTGATGGATATTGGCATGCCATTTCAAAATTTTGACATGGAGAACGTCCTGGTTCTTGATGGTTCTTTCGTCTGCACTATTTCTATTCGACATACTGGAAACCCCAATCCATTGTTTTGTCTGAACGACTAACGTGAGAATGGGCCTAGGCAGAGGATGGGGTGGGGTTAACGTGAGAATGGGCCTAGGCAGAGGATGGGGTGGGGTTGTTGTAACACTCTGCCTGTCTGTGTTCTTCAACTGTTTTATGAAGCAGTGTCTAATTAAGTCCTGATATCGCCTTGCGCCATGAGTTGACTAAGACGGATTTTGTCACGTGTTCAATCATGCCTTGAGTGCCAACGGGACTAAACAGTGGTTGTAGATGTTGGTGGTAGTAGTAGTAGTAGTAGTAGTAGTAGTAGTAATCGTGGTAGTAGTAATAGTAGCAGTAGTAGTAGTATAGCAGCAGCAGCAGCAGTAGCAGAAGCAGCAGCAGCAGTAGTAGTAGTAGTAGTAGTGGTGGTGCTGGTGGTGGTGGTAGTGTGGTATTCGCGGTGTTTCATTTCATGTTGTGTTGTTCTTGTTTCCTTTCCTATCACGGTTGTTCACTAGTCTGACGTGTCACAAACAGCTTGACGGAAACGAACGAACGTAAGCAGCACTTGTGCACGAGGTTAAGAAATGTGAACAGCTGGTGCCCACCATTAGTACACTCCACTTCAGCTGCGAATACAGACCTTACACGCTGGCGTGGCACACATGGTCTCATGACCAAAGACAATGTAAGTGTGTTGAGGATCGTTGGTGAGTTCATCAGGCAGCTGAAGTCAGTAACCCCTCGGAACCCAAGACTTCTAAGCCATGTACACGTCACTTGTTCTCTCCGGAGACTGCACAATGTTTGCGTGGTGTCGTTTGGAGACCTGACGTCAAGCAGAGACGGGACACTTGGAACAGCTGAATTAACCGCAGGGTGCACACACTGTAAACACACATCTGTGTTACGTGTTAAGAAATAGTAGTTGCGTATGCCGCATTGAGAAATGCGTCACTGTTGAAGTCCAATCAACTCGTGTGTATGCTTGTTTGTTTGCTTGTTTGTTTTTGTCATGTGGACATTTTTTCTGAGGGTTGTGTAATGAACAGTGATTGAAACAATTCTAAGGAATGTCGTCAGTTGTTACTTTTGTCATTTCTTTGTGCCCAGCCTTTTTCCTCAAGTATAGCGTGGATACAAATTAAACTGACTTCAGATGTAGAAAATTTACCTGCATTTTGGAGGCCTTAAACGTGCAATTATTTAAAGGCCCATGGCCATATTTTATTCATTCAAAAGCAAAAACGAAGTGCGCATAGTATCTACAGATATAAATCTGATTATGTTAAATGTTTCCACCAACATTTTTCCACGTCGAGTACTCTCACTGCAGTGACCACGTGTGTTTGTAAACATCTTGACCACATGTCTTCAGCGCTTGCAAACAGGACATCTGTACCAACGGTTGTAAAACGTTTGCCCCAAACGGCCAAAATGTGGCTTTTAATTTTAAAGCGAGGTGCCTGAAGAAGGAAATTGAAGCAAATTTTTAAAACTGACTGTGACTGTGCGCGCGCGCGCGAGAGAGAGAGCATGTGTGTGTGTGTGTGTGTGTGTGTGGGGGGGGGGGGGGTGCGCGCGTGTGGGTGTGGGTGAGCGTGTGGGTGTGTGTACACATGTGTGTACGTGTGTTTTTAGTGTTTGGGCATTGGTGCGGGTGAGTTTGTGTTTTTATGTATTGTTTTTATAATCTATGCAATGTTTTATGTCTTATGGATTTAATGTTTATTTCATGTGTGTGTGTGTGTGTGAGTGTGTGTGTGTGTGTGTGTGTGTGTGTGTGTGTGTGTGTGTGTGTGTGTGTGTGTGTGTGTGTGTGTGTCTGTATGTGTGTGCGTGTGCATGTGTGGGTGTGCGCGCGTGTGTGTGCAGGTGTGTGTGTGGGGGGGGGGGGGGGGAGGGTGGAGCGGTGTTTGAGTGTTGATGTATATACAAATACATGTACTAACACATGCTTTTATGTAACGATTTATAATGTCTCGCAAGGTCTTAAGTACTTGCGAAATGATGTGGAGCAGAAGTAAAATTTCCGATGGACAATAACGTTGATTGAATCGAATTGAAGTTATTAGTTTTGTGCCGAATATGAGAAGATACGTAGCAGCTCCTTCTTCATTTTCGTTGTACTAAACGTTGTTTGTTTTTGCCTGAAGAAGACCCCGGAGGTCGAAATATATCGTGTTTTGTCCCGTAATCTGTTGTATTTGCCTTGTGGAACTAATAACCTTTTTTTTTTTTTGAAAAGTGTCTGTTAATATTTGTCAGAATGCTTTGTTATCCAGTAGTGTGGGTGCATGTTGTGTCTTTCCTCTGTATGGTTCAATAATAACGGCAATGAAATGAGTGCTGGGCAACAAGTTGAAAAAAAAAGTTATTTGTGTACTGATAGTTCTCGTATCTAGTTTCACAAACCGTCAGATTCACATGTGCATGAGTGTGTGGAGTAATCGTTACCAATGGTTGGTATCACTGGCAAAAAACAACAACACACAAACAAACAACTTTTAAAAACCTTTCACATGAATACAGTAACAAAATAAACATAACAGCAAATTGAAAGGTCTGGCTGAGGAATGCGCGTGGTAAGTACTTAGTAAGTAGGCCAGCAGTCAGCCCGCACAGTCGTGACAGCAGGGGTGGGAAGGCAGGAAGCCAATCCAACTGCCGACGTTTGCGAAGAGAATACATGTACGTCTTTTGCTTTCAGCTCTTCCAGCAGCAACTGTGACTGTATATTTTGTGCGACTAATTCAAAATGCCCCCGTTCCAATCATCAGCTGAGCTCTGAAAGTCAGAAAAGAAAAGATGGAGTCAACGTTTTACAGTTGACCTTCAGAACGCCATAAATTTAGCATGTGATTCCTTTTGTTTTTTACGTTACTATGCTGGCGTTGTGGATTCAAATTCTGTTTAAAATGAAATGTAAAGATATAGCCTGAAAATTCTCTGTTGCAGGGTGAAAAACCTCATCATGGGGAAACTGACAAATGTGCTTCTTTTTGCCACTGTGCTGATGATGACCCAGGTCATGGATCAAGGTGAAGGAGGTGAGATATATACTAAACGTTCGCCTGATTCTGGCCCGATATTTGTATGTAAGTATAATCACTAATGATATTCTTTGAAAAAAGTGTACCAATGAATGAATATGACGGGAGAGACAATTACACCAGAGATAACACTTCTGGTGTACATAACACATTATCCCCTATTTCCCAATGCGGAGGGGGGGGGGGGGGGGGGAGAGAGAGAGAGAGAGAGAGAGAGAGGAGAGAGGAGAGAGAGAGAGAGAGGATCAAACAGATTATATACTAGTAAACAGAGTACGCAGAAGAAAAGAGACGTTCTTCAGAAGTAAACAAATCTTTATTTAGCATTAAAACACGTTCTTTCTGTCCTTTTCTTTTTTTTTTTTTTTGCTGTCCCAACCTCTGCGCCACCTCAGAGGCATTGCACTCACGCCGCCATTCCGACACCCCGTCCACAGCCACAGAATTTGAGACTTTTTATGCTGATCGATGAGAATGAGGATGATTAAGATGATGCTACGGATTTCCATTTCGGTCTGAGACTACATGACAGGGCCGTACTCTACGCTTCCTTTCATAATATATCCCGGCGTCAACCAGGCCCAAGAGATACAGGCACCTGCAGTGTTGGTCAGGAAATCTGAGCAACACTCTCAGAAACGCATCCTTTAAATGGATGAAACTCGTGCGTGATCCCAGTCTTCCCAACCGAGTCCGCAGCAAACTCAACTCTGGGTAGGAGCCGGTCGGGGCAGAAAAACCCACATGACTCTGATGGGATTCGAACCACGGCCTCCCAGCCGGGGGTCCGCGACGCTAACCACTTCGCCACGGCGGCTGGTGTCACTTTTCAACTGCCTCCACATTACTTTGAAGTAACCATGTATGTCTGGAGGTCGTGGGTTGAATTTGCCAGAGTTGAATTTGCTACGCGCTCAATTGGGAAGACCGTGACTACACAGTCCAGTTTTATCCACTTAATGGATGCGTGTCTGAGAGTGTTGCTCAATATTCCTGAACAACACTGCAGCTGTCTGTATCTCTCCGGCCTGGTTGACGCCGGGATATATGATGGAAATACAGCCCTGCCATTCATTCTGAGACCGGAATGAAATCCATAGCATCATCTTTTTCATCCTCATTCTTATCGATCAGCATTAAGAAAAGTCTCCAATTCTGTGGTCATTCGTGCCCTGCTCTCACGGTGACCTCAGATTCGATATCTTCTCCACGTCTGTGGCCTTCGTTTGATTCCGTTGGGGTCACCAGTATGGGGGCTGTCGCTCGACGGACATGATGGCACCCTGCGAAGGGAGATCTCACGCCGGCTCCGCGACAAAGTGATTATGGTCGTCAGTAAGGGGCTAAGTAAGGTGGTGTCCTGCGTATGTTGGATCAGAACAGGCGCCACTGAACACCACCGAAATGACTCGACAGCAGTGCAGTGTCGCCTCTGAATGGGTTGCCTCTTGACGACGTGACATTGACTGCTTCCTGTGGATTGCCGATGCCGGAGCTGCAGCGGGTTGAGCCGGGCTGTGGCTGAGGAAGAGGAGTCGGAATTAGTGGCGTGGGTACAATGCCACCGAGGTGGCACAAAAGATGGGACAAAACAAAAGTCTGCACTAACGTAGCTAAAATAAATAAACAGATTGACCGCAAATTTAGCAATCAATTCATCACGAAAACAAGTCGGTAATGACACGTGTCTATTGACAGATTTCAAATACATGCAGAGACACCACCATGGCTGTTGATACCCAGTGTCTGTTTGCTGTCGTTTTTCATTCCCTTTTGTATTAACTTATTGCGTGATATATTCGTTTGTGATATCAGATAACAACAGAGCATAATGTTTCATTAAAACGAACTTAAGTACCATTCGTCACAGTGTCCGTTTTGTGCTGCCAAACGAACCGGCATCGTCCCTAAATGTAAAAGGCGAACACAGTGATGCTGAAAGTACACATTAACGATAAGAACAATGATGATGATAACGATGAAAAGAAGAAGACTGAGAAGCAACAATAATCTACTGTCCTCAGAATGTGAGTTAATTTGATCGAAGAGTCCTCTGTACGGAAAACATATAGTTCGCAGTTTAAGACATTAGATCTTTCCTTGTATGTTTTTAAATCTGGATCCGTCTTGGTAAGATCATTAATAAAAACAAAAAATAAAGATTAATCAGAGGTAAATGGGAATAAAATGAGGCAGGGAACAGTAAGACTGGCACAGCCTTTTAAACTTGAATAAAGTCAGACAAACACAAAGACGAACAATCTAATAGTGGGGGAAAACCAAGCACAGGCCAACAACTCAACTGTCTTAGCAGACTTGGCAAAATTTGGACTTACTGGGAACATGAAATTTAAAAAGAATATATTAAAGATATGAAAACTCTTCACTAGCTGCATAAGGAAACCATCGCAGTCTCTTTTGAAGGCAGATGTATTTGTATTGTGTCACTGTATAAGACAGTAGACAGGGATATATGTATTAATATATCCCCCGTTATAACCACCCCTTTCCCCTTTTACTAAAGGGAAGAACGCCACACAAAACACACAAAAAAAAACGGGGCACAAAAAAAAGGCTTTATTTGCTTCACAAAGCCTCCACCCGCAGAATGGCAGGAACACCCAAAACCTCTATATATCCAACACCACAGGCAAAAAAAAAAACCCCCAAAAAAACCAACTTTTCAACAACAATACCGACCATCACGATGGCCCCTTATGCATATTGGCCGCAGACGACATTCATATAAAAGACCTTCCCTCAGGGGATAGACACACACCTCGCCCCTGAAGGTAATACCCCAAAGGGACAAGGTGTTTTAAACCAATCACCGGTAATCCCGGGTGAATATCATGCACGGTTGAACCCTATAAAACCCGGTTTCCCACTGTGTTTTTCCCTTTTCCCAAAATGCTCTTTTACTAGTTTTTATGTGCCGGTGTCAACTACCGGACACCCAAACTTAAAACCCCAAATGTTCAAAACAGTTGTTAAATAACCCCCAACCCCAAAGTTGCACTTTTAAAATTTCATTCGAAGTCCCCGGGGGTGCTTTCAGCGGAAAAAAAAACAAAAAATCTTTCAAAAAAAAAACACCACCAAAAAAAAAAACAATGGGGGACACAGCGTTTCCCAATATGATTATGTAGACGTCGGTTGCTTTACGACGCCCTCACGCTAATGGGACTGCCAAAGCAAAACCTTCACTGAAGCGCTTGCATGAAGTAGGAGGAGTCGTGACGCGTCGAAGGGGGCGGTCCCTACCCACCCGGGGACCAACCACATTCGCGGGTCGCCCGCAGATGGTACATGCGGCGAGCCCTCAAGACGCTTGCCCACCCTGAAGACACAGTTGAAGTCGGAGGAACTGCCACACCCCGGATGTGGAAGGGGGGGACGCGTCCCGACCCGGGAAAGCACCCTGCCGGCTCCACGTGCGTCTCCCCTCCCGGGCGAGGAGTGGGCAGGGATGACAGTGGAAGTGGCGGTGACAACTGCCACAACCGAGAGGCGACCCTCCCAGATTTGCTGTGTAGGGGAGGTACAGAAAACTCGCCGGAACCTGTGAAAAGGAAATGTTACTACCACAGCAGAATGCAGTTATAACTTTGTTGTTCACTAAAGTAAACGGTTTCTGAGTGTTTTCATTGTCACCCCCCAAAGTGCGACAGCTAACTGGAATTTTAAATCAAAACCCTATACACCCAGCCACCTTGTCATCAAAATTCTCTCCAGAATTTCCATTACACATTTAAACCAATTTCATTGACTTTCCACTTCCTTTCAACAGCCACAAACAAATTATAAACCTTTCCTTCTAAAAGTGATTACACTGTTAAATTTAAACATACCCACGACTTCATTTCCCATCGAGGTCTCCAAGACAATGATTCAATAAGATTTAAAATCATATTCACTGCAACGAACAACCAAACAACCCGACCGTTAGTGACGACAGTACCGGTCACAATTCAGGATCGATTACTCAGTAACATGCTTAATAGAATCAAACACATTTCAAGCAAAACCAAAATAAAAAAATTGAGCCGGGTATCCAAATTTTCCTAGCATGCACAATCATCAACCCATAAATGTCATCAGAAATTATCAAGCGTTTAGGACAATCCCCAAATTTACAAAACCCCGACAAGGATTTTCCGAGCGCTGCTATTTATTGTCTATGCCACAATGCTGGGGGAAAACATCTTTGAAATACTAGCGCACCACTGTCGACTAAACAACCATATACATATATATATATATACATCAATTGTAGATTTCTGGGCAAAATTCCTAAATATCTTAGACACCTTTTATTATTATCATCTATTTTTTCTCTTATTTTCTAATCGTAATAACTAGCCAATTTAACAATCATAAATTCCCCCGCAAATCTTTAAACAATAATTGAAAAAAAAAGAACTCTTATTAATATAATGATCCCTACTTTTCCTTTCCGCCCATCCAACCCGGTTTAGTTCCAAGCGCAAACCCCAAAAGTGAACCACTACAAGACGGGGTTCTATCCGAGGTACACGCCCGTCACCTATCGATAAACCTCACACACGCCGACAATCAAATGCAGTCTGCCCTCCGTACTGGCACGCACCGCGGACAGTCTCCTTTTGATTTTAAAATTTCCCCGTCCTCCGACACCAACGTACACTCTCGGGAAAATAACCAATCTTTATCAAAACTGGAACCAATATTTCTGTACACCAGCGACCACTACCACGTACAACATATTTGTCTTAGCACATAAATACGCTGTAACACATCCACCTATCTGTATAGTGTAGAACGGAATGCACATTACTTCATTCCCATATGTACGGTTTTTCCTCGACCTTAAGTTCAAGTCTTATCTCTTTTTTCTCTTCAAACTTCCGCACATTTAAATTTTTCCCCCTCTTAGTCAACTCACATAGAAGAATCTTTGCGAATTTAAAAACCCAATTAAAAGGAAAACCTCCAGTTCAGGGAACTGAAAACACAAAAGTTGATGAAACCATGTATCTACAAACAACCAGCTACACGCCCTCCAGAATTTCCGCTACTTTACCCGCTCACCTTAGACAACAAAAAGGAACGACACACAATGGACGACACCCTCAGTCGCCGGGACACTGCAGACAGCCCCAAAGCCCTGGTACGTGCAGAACCCGTCGCTGAACACCGAAACACCGACAGTCAACTCTGATGACACACTGGACGACACACTGGACGACACACTGGACGACACCCCCAGTCGCCGGGACACTGCCCGACAGCCAACGCCTGGTACGTGCAGAACCGTCACTGAACACCGAAACACCGACAGTCTCAAATTGGACGACACACACTGGACGACACCCTCAGTCGCCGGGACACTGCCAGACAGCCAACGCCCTGGTACGTTGCAGAACCGTCGCTGAACACCGAAACACCGACAGTCAAATCTGATGACACACTGGACGAAAACCCTTGGACGGGCACCCTCAGTCGCCGGGACACTGCCAGACAGCCAACGCCCCGGTACGTGCAGAACCCCTCACTGAACACCGAAAAAACCGACAGTCTCAAATTGGAGACACACTGGACGACACCCCCGTCGCCGGGACACTGACAGACAGCCAACGCCCCTGGTCGTGCAGAAACCCGTCGCTGAAAAACCGACCGTCTTCTCTGGTAGCTAAACCTTCAAAGTCGGTCGAGGGCCTTACCAAGACCCCTGCCCAAACGGCAGAAACAAACATGAGCACGAGGCCAACCAACCTTCGCGGATAAGCCTCAGTTCGTACTAACTTGCGATACACGACGACACTCCGAGTTCATCTCGGAAACTCACAAGACAGCACTCACATTCACGGAATTCCCCCCTCACATCGAAAAACCCCAGTTTCACGAGCGTTTGTTTACACACGTAAACCCCACTATTTTCCGGCGAGTCCGATGTTCCTCCCTCCAAGAGCTGACAGGTAAGCAAATTCCCGGCAGGAATCACGCACTTCACGGGGCCCCTGCCAACCTGGCAATGGAACGGGCCCAAAATCCACAATTGTCACTGAGGCGACCCGTGTCAGTTCGTGCCCTGACATATTGCCTGCCCGAGGCCTTTCGTTTGCTGGATCGGAATCAACAGGGAGACACGGCTGGTTGTATCTGCGCTCCTGGCGTCAAATAGAGACACACCCCAGTCCATAATACCGTGGTGTTCTCACCCCCAAAGGGTGCAAAAAAGAATCAATGCACCCCAAAGCAGCCAGTGAAGGGTATAGTAATGATACCAAAGAAAGTGTGGGGAGGGAAAAAAAGTTGCTGAAAACTAAAGACATTATGCAAATTTGTATAAAATGTGGGGACAATCTTTGAGCCTACGCTTGAGGATTACCCAAGGATACAAGGGAGATCAAAAGACAAACACAAAGACGGACAGAAACAAATAATATAACCTCGATTTAATCGAAACGAATTGGAAATAAATGATGCAGGGAACAGTATACAATAAACAGTAAACAAGTGGGGATAACTCTTGCTCCATAAGAAAACCTAAAACAGAGTGACTTTTATTTAAGGACTGGGACAGCCTTTTATCTTGAATTAAAGCCAGACACATGCAAGCAATCTCATAGTGGGGGATAAAACAAGCGCAGGCAAACAACTCAACTGTCTTCCTAGTAGACTTAGCAAAATTTGGGCCTAAGGAGGGAGGGAGGGGGGGGGGGGGGTGCCAGTAAACAATATACAGTAAACAAGTGGGGTAACTTTTGCTCCCATAAAAGTTACTCTGTGTTTTGTTTTCTTGGGCGCACACCCACACCCACCACAAAACAACACGCTTATGGGCGCTCTAGCACACGGACACATACACACACACACACACACACACACACACACACACACGCACGCACGCACGCACGCACGCACGCACACGCACGCACACACACACACAGATTCTCTCTCTCTCTGTCGGAGAGAGAGAGAGAGAGAGAGAGAGAGAGAGAGAGAGAGAGAGAGAGAGGGACGCATAAACACATATCACACACACATATGAATTTGCATATGATACTCTAAATACATGCACGCACTTGAGGGCTAAATGAAGTGAATTTGACTTTGCAGACATATCTCGAAACAAACGGAGCAAACGCTTTACAGGCCGAGTCATGCTGAGGTGATGTTTACATTTCTTTGTTATTTTTCAGTTGTGTTTCGTTTTTACCTTCGCACATCTAAACACATGAGTTTATGTATCTGTCTGTCAAACAATCGATTTGACTATCGAATAGCCAGTGATGTATCTATACATGTGTCTGTCTTTTCATCCAAACTTAGGTAGAACCGACTAAAATTGTATATTAGCCATTTTGACTTTTAAAAAATGAATTAAAACTGGTTATGTTTGTCACGAGTTTGTCGCGAGGCCAACGACGTTCGACCCACCTAGGGTGGCGGAATTACTTATTTGTTCATTGTCGTTGCTGTTGTCGTGTATCCGTCCCTTAGTGGGGCTTGTGGGGCGGTTGCACCTTGGTATAGTTCAGCTCAACTTCGGTTTGCTTTCTCTCTCTCTCTCTCTCTAATTCCACCCCCCGTGCTATTCATCCTGCAAGTTCACGGTGGCCCGGTTTACCTTTCTCTCGAACTTTCTGTCTATGGGCCCTCTTGCCTGTCTTTTTACCTGTCGCACGTGCTTCGTTTTTTTTTTTTAGTTTGAAGTATGCTCACTCTGTGACGCAGCTGGCATGTTGGCCGCCATTGCTGACGGAGGTTAGCTCTTCACTCGAGCGGAAGATGTCTCTGGGGGCGCCTGCTCCAGTCCTGGTTCATTACCTTTATCGTCGAGAGTACAGTCAGTACTTTCAATTCCTGCAGTCGGCCTGTAGGAGGGGACATCATTTCTTCTGTCTCCGCATCTTCGCCTCTGTCCTCTCGACTGGACAGAGGGTAGAGAGAGTCCTTTGACCCGCCTCTTGGGGGTCACCCACGGGTAGCTGGTAAGCTCAGTTTCGTGGTCTGTTTGTTTTGGTTTTGTTGTTGTTAGCCGGGCTTAGTCTTCGCTTTTGCGCAATTTTCTTTTGTTTTCGAAATTGTAAGAGAAATATTGTGTGAGACCTTTTTCTCTGGTTAATTCCATCTTTAACCTGGCCATTCTAAAATTTTTCCAAAATTCTTTTTCCTGTTTATGTGTCTGGTGATGCGGCAGTCGGTGGGGAAGGGAGAGAACCTGGTATTCAGGGTTGGAACTTGCTTGGTCTCGCTCGTCCGCCCCTGTCACATTCCCCGGACTTTTATCCTTCGGCCACCGTCTTTTTGTGTGTGCAAGGAGAACGAGTTTTATGTTCACGAGCGTGCGTACGCATGATTTGTCGTTCGGATGCGTGGTTGGAAATTTGTGTTTTTTTGAGATGTGTTTATAAAATGTGACAGTTGTGCCATTGAATTATTATTTGCAAATGTGGGTGGCAGTTATTAAGCGATGGTCGCTGTGTTGATTATTTCCTAAGGAAGGAAAACGTTAAGCGCGAGTGAGAGAAGGGTGAAGATAATTCATATTTTTTTATAACCTGTTGATTTAATGCAGTCTTTTACCTGCATCGTGTGAGAAGATTTTGATTCAATGGGTTTTCTGGTGCGTTGAATACACTTCCCCTCGCCCATCATGCGAGTGGCTAAACTTGACAGCAATGGTCAGACGGTACTGACGGCAGGGTTCCAGTACCCTTCTTCTTCCTTCCTCCTTCCTTCTTTTTCCCTCCTCTTCGACTCCCCTCCCAGCTACGTCCTCCCCCCCTCCCGGGGGCTTCACCTGGAGCACGATCTGGATGGTGCCACGTACTGGTCGAGGCCAGGGTTCTGGTTGAGACCACGGACGGGATGGTGCCACACGCTGATCGAGGCCACGCCTTGGTCGGGACCGAGGCTGGAGTAGAACGCCGCCGTCTTTGACTGGCCGGGCTGGCCCCCCGTCCAGGACCTCCAGTAACAGCTACGTTCCCCCCCCCCCCCCCCCCCCCCCCCCCGGGACACGCTCTTCACTGCCCGCTTGGAAGTCGAGGGTGTCGGCTTTGAGCGACTCCCTGCGAAAAACCAAACCCCGGCTCGGAGCACCTAGTGCGACAGGGTGCTCCCAGCAGACTCGACAGGGGCAGGGTGTGCACGCACTCCATGGTTTTAAAGAAGGGTCAATGCTGGAAATATTTCCTTATAATTGTGTATTTGTCATATGTGCGGGAATGCTGTAATTATGATCATGGTGGTCGTATGGCGAAATATTTATTTATAATCGTGCATGTTGTGTGCGTTGAAGTGTTTTGATTGTGATTGTGCATGTTGTGTGCGTTGAAGTGCTTGATCGTGATTGTGCATGTTGTGTGCGTCGGAGTGCTTGATCGTGATTGTTGCATGTTGTGTGCGTTGGAGTGCTTTATTGTGATCGTGCATGGGGGCGTGTGTTGGAATGTTTATTTGGCTGGTGTGAATAAATGGGGGTTGTATCGTAATCTTTATTGTGTGGTCTCTTGCGGAGCGTGTGAGGTCATTTCACTCCCTTCACTCCCACCTAGACCGATCCTGTCAGGGCAGACCTCCAGGGGTCGGTCGTGACAATTGTGGGGGCTCGTCCGGGATGTAAAGGGGCTCTGGCTGTCTCTCTCTCGTTTCCCAGAGTACCTTTTAGTTTTGTCTGTTTTGTATATGTTTAGTCAGTTTGTCGTGTTTGTTCGTGGGTGGTTGGCTGGGTGACTCTAGAGTGAAGGAGTCTTTTGGTGGCCTGAGGGAAACCGGCGTGACTCGGGGGTCGAGGTGAGACCAGGGGGAGTCGACCGCTTCCGGCCCCTCCTTCCGCCGGGTACCTCACGCAGGTACGGCCGTAAGTCTTGCCCTTCTGTTGCCGCTCAGTCTCTTCCATTCCTGTTTTGTATTTGGGCCATTCTTGTTTTTTTTTCTCTACCGGGTTGTTGAGTACAGGGGGGTCATCGGACGCTAGTGTTTTTTTTTTTTTCCTCTCTCCGGATTCCGTCTGCTGGGTTTTTGTTTTGTTTTTTTTTCGGCCACCCCACCGCACTGTGCTCGTGCTGTAGAGCGCGGTGTTGCCAGAGGGGGGGCAGCCGGACATAGTTTTTGTTTTGTTTTTTTTTTGGTGAGCCCCACCGCACTGTGCTCGTGCTGTAGACGCGGTGTTGCCAGAGTGGGAGCAGCCGGAATTTGTCCGCCACACCACACACACAAAATACACACATATCACACGCCCCTAAAATATTTGTTTTTTTTTTTCTAGTGGAATTGTTTTTCCCCTGTATTTGGAAAACCTTTAGGATATTGTCATGGCGACGTCCGGCGTGGGGGTATGGCGACGCGTGCGTCGAAAAAAGAAGGTATTCAAAATGTTACTGTAGTCCCCTACTATTTACCAGTACTTCGACTACGGTAACTTCTACCTATTCCAGTGCTATAGCAGGTAGTCCAGCGAGTACTTTCACTTCTTCTTCGCTGGGGGATCTCCCTGTCGAGACCCCGATGGCACTTCCGTCGGAAGCGTCAGAGTATAGCGAAGAAATTTTGTGGCTTCTTTGAGTCGCAGAGACCGAAACCTTCTCCTCTCCAGGTTTCCCCCTCGAAAGGGGGCATGCCCCAGAGACTTTCCTTATGGGAAAGTCGAGACCCAAGGGACGGGTCAGACGGATCACCCTCCCGTGTCGGGAGTGGGGGAACCCCCGCTCAGGATATCACCTCTGTCCTTCTGTTTCTGGAGCGGCAGCGTAGTGAAGAGGTTGCTAGGCAGGAAGCTCTACGTAGGGAAGAACGTAGGAAGAGGCAAGGCTCCGTAGGGAAGGCGCAGAGAGGAGGCTGCTCTGCGCAGAGAGGAGACTGACAGCCCAGGAGGTTATGCATAAGGAAGAGGCTATTCTTCGTAGGGAGGGGGCTCCCAGACAGGAGGATCGGCGTAGGGAGAGGCTGACAGGCAGGAAGCCCTCCGTAGGGAGAACTAGACAGGTGGGGGCTCTGCGTAGGGAGGAGATGGAAAACTTCTTTCGCGGCCTCCCGCTCTGAAACCAGGGGGTTAATCCCCGGGCCCAGGTGATAGAGTTAGGGGCCCCAAAAGTTAAAGCTTCCAGAGTTCAGACCTAGTGAGGACATTGATATGTTCTTAGAGCATTTCGACAAGGTTGCTTGTTCTTTACCAATGTCTGAGGAGCAAAAGGCTATGCACCTTTTTTCTGGATTATCTGGTGCTGCAAGGGAGTGTGTGCTCACTCTAATGAAGGTGCGTCTTTTTGCAGACATGCAGGTTGGCTCGCGTAAGCTTTTCCCACCTTACCCAGAGACCTACAGGAGGAAGTTTAGGTCCATGAAGAAGAATAATTTATGAGACCTTCGTGCAGTTTGGTGATAGGCTGCGCAAGACGCTAAAGGGTACTGGCGTCAGTTGGCTAAGTTGGAGCTGGAGGATCTGATCCTCATTGAACAGCTCACCAACACTGTGTCCCCAGAGTTGAGGATCCGGATAGGCGAGACAGCACCTCAGGATTTTCGCGGCTGCGATTCACACCGCTGAGGTGTTTGCTGAAGCCCCGCAGGGTTATGGGCATCGCCCAGATACGGAGAGGAAGCCCTCCACAGGATTTAGTGGCGGTAAGGCGCCGACAACTGCTAGCGGGTCGAATAAGGCAGGCAGTCCATCGGGGACCTCAGCACCTCGATTTTGTTTTCCCTTTTTGGTCGTCCTGGCCACATCAGGAAGATTGCCCTAGAGCCGCTGGTAGTCATGGGCTAGTCCTTTCCCACATCCTCGCGCCTCGGCTAACGTGGGTTCCATCCCAGCTTCTGGTGATTCAGAGTGCCCCGTGTTTCTCTCTGTTGTTGGTTCCTCCTTGGTCGACACCATCAGGGATTGGGAGCATCAACGCTCTTTGTTGATAAGGATTTGGTTTCCCCTGAGGCCCGGCGGGGCGCTAGTTTTGATGTGTGGCGGGTTGGAGGGGTGGTTTTACCTCCACCCGTCCTTCTGTACTTATTCCTATCTCCACCCCTACTTCTGTGGCGAAGTATGGGCCCCTCGCGGTGGAGCGACCTCTGTATTCCCTTTTCATAGGGAATACTATCACCTTCGCAGACGGAAAGCAGTTCAGTCCGTGTCTACGGATCTGCCCGTAAAAGGCGTGTGTGGGAGTCACCACACGCGCCAAAGCTAAGAAACAGGCACAGGAATTGCGTCCCCCTTCTTCAGCCGATCTCTAACGAGGTTCTGGCAAGGGCCCATCCTGCTAGCATTATCCGTCTTCAGGCCGGGACTTGGAGTCCATCGCCTACGACAACTTGTGGATCATCCCGTCAGTCGGCCCGACACGCCAAGGTAGCTTCAAGCTCCACAAGGGGATCCTCTTTAGGGTTTTGACTCGGGCAGATCGTTGGCCAAGCAGCTTGTCATTCCCCAAAGTTGAGAGAATCTGTTCTCCGGCAGGCCCACGATTACCCCCCTGGCAGGTCATTTGGGCTCCAAGCGGACTCTCGAGCGAGTAAGCAAGACTTTTTTTGGCCAGGGATGAACTCACAGGTTAGGCAGTAAAGCCGCGGTTGCAATGTCTGCCAACGGAACAACGCCTAAGGTCGCTTGAAGCGTGTTCCCCCAGGGTCAGTGCCACGGGTTGGGGAGCCATTCAGCAAGGTTGGGGTCGACCTGGTGGGACCATTAATCCTCCATCCGATCGCGGTCACCGCTACACTTCGGTAATGGTTTGAATCTGCGAGTCGATACCCAGAGGCTGTCCCCCCTGGGGCTATCGATGCCCCTACTGTTGCTGGAATCTCTCAGGCAGATTTGGACGCGCAAATGGGTGCCCAAGAAGAAGTATGGCCGGAAAATTTGTACTGGAGAGCGATCCATATCCTCTCCAGTGCCGGAACCGGATCCGGCCAGTCAGTCATCGACTCATGAGTTAGGCAGTGGAACTGCAGAGTCATGCGTTCACTTTCCGTCATATCAAGGGGTTCCCGTAATACGGATGCCTGACTATTTAGCCGAGCTCCGTAGTTAGCATATTGGAAAATCAGTCAGAGGACACTTCCCCTCAACCAGGGTTATATCCCCTTTTGGTCTCTGTATCAGGGGTAGTGACAGTTGTCACTTCAGTGAGGTTAACGGGAGTGAATCACCAATGGTTCGGATTGTTACCTTCATGGTTGGAATGTTTGCTTAGTTGTTTGATAAATGTAGTATTATGTATTTTCCCCCTGTGATTCTATCGTAGAATGTTTGTATTGGATTCATCGTACTCTGTCGATCACAGAGAGTTGGGTTCGGTCCCATTGTGTGAAGTTGCACATGCGACAAGGTTCAAAAAGGGGCACTGTATCTCAAAAGAAACAGATGCTTTTAGAAGGGGGGTTTTTCACGAGTTTGTCGCGAGGCCTACGACGTTCGACCCACCCAGGGTGCGGAATTACCCTTTTTTGTTCTTGTCGTTGCTGTTGTCGTGTATCCGTCCCTTAGTGTGGCTTGTGGTGCGGTTGCACCTTGGTAATAGTTCAGCTCAACTTCGGTTGCTTTCTCTCTCTCTCTCTCTCTAATTCCACCGCCCGTGCTATTCATCCTGCAAGTTCACGGGTGGCCGGACCTTTTTCTCGAACTTTCTGCTGTCGGCCTCTTGCTGTCTTTTTACCTGTCGCAAAGTGCTTCGTTTTTTTTTTAGTTTGAAGTATGCTCACTCTGTGACGCCCGCATGGCATGTTGGCCGCCATTGCTGACGGAGGTTAGCTCTTCACTCGAGCGGAAGATGTCTCTGGGGGGGCCTGCTCCAGTCCTGGTTCTTTACCCTTTTCGTCGAGAGTACAGTCAGTACTTTCAATTCCTGCAGTCGGCCTGTAGGAGAGGGACATCATTTCTTCTGTCTCCGCATCTTCGCCTCTGTCCTCTCGACTGGACAGAGGGTAGAGGGGAGTCCTTTGACCCGCCTCTTCGGGGTCAACCCCCGGGTAGCTGGTAAGCATCAGTTTCGTGGTCTGTTTGTTTTTGGGTTTTTTGTTGTTAGCCGGCTTAGGGCTTCGCTTTTGCGCAATTTTCTTTTGTTTTCGAAATTGTAAAAGAAATATTTGTGTGACCTTTTCTCTGGTTAATTCCATCTTTAACCTGGCCATTCTAAATTATTTCCAAATTCTTTCTCCTGTTTTTTGTGTCTGGTGATGCGGTAGTCGGTGGGGAAGGGAGAGAAACCTGGTGATTCAGGGTTGGAACTTGCTTGGTTTTCGCTCGTCCCCCCTGTCACTTCGCCGGACTTTTATCCTTCGGCCCCCGTCTGTTTGTGTGTGCAAGGAGAACGAGTTTATGTTCACGAGCGTGCGTACGCATGATTTTCGTTCGGATGCGTGGTTGGAAATTTGTGTTATTTTGAGATGGTTTATAAAATGTGACAGTTGTGCCATTGAATTATTATTTGCAAATGTGGTGGCAGTTATTAAGCGATGGTCGCTGTGTTGATTTATTTCCTAAGGAAGGAAAACGTTAAGCGCGGGGAGGAAAGGGTGAAGGAAATTCATATTTGTTTATAACCTGTGATTTAATGCAGTCTTTTACCTGCATCGTGTGAGAAGACTTGATTCAAGGGTTTTCTGTGTGCGTTGAATACACTTCCCCTCGCCCATCCATGCGAGTGGCTAAGACTTGACAGCAATGGTCAGACGGTACTGACGGCAGGGTTTCCCGTACCCTTCTTCTTCCTTCCTCCTTCCTTCTTCTTTCCCTCCTCTTCGACTCTCCTCCCAGCTACGTCCTCCCCCCCCTCCCGGGGGCTTCACCTGGAGCCGATCTGGATGGTGCCACGTACTGTCGAGGCCACGTTCTGGTTGAGACCACGGAACGGGATGGTGCCACACGCTGATCGAGGCCACGCCTTGGGGCGGGACCGAGGGCTGGTAGAGACGCCGCCGTCTTGACTGGCCGGGGCCCGGACCCCGTCCAGGACCTCCAGTAACAGCTACGTTCCCCCCCCCCCCCCCGGGAACAGCTCTTCACTGCCCGCTTGGAAGTCGAGGTGTCGGCTTTGAGCGACTCCCTGCGAGAACCAACCCGGTCGGAGCACTAGTGCGACAGGGTGCTCCCGCAGAAATCGACAGGGGCAGGGGTGTGCACGCACTCCATGGTGTTAAGAAGGGTCAATGCTGGAAATATTTCCTTATAATTGTGTATTTGTCATATGTGCTGGAATGCTGTAATTATGATCATGTGCGTCGTATGGCGAAATATTTATTTATAATCGTGCATGTTGTGTGCGTTGAAGTGCTTGATTGTGATTGTGCATGTTGTGTGCGTTGAAGTGCTTGATCGTGATTGTGCATGTTGTGTGCGTCGGAGTGCTTGATCGTGATTGTGCATGTTGTGTGCGTTGGAGTGCTTTATTGTGATCGTGCATGGTGGTGTGTTGGAATGTTTATTTGGCTGGTGTGAATAAATGGGGTGTTGTATCGTAATCTTTATTGTGTGGTCTCTTGCGGAGCGTGTGAGGTCAGTCACTCCCTTCACTCCCACCTAGACCGATCCTGTCAGGGCAGACCTCCAGGGGTCGGTCGTGACAATGTTCATAACTGTTCAACCTAAAACTTTTGTTGATACAAAAGACATTTAAACCTGGGATACAAATACTGCAATTTTGGACTTTTTCGTCAAATGTTTAGTAGTAGTGTTCTGAATACCGCTTGTAAACCAACAAAAGTAAGTCAATGGCAATAGATGTTACGTACAATTTGAACTGTACGATCTCTCCATAATGCAGCTTGTGAGCTTTCTTGAGAGAAAGGGTTTCTTTTCTATGACAGGTTAACCACTAAACAAAACCATTTCCCCATATGAAAATCTTATAATATAATGAATATTTCTATAGCGCAAATCCTAGATTAGCTCTAAGCGCTTTACAATACAAGGACTAACGAAAACACGCACACGCGCACACGCGCGCACGCACACAACAAAACACACGTACGCACACACACACACACGCCACACACACACACACACACACACACACACAACACACACATACACACACATACACACACACACACACACACACACACACAGACACACACACACACACACACACACACACACACACACACACACACACACACCACACACACACACGCACTCACACACGCACAAACCACATACTCAGGCACGGGGAAGCAGATACGCACAGTACACACGGAAAGCAGACACGCACAACCACTCACGCGCACCTTCACACACACACACACACGCACACACACACGCACACACACACGCACACACACGCGCACGCACACACACACACACACACACACACACCACACACACACACACACACACACACACACCACAAACTGACATCTGTGTATGACCGGGACTTTTGAATTATCAGCCGAAATAGACGGTAAAAAGATAAGTTTTTAGTTTCGTTATAAAGACTGGAAAAGAGTCACAGTGTCTGATGTCGTGTGGAAGAGAATTCCAAGTTTTAGGAGCCAGGAAGGAGAAGGAACGATCCCTTCTTCTTTTGCATCTGGGAGGAACCAGGAGCAACGAGTCAGAAGACGAGCGAAGGGTTCTTAGCTGGCAGTATGAGTTTAGAAGGTCAGACAGATAGGCTGGAGTTCCAGATTTAACAGCATTGGAACAGAGGCATGCGATTTTATATGTCACCCTGGCTTTGACCGGCAACCATGAAGTCTGCGTAATAACAGTTGAGGGTGTTCTTGAAGGAGCTTGAGGATTAGTCTAGCGCACAGTTTTGAACGTGCTGAAGTTTTTTGGTGAGATAGTCGGAAGGCCTGCTAGTAGAGAATTACAATAATCGAGATGCGAAAGCACGAGAGAAGTGGTGAGAGTTTTGGTTGCTTCAGTGGTAAGGAGATGTCGGATAGCACCTATACGTCTAATTCCAGAAAGCATATTTTACAGACATGGTTCACCTGTGCCTTCATATCAAGATCGCTGTCGATAAAGACACCAAGGTTTTAACCTTTTCTGAGAAGGGAATAACAGTACTGCAGATCAGAAGTGAAGAAATTACAGAAAGAGCGGGTGTTTTTGCTCCTGGTAAGCTGAACAGTAAGGCTTCAGTTTTGTCATGGTTTAGCTGAAGTTTGTTTTCAGCCATCCAGTCCCGAACGACGACACATTCAGACAATCGCCCTTCACTTGGTCAAGATCAGAGGCATTCCCCGAGCGTCTTCGCTGGGTGTCGTCGGCAAACATCTGGTGAGGACAGGAAGTGAGTTTCAAGGATCTGAGAAAGAGGATGTGTGTAGATTACAAAGAGTACAGGTCCAAGGACGGAGCCCTGTGGAACCCCAGATTCCAGCTTGGCTAAACGAGATCTGACGTTGTTGACAACGACTGACTGGTGTCTATCTGACAGGTATGACTTGAACCATTGAAGGGCTGTTCCTGTACACCCGAAATAGTGCTGCAGACGTTGCACAAGAATGGAGTGATCAATTGTGTCGAAAGCAGCGGATAGATCGAGTAGAGCAAGGACAGAGACCTTTTGTTCATCGGCAGGGACAAGGAGATCATTTACAACGCAAAGAAGAGCAGTTTCCGGTACTGTGACCGGCACGATAGGCAGACTGAAAGGGATTTTGAAGACAGTATCTCAAGATGGGATAGGAGCTGTGAGAGAACAACTCTCTCTATGAGTTTAAAAACAAAGGAAAGATTTGAGACTGGACGGTAGTTTTCGCTGATTTGGGTCCATACCAGCCTTTGCAGTAAGGCCTGACAAGAGCGAGCTTGTGTTCCTTTGGAAACTCACCAGACTGAACAGACTCATTGACAAGGCGGGTAAGAAGGGGAATGAAGAGATCCGAGTTCTCAAACAGAAGTGACGTGGGTATCGAAAATCCAGTTCACAGTTTGTGGGGCATGTTCTTCAGGATCTTACTCACTGTGTCTTCAGACACTGGTTGAAAAAAAGCAAGGGTGTTTCAACATCAGGACAGGTTGTGGGAACATGAGAAGTCTGCATGCTGTCAATGTTCTGTCTGAATGATTGGGTTTTGCTGTTGAAAAAGTCGCTGAACGATTGGCAAGTTCGGTATGAGGAATGTTGCTAGGGAGGTGGACGTATGATCTTTCCCAGCAGAGAGTTAGTTATCGCAACAGTTCTTTACAAGTCTGACTTTCATTGATTTTGGAAGAACAGAAATCTTGTTTTGCTTCAAGAAGTTAACAGATTTTAGCTCATCCTTCTTATGTGTGAAAATCTGATTGTGTACTATGAGACCAGTCTTCCGCCAGGCACACTCCACACATCGACGAGGACGCTTGGCTTCATGCAGCACTGGAGTGAACCACGGTTTAGCTTTCTTGTTGGTGGCACACGTTTAGGGGTCTCTGGGCATGTCTATCAAGCAATGCACCGAGACGTGTGTTATAATCACTGACTGTAATGTCACGGGTATCGGACAGAGTATTCTCAAGATCAGACCGAAACGATGATCTGTCCATGGCACGAATATTCCTGCGCTGGGAACTACTGTGGAGGGGAATACAGGCTTTTTAATATTAAGTTCACAAACAACTGACATGTGATCAGAGGTGAGGTAAATGGGAGACACTAGTCGACTGAACAGGGGTCAGACTGACTGGCAACAACCCAGTTAATGATATGACCTGACCTGTGTGTGGGTTCAGTCACAAGCTGTACCAGATCGAACTGTGTAAACATGTCTTTCAACCTGGCTACCTGTTGCTCTACGTCGTAATGAAAAATTAAAATCCCTAGGATTACAGACTTTCCCCTGCTCACGTTGCAATAGGCGAGAAAGTCTGGAAACTGTTGGTGAAAGAGGGCATCAGTCATCCTATTGGTTTTGCTTGGAGGGGGCGGTACAACAAACAGATGTTAATGTGTAATTGTGACAGCGACAGTGACATGACAACAAGTTCGAAAACTATCATGCGCAAATGGAAAAGAATTGTAATAGTAACACATGTGTTGTAAGACTTTCTAAAAATGATAGCCAGACCACCACCACGTGAAACACGAGGAAAGGATTTCACCGCGTAACCTGTGGGGGATGTCGCACACTTGGACTCGTCACCATGCGTTTTTTTAACCAGGACTCCGTAAGAAACATGAAGTCAACATCATTTTCAATGATAAAGTAAAAATCGCTGCTCTTTTCAGTTTTTTTCCCCGATAGACTCGGCATTGAACAGAGTTTTATACATTGACACATGCAAGAAATGTTCGGTCGATTTCGATTAAGTTTCTTTTCTGTAAATGTCCATCTCTAGACGTCTTTTAGTAGAGCAGTGGCGTGTGCCGGAGATCCAGTCGTAGGGGCGGTGCCAGCAGGTCCGCATGGTGGCCGTCTGACGACCACGATGACGGTGGCTGACGTCTCTGGTGTGTGAGGGGGAGTGGCGTCGACCGGAATTCCCCATCACGGCATTCGGTGTTGACGGAAGACAGTCAGTCTGTGGTGTTGCGTTTCTCAGTGGTTTGAATGAGGAGAAACAATGACTGAAATAGTTCTCCGCTTCCGTCTTCCTCCACGTTTGAGTCTCCGTCGGGCAAGGCAAATCCAATTCCTGCCTGTCGCAAACGGGAGGTCAGGTCAGGGGTCAGGGGTGCAGGGTTCATTGATGAAATCTCGGCCCTTGTATATATGCGAAATGGGTCACGATGTATGGCGACAGGTGGCGTTGTTGTCCGTTTTGCACGTGCGGCAAAGTTTTGACAGTAGGGCAGAATGGCCCCTCTGACACTGGCACACAGGTGTGTTTGGTGACATGGCTCACCTTCGGTGACAGGGATCGTACGACAGTGTTGCACGTGCAGCGATCTGTGTAGGGAAGTGTTGAGTTGCGGCCATTGCTCTTTCGAGACAGTCATCCATGCGAAAAATAAAATCCAGAATATAAACAATGTGCTGTCCGCAGGAGAAAAAGATGTCCACACAGAGTTGCTCAAACTCCATAATGCAGCACCACCACAACAATCAAAGTCTGACACTCTGTAGATCACAAGAAAAAAGCAAAACAATGCGGAGCTCAGAACGCTCAGCCTGCGAGGCGAGCGACCTCCCCCACATACTTAAAGTATGGCTTCTAATAAAAAAAAACACACACACACAGAAATATTTTGTTATTAATACTAACAGAATGAAATGAAGAAATAAATGTAGCAAGCAGTAGAAGTACAAATGACGAAGGCATGGACTGTATTCAAGTAAAGACTATGGATTGTATTCAAGTAAAGAGTATGCCTTCTTTAAGTCACCACTGTTCCCTTCAAAGTGTTTTGGAAGCGCATTTGATCTGAGTAACAATATGAACAATTATGTTTTAAAACCAAAACGCTAATCCTAAAAAACCAAATTGCATCCGTTATACATGCACATGCATGCACGGACAGAAATACAGGTGAAAGTGAATTAACCAGAATGTGACAGGTATTGGAGAAACGCACTATTAGACAGGTGCTGAGGCATTCCCATGTCACTATAGCCTACACAATCTCTGAATAAGTGGGCATGAGTAGACATTCTATGAATCTCAATGGATCACACTTCATTTGCATAGCCCATGACGTCAAGATGTCAGGTGTTTAACTAACAGTTTGGCTTTGCTGCCTCTTGCTTGAACTATTTTGAGATTCTATGGCTTGAGTTTGAGTGCCTAATCTGCCACTGCCCAATAACGCAAGAGACAGCCAGCCTATAACAGACATCCTGACATTAAAAGCTTTGTGATGGGATTTATGGTTGAATTAAATCTTTTCTGGCATTGCAACTGGTTCAACAAATTTACGTGAGATCGCCAGTCAGAGCCAGAAGATGCCAGACGTAGGATGGGAAACGATACTTTGTTATCATAATTGAATGATTAAGTGTGTATCAGTAATTTCATAGGCAACAAGGAACATCAAGCCAGTCATATCTTTCTTTTTTCTTTGTTAAGAGAAATTTCGTATCCTGGATGTTGAAAGCCCTTCCAGTGGCTTAATTCGAATATTAGTCTAATTTTATTGCCACTTTCAGTCTTGGCACCGACTAGTCGCGTTCTGTCTCAGCTCAATACACCCACAGGCCTTCCAAAGCCAGCCACGTCCAGTTGGGCCATGCGAGTGGTACCCCACAGGTAGATAGCTTCCGCTCTACTGATTCTCGAGATGAAATGAAGAATGTGATCATGACCTTAGATGGAAAATGAGAGAAACAGTTTGACTATCTCAAGTGTCGAATCGATTCAGGCGCTCATCACAGCCAAAGAGATCACCAAAAGTCAGTGGCTGATCACAAAGAGCCCCCAGGCGCTACAGCATATTCAGGCTCACCTACTTTCAGTTTCAGATGTGAGTGAATTTTAAACTCAGTTACCAAAGCTAAACTCAAATCTTGAACGTGAAGCTTTAATGTTTCAGGCAGGTAGAATTGATGAGTGTATGAATTCTTGGTTAGATATCACATCACATCGAAACATTCTCAGGATAGTGTCAGTTACCAGAACTTCATTTTTATTGCCACCCAGACAGGCTGAGCAGAAAATCCTGCATACAAACAGATCATCTCAGTGGAGGCGAGAGCTCTCTTATTGACAATGAAATTTTAAAACTATTATCAAAAGGTGTGATACAAGCATGTGAGAAGCAAAACAGGTGAAGTACTCTCCAGTTTTTACTAAAAAGGAAAAAAAGAAAGATTGATCATACATGATGATCCTCAATTTAAAGAGACTGAACAATGACGCTATAATTATATCACCATTTCAGAATGGAAACGCTAGCCACTTTTCTGTCTCTGGTTGAGAAAAATTGCTGCATGAGCTCTGTTGATCTCAAAGATGCATATTACTCTTTACCCTCCGGGGTTGCAACATTGCCGTGGTCGGAGGGCTTGCGCGGTCCAGTGATCTTTTAGGCTTTGCTGACGGGGGCATCAATACTCGGCTGGATGGTTAGTTGTTGTGAACGCTTCTAGGCCTGTATAGCCAAGTTGCTGACTGGCCAAGCATTACGTGGAAGAAATTGATGCCCCTGGTAGGGTCTCCCATGTCAGAAAGGTTAGGAGTAAGGGCCCAGACAAATAGTAACCCACCTTTTTCCTATTCTGTCTTCTGCCTTTCTTAACGGATCTTTTCTTTCTTCGCCTCCCCTTCAAGCCTTCTGTTCCACACTCCTTTTTTCTCTGTGGTCTTCTTAAGATCCGCCGCGTTTGCCATGCGGTGCGACCTGTGACGGAGGGGAAAGAGATCCTGGTGATTGAGAGGGCCAACGCCCTCAATACATCACTTTGGCTCGGACCTCTCCTAGACAGGGGGTACACTTTGGCCCGGTGTGTCAATCGGCTTCCCCTTCATGGGGCTGGGTCAAAACAGGCAGTTCTCCAGCTGGCCAAGGTAACCCCTGCAGTGCTCAGCTCTCTGTTCCCGGGAGTTGGGCATGATCAGGGGGGATAGGGTTGGTAGGTTTTTGTCTGTTGTATGTCTCTCCTGAAACCTGGAAGGGGTCAAGACAATGATTTCTTGGCCCTGGCCCTTAGTTGGACCCCATGGTGGGTGGGTAAGGGAGAGCTGAAATGTTTTCCTATAACTATGACTTCAACAAAAATCATCCCCCCCAAAAAAAACGAAAAGTGCAGTTAATTTCGCAAAGGTTGTCACAGGAGTCTGATGGAGACTCTGATTCCGATAGTGAAACAAGGCAGTTGTCAGGATTTTGGTCCTCTTGGTTAATATTGGAAAGCAAGGAGCAGGACAAATCACTTTCTGCACTAAGCCCGTTTGCAATACAGAAGGGCTTCCAAGGTATTGCAGGAGACCCACAGTCCATTAAACGACTCAGAAACGGTACATTTCTCATCCAATGTAAAACTAAGAAACAATCAGACCAGCTGCTGAAAGCTACAAAGCTGGTAGACCGAGAGATCGGGTGACTCCCATAAACAGCTGAACTCCTCTAACGGAGTCATTCGATGCCCAGATCTTAGAGATGTCTCAGAGGCAGAGATCAAGGCGGAACTGGCATCCCAGGGTGTGACAGACGTGCATAGGGTGACGGTTGAAAAAGGTGCAGAAAGAGTGGCCACCAACACCCTCTTTCTGACATTCTGCAACCCTGTGCTGCCTCCTGTCATCAAAGTAGGATATTTGAATGTCCGTGTACAAATGTATGTTCAGTCTCCAATGCGTTGCTTCAAATGCCAGAAGTTTGGCCATGTCAGAGACCGCTGTTCTGGGCAGGAGGTGTGTGGGGTTTGTTGCAAGGCAACCCATGATGGGCCATGTAAAAACCCGGCGCATTGTGCGAACTGCGGTGGCGACACCCCTCCTCTTCACGCAAACTGCCCTGTCTGGATTCAGGAGTCAAAACATCCAAAAGGTTTTAAAACAGAAAAGAAGATTTCGTTTTTTTTGAGGCCCGCAAACAGGTTGTTGGCAGTCAGACGCCAACGGCGTCTTCATATGCTTCGGGCGGTAAAGAAAGTCTCGACACGTTCAGTCTGCTGCCAGACTGACGATTTTACTTTCTCCAAGACATTACAAGGAACACCGATAAGATTTGGTGGAAGCAAATCCACCACCTCCCAACACAAAGTAGGTGCCCCTGGTGGGGCAAAAGATCTGCCATCCCCCAGAATGCCAGCAGTCTACTCCATCTGCTGCTGGGCAGATCAAAAAGCCAGCCCTCCCACCTCGACCTCCCTTGAGCAGTGCTCGTGCAGGCAGGGGAGTTCAACTGAGTGTGGAGATGGTGGAGATGAGAAAGAAACCTCCACCATCTCCAAACTCCAGGCCTTCGTCACCTGCGGGCAAGTCTGCCAGCAGGTCTGAAGAACAACACAGTCCAGTGAAACTAAGCAATAAATTCACTCCATTGGAAGCAGACGTGATGCGGAGATGACCTGATTTCTCTCCTATTCGCCCTCTGCACCATGGATAGTAAAGTAATCCATGGAATATCCGTGGACTAAATTCAAACTTTGAGGAGCTGCAGCTTCTGTGTCAAACTATCAAACCTTCCGTCGTGGCTCTTCAGGAAACTCAAATTCAAAGCCAGAAGACCTTCACTCTTTCTGGCTTTAATATTCTTTCTAAACCTGCACAACCATCCACATTGGGACTGTCGGGCGGTGTTGCCCTTCTCATACATAAAACTCTGCTGTATAGTCCTGTCGTTCTGACTACCTCCCTTCAGGCTGTAGCTGCGAGAGTCACTCTCCACAAGACTGTGACAATCTGCTCACTTTATCTCCCTCCTTCTGTCCGGTTTGTCTTCAGGACCTTGTCAGTCTCATCGGAGAACTTCCTCGACCTTTTTTGCTGTTGGGTGACTTTAACGGTCACAATCCTCTTTGGGGTAGTGTCAGTTCGTCATCCAGAGGTCTGCTAATTGAGGATGTCCTTTCTGATTTTGATTTGCGTTGTCTGAACGACGGATCTGCAACTTACCTCCACTCTTCCACAGGTTCACTTTCGTGTTTAGATTTGTCGATTTGTGACCCCTCGCTGGTCCTGGACTATGAGTGGTCTGTCCCATGACGATCTGCACGGAAGTGACCATTTCCCTGTTCTTTTACAACTGTATTAACTGAAACCGCCTCTGTCTCTCAACACTAATTATAAGAAGGCAAACTGGGATCTGTTTGCAACCACTATTTCAAAAGAATTTCAGGACATTGATTTTCTTCAGAGTCCAGACCCAGCAGAATCTCTGACAAACACTGTGATCAACTGTGCTAAAACCTGTATTCCAGTGTCTTCCGACAAACTCCAAATGCCCAAAGCACCTGGTTTGATTCAGACTGCCAACAAATTTCAAAAGTTCGCAAACGGGCTCAGCGTGGGGTATATAAATAATAATTAATAAAAATTTAATGAATACTTATATAGCGCCTATTCTCGGCTAGAGGCCAAGCTCTAAGCGCTTTACAATAAACACTCGTTTACACAACGGGCTGCCTACTGGGTAGTGCCGACTGAAGAGCTGCCAGCTGGCGCTTCATTCAGTCGTTTCCCGTGTCATCCATTCAGTATCGTTTCAATATCGATCACTCATTTTCCTTACTTCCTTCATTCTTTCATTTCTCACGCAGGGTGCATGCTATGTGTAACGTGTCATCATACCCAAAGGCCAAACTGGCCTACTCTTCCGAAAGTTGGTGATGGGATTTTTACGTGTGTGCAAGATGTTATGCATGCGTTCACACACGGAACCTCGGTTTATAGTCTCATTCGAGCCCATCAGAAACTCCGTGCCAGATCGAGACACACTTTCAAAATCAGTAAACGTCAGTCCTGGAGAAGCTTCTGCTCCAGGCTGACATCTAAAACTTCAAAGAAAAAAGTGTGGAACATCATTAAGAAAAATCAAAGGGGAAAAACACCTGTCCCACTGTGAACCATCTCAAGTTTTCTGACTCTTTAATAACAGAGAAAAAAACAGTTGCTAATCTGCTTGCTTCAACCATTGAAAGAATTCCTCCTCTTTAACAAGTCAGCCAGTTTTGTCCAAAACAAAGCCCTTAAAGAAAAAATCCCCTGCAACTTTTCGTCACACAACATGGAAGACTACAATCTTCCTTTCACGTTATATGAACTGAAATCTGCCTTACTTTCTTGCAGCGATTCCTCTCCAGGTTTTAGATGAAATCCATTATAAACTTTTGAAACATCTTCCGCAAAAAGGTCTGAACATACTGCTACATGTATGCAACCATGTGTGGACTACTGGTTTCTTTCCACCTTCTTGGCGAAAAGCCCTCATTATTCCCATTCCCAAACCTGAAAAAGATCTTTCTAACCCATCAAACTACCGTCCCATAGCTTTGACCAGCTGTGTCTGGGAAATTGATGGAGAAAATGGTCAATGCTAGACTCATGTGGAAACTTTAAACCGATGGCCTTTTGGCGAAAGAACAGTGTGGTTTTCTGCAAACATCGGACTACAGTTGACCATTTGATTCGTCTGGAATCTACACTTCAGAACGCCTTTTTGAACAAACAGCATGCAGTGGCAATTTTCTTTGACTTGGAGAAGGCCTACGATACCACCTGGAAGTCTGGGATACTTCATGATCTCCATGATCTTGGTTTTTGAGGTCATCTTCCACTTTTCATACAAAATGTTTTGGCAGAACGACAGTTTCAGGTCCGGGTTGGCACCACTCTCTCTGATGTTCACGAGCAGGAGTTGGGTGTTCCACAGAGCATACTGTCTCCTGCCCTCTTTAGCATCAAGATCAACAACATTGTTAAATCAGTTCAGCAGGGTTCAAACTGCTCATTGTTTGTGGATGATTTTGCTGTCTACGCAACTGGAAGCCTGTACCCGAGTATCCAGCGCAGGCTCCAGCTTTGTGTGGATAAAATTCATCAGTGGGCGGGTGAAAACGGTTTCACCTTTTTCTCCTACAAAGACACAGTGTATTCACTTCCATAATTTCCGTCAGTTTGTTTCCAGATCCTGAAATTCAAGTAGGGAAATCTCCCATTCCAGCTGTCAAAGAGGCCAAATTTCTAGGAGTGATTTTGACCATGAAACTTAACTTTCTCAGCCACATTAAAAACCTCAAAACTGCTTGCCAGAAAGCTTGAATATTCTGCGGGTCGTAGCGCACACTGACTGGGGCGCTGATAAGAAAACTTTGCTGCACCTCTACAGAGCCTTGGTCCGTTCCAAACTGGACTATGGTTGTGCTGTGTACGGCTCTGCAAGATCATCTTTGCCTCAAACTCTTGGACCCTATCCAACCATAGGGCTTCGTCTCTGTCTTGGAGCATTCCGCACCACCCTGTGCACAGCCTGTACGCAGAGGCAGGTGAACCTTCACTGTCCAACCGCAGGCTGAAATTGTCTTTGAATTATTATATCAGACTGTTCTCGGAACCCGAAAACCCTGCCTATGACTGTGTCTTTGACCCTCCGTACCAAAGTAAGTTTGAAAACAACCCTAAATGTATTCCGCCGTTTGGTCTTCGTATGCAGCCTCACGTGCGGAATGCAGGTCTAGACCTTGGAGTTGTGTCGGATTTTTCAAAGTTTCCGGATCAGCCTCCGTGGACCTTTTTCACACCAGAGATTCGTTTTGATCCTGCAGCCTTTCGTAAAGAGTCTACCAGCTCTCTGGCATACAAGGCCTTGTATGCTGACCTCTGTTTAAAATTCCCATCCTATCAGAAAATTTTCACGGGACGGTTCCAAGTCTGAGGATGGAGTGGCCTGTACAGCCTATTGCCCTGGGGCTCCTTCTCAGATACTGTTAGAACATATACATTCAGATGCTTCTGTCTATTCTGCTGAACTTATGCTCTGGTTCTGGCGTTGAAGATAATTCACAATCTACAAAGAGGGACTTTCTGGTTCTGTCGGATTCGCTGTCTTGCTTTGGAGGCATAGCTGGCCGCAACCTTCAGCATCCAGAATTTTTACATTTCTTTGAACTTTTTAGCAAGTTGAAAGGGGAAATGGTTACAACATTATTCTCGCTTGGGTTCCTGGTCATGTTGGCATCGGCGGGAATGAGATGGTTGATCGTTTAGCCAAGAACGCCACAAGAGAGAAACTGTCCAACAAAATATATCCCCTGCTCAGATCTGAAACCCAAAATTAACGATTATGTAAGAGTCCTCTGGCAGGAGGATTGGAATACCCAGACGGATAACAAACTCTTTCAGATCCGTCCAGACCTTGGGGAGTTCCTCCCATCTACGTCTGGTGGTCGTAAAGAGGAAACGGTTCTGTGCCGGCTGCACAACGGCCATTCGTATTTTACCCATTCCTACCTTTTAAAGAGTGAGAAGCTCCGTGGTGCATTCCATGTCATACGCCACTCACAATGAAACATGTTCTTTTAGAGTGTTGGGACTTGCACGATGTGAGACACAAACATTTTACAGCGGAGTCCATGAAGATCCTGTTCAGGTATGTCCCGCCTGAGGTGATCCTTGAGTTTTTGAGAGAGATTAACATTTTTCATCTGATTTAAGATTTTACGGAAGAAAGATTTTTAACGAAGTTTCTGGTGCGTTTCTAGAAGTTATCATTTAAAGAGATGTGTGAAAGGTTTTTGTTGTGCTTGTTTTTGGTTTTTGTTAATGACTTGTGAGTTGATTTTAACGTGGTGACAGTCCTGATGTGGCCCTTTGCGGTCGGCTGGGCTATAAGCAACATTATCTTATCTTATCTTATTACTCTTTAGGTATACACTCAGAATTCTGAAAGCTGCTCAGGGTTGTTTGTAGAGGTCAGCGCCATGAATGTAATGGCCTACCTAATGGCCTTGCTTCTGTTTTCCTCCTGTTCACCAGACTGATGAAGCCTGTGTTTGCTCAGCTATGGTTGAAAGAGCGTCTCCACAGATTTTTTGGATGACAGTTTGTTGTATGGTATCACTGAACAAGAATGTATGAGAAATGGCATTGACACACTGACGGCCCTTCAAAGGTTTTTATTTCTGATACGTCCAACAAAATCAGAGCTGAAACCTTCCAAACAAATCCAGTATTTGGGTTTTATCATTGACTCTGAAAAAATGACAGTTCGAAAGGTAAAAACATTACCAGCTTTGCCAGTCAAACATGGGGCTCTCCATTATTGACATATAGAAGCAGAGAAAATTCAGGCTTTAACGATAAGCTGTCTGGGTTTTGACCAGACTATGACATCGTCTGTTTACAGCAAAGCTGACCTAAATTGGCGGATTTTTAATGCAGACCAGGCATACAATGAAATCAGCACCAGTGTTGTGATATCGTAATCACGTCTGATGCAAGCCTTTGTTGGCTGAGGATGTTAATGGGAGGGAATATCATTTAGCCGTCACAGAGAAAATGTCTAACATAAATATCCTGATATTGAAAACTGCTTTCTTAGCACTGCAATGCTTTCGAGAGAAAATAAAAAGAAAACATGTTAGACTTATGAGTGATGACATGGCGTGTGTGTCTTGCATTCAGCACATGCGGGTACAAGCCATCCATGTGCTTGCAATTCGTCGACCTTTGAGCTATGGTCATAGTGTGTCAGCACTAACAATTGGCGTAATGCAGCTTATGTACCAGGCAAGTTAAATGGCATTGCTGGTTGAATTCAGGTATACTTACACAGATGCTGAGTGTAATTGACAGAAAACTGCTCAGTGAAGCTTTCCAAGAGCTGAGCATCCTACCTAGTACCTTCTATTTAATATTTGCTTGAAGACTAAACTTGCAGATAGAGAAATATGTATCATACGAGCTGCTTTGCCCCAAAATGGGTCGTGCGCCGAATACGAGAAGATAAGTGGTTTCTCGTTCTTGGTTTTCACTGTCCTCAATGTTCTTTGTTTTGCCTGAAGAAGACCAAGAGGTCAAAATGCATTGTGTCTTGTACTGTACTTGTCTATGTCCTTGGCGGTAACTAACCCCCTCTCTTTCTAAATTTCGGGTAGTGAAGCATAAACTTTCTAATCTATAGAACTGGTAGGAGGCACACAAACGTATCAAATAGATGGTCAAACTTATTTGCGTTGTTTTGTTTTCATTCAAGGTCAGAAGACTGCAAAGGGGTCTCATGAAATGCAATGAAGCCGAAGAATGCTGTTGGCCGAATACATGCAGAGCCCTAATGGTGAAAGTCCCCCCGGTAGATGCCGACCCCAGCCCACAAACGTCATGCTGTCTGACAGTAACAATCTCCTCTCTACAGTCCTGTATGCGTCTTTTGTCACCATTTTACAGTTTGCTTTGCCTTTCACATAAAATGTGTATAAGCTCAAGTACATTTCCCCGTTTCAAATTCGTTGGCGGGAGGGAAAAAATGTCTGCTTTCTCTTGAATCTATAATGACCATGCAAGCAAAAAGTATCCGTTTCCTTTTTATTTGTTTGAATCTTGTGCGAGCAATTGAACAAGAAAGCAAGCGAGCAAATGCGAGGGGGAGAGAGAGACAGACAGACAGACGACAGACAGACAGACAGAGAGAGAGAGAGAGAAGGAGAGAAGAGAGAAGAGAGGAGAGAGAGAGAGAGGAGAGAGAGAGAGACGCCTGAACAGTTGGGAATAGCAAAAGGGCTCCGACCAAGTCTGTCGCCTTCTCACCCAAACACACACAGCCTAGTATTTGACACACTTAAGCTACAGGTAAAACTCTTCACTGATATGCTGGACTAGCACGCCAAATCTTGACATCATTTGAGAATATTTTATGCTGAAACTTGTTGCCAGCTTCAGGGCACGATGTCAACATATGGCATGCAGGGACAAACACATCCTTTGTAAGGCATTGTGCCAGTCCATGGCATACTGATTCAACATGTATACACGTTTTTAGATCTTGTGTCAGATAGGGAAATGAGAAATTAATATGCCATTTGACGACGTTCTGTCAAAACTTGACCTCCATGTATGTGCGTGTGTGTGCGCGCGCGCGTGCATGCGTGCGTGCGTATGTGCGTGCGTGCGTGGGTGCGTGTGTGTGTGTGTTTGTGTGTGTGTGTGTGTGTGTGTGTGTAAAAAAGACCCAGAAAGTGAGAATTACTGCAGTTCACCTGTATATTATAGAGGAATGCAGATGTCTTGCTGCTTATTTAATCTTGAACTGAGATAAATTGACGCTGACAGCTGAACTTGCGGAAAATAACCTTTGCCAGGATCCCTGGATCCCCTGGAACTTGCGATCCCTACTGGCTAACTAAACAAATACGAGATATAAATTAGTAACGAAGAAAAAGAAGTGCAGGAAAACAACTCTTCTGTCATTAAGATAAAAACCTGCAAAGATTTTTTGTTTTTGTTCTTGTTTTTGGTGGGTTTTTTTTCCTGAAAGCGGAAGCAGGGAAGGAGACGGTGATAGAGCAGCAGTCGTAAGGAAGTTGCCTATAATCTTTTAATCGTACAGAGACAGTAAATATGATCTGCTGACGTCTAGCATGATGGCAGAATTCTCTCTCTCTCTCTCTCTCCTCTCTCTCTCTCTCTCTCTCTCTCTCTCTATATATATATATATATATATATATATATATATATATATATATATATATATATATATATATATATATTAGTGTGGTTAAAATACCTAAAATGATTTTGATAGTGCTCGACCCCTTGGGGAGCAACATTTGTTAAAATAGGTTTTTTAAAACCTATTTTAAAAAACCTATTTTAACATATTATATATATATATATATATATATATATATATATATATATATATATATATATATATATATATTATATTGAATTATAAACAAAGCTTGCTCTTATGGCTTAGATTGAAGAAATAGGGGGAAACAAGTATTCATATCTGCAGTGGTAGATAATTCTGCCTAACTAACAGTATGTGCTTGAGTGGGTGAATGGGAAAAATAAAGTGAATGCTTCTCAAAATGAGCCTTCAGCAAGCTTGTAGTCCCCAAGAGGGAGACAGTCTCCAATGGGGAGGAAACCCACTAACATATAACTCCTGGTCAGATACCGATATTTCGAAACCTGATTGTTTCTCCTCAGTGACCGCGGAAAGTGGTAATTTGACTCCTCTGCCTTTTCGGTTTTAAGAAGAATGCTATCCCAGAAAAAGCGGGTGTGCAATACTGTAGTATGTTTGTATATATATATATATATATATATATATATATATATATATATATATATATATATATATATATAATATATATATATATATTTGTTAAAAATATTATTAAAATGAAGTGCTAAAATTCATCTACAAGCTTGTTTCAAGATATGCCCTCTCTCCTCAGGATCCTGAGGAAGAGACATATCTTGAAACAAGCTTGTAGATGAATTTTAGCACTTCATTTTAATAATATTTTAAACAAATGTTGCTCCCCAAGGGTTGAGCTTTTTCAGATTTTTTAAGGACGTTTTTATACATTTTATATATATATATATATATATATATATATATATATATATATATATATATATATATATATAGTATGTATATATATATATATGTATGTATATGTCCAGGTTGGCACCACTATCTCTGATGTTCATGAGCAGGAGTTGCGTGTTCCACAACGGAGCATACTGTCTCCTGCCCTCTTTAGCATCAAGATCAACAACATTGTCCAGTCAGTTTCACAGCGTTCAGACTGCTCATTGTTTGTGGATGATTTTTTTTTGCTGTCTACGCAAACTGGAGGCCTGTACCCGAGTGTCCAGCGCAGGCTCCAGCTTTGTGTGGATAAAATTCATCAGTGGGCGGATGAAAACGGCTTCACGTTTTCTCCTATAAAGATACAGTGCACTCACTTCCATAATTTACGTCAGTTTTTTGCAGATCCTGAAATCAAAATACGAAAATCTCCCATTCAGCTGGCAAAGAGGCCAAATTCCTAGGAGTTATTTTTCTCCCAAAACTCAACTTTCTTAGCCCCATTAAACACCTCAAAGCCTCTTCCCAGAAAGCTCTGAATATTCTGCGGGTCGTAGCACACACTGACTGGGGCGCTGTAAGAAAACTTTGCTGCACCTCTACAGAGCCTTGGTCTGTTCCAAACTGGACTATGGTTGTGCTCTGCAAGACCGTCTTTCCTAAAACTATTGGACCCTATCCACCATCAAAGGTTTCGTCTCTGTCTTGGAGCATTCCGCACCACCCCTGTGTATTGCCTGTACGCAGAGGCAGGTGAACCCTCACTGTCCAACCGCAGGCTGAAACTGTCTTTGAATTACTATATCAGACTGTTCTCTGAACCGGAAAACCTACCAATGACTGTGTCTTTTACCCTCGGTTTGAAAGAAAATTCGAAAACAACCCCAACACTATTCCGCCGTTTGGTCTTCGTATGCAGCCTTATGCACAGAATGCAGACCTAGGAGTTGTGTCCGATTTTTCCAAGTTTCCAGATCAGCCTCCATGGACCTTTTCCCACCAAAAATGTGTTTTGATCTTGCAGCCTTTCGCAAAGAATCTACCAGCTCTGTGGCATACAAGGCATTGTATGCTGACCTCTGTTCAAAATTCCATCCTGTCAGAAAATTTTCACTGACGGTTCCAAGTCTGAAGATGGAGTGGCTTGTGCAGCCTATTGCCCTGGTGCTCCTTCTCAATACTCTCAGATACATATTCCTTCAGATGCTTCTGTTTATTCTGCTGAACTTACAGCTATGGTTCCGGCATTGAAATTAGCTCTCAGTCAGCAAAGAAGGACTTTCTGGTTTTGTCAGAATCGCTGTCTTGCTTTGGAGGCCATAGCTGGTCGCAACCTTCAGCATTCCAAACTTTTACACTTTTTTTTAACTTTTTTACCAAGTTGAAAGCGGATGGTTACAACATTATTTTGGCTTGGGTTCCTGGTCATGTTGGCATCGGAGGAATGAAATGGTTGATCGTTTGGCCAAGAATGCCACAACAGAGAAACTATCCAACATATATATTGTCCCCTGCTCAGATCTGAGACCCAAAATTAACGATTATGTCAGAGACCTCTGGCAGGAGGATTGGAATACACAGACGGAAAACAAACTGTTTCAGATCCGTCCCAACCTTAAAGAGTTCCTCATCTACGTCTGGTGGTCGTAAAGAAGAAACAGTTTTGTGCCGGCTGCTTACCGGCCATTCGTATTTTACCCATTCCTACCTTTTAAAGAGTGAAGAAGCTCCGTGGTGCATTCCATGTCATGTGCCACTCACAATGAAACATATTCTTCTAGAGTGTTGGGACTTGCACGATGTGAGACACAAACATATTTTACAGCAGATTCCATGAAAACCTTGTTCAGAGATGTTCCGCCTGACGCGGTCTTTGAGGTCTTGAAAGAGATTATATTTTTCATCGCATCTGAGATTTTACAGTGGAAAGATTTTTTTAACAAACTTTCGGATGGGTTTTTCGATGTATTGTAAAGAATTGTGTGATGAATGACTTGTGAGTTGATTTTAACGTGGTGACAGCCCTGATGTAGCCCATTGCGGTCGGCTGGGCTATAAGCAACATTATTGTATCTGTATCTATCTACATTTCTTTTTTCTTTTTCTTTTTTTTCGGGGGGGGGGGGGGGGGGGGGGGTTGATGCTTGGATGGAATCGTCTTTGGTCCCTGGGTGCAATTCTTCAGAAACCTCATCTCTGGTACTAAAGGCTCAGCCATGATATACGTCCGAGCATGTAGCTTATAATAATATTGATGAATATCTGTCAAAACACCTTTTAAAGCACAAATGTTTAAAGCACAATGTATTATCAACTCTTCATCAGGTCAGCTAGCAAGAACAGCATCTGAAGTGTCCAACAATACAAAGGGAGAGGGAAAGAAAAGAACGAAAATGAAGGAAACCTGTGAAGGGGGAGGGGGGGGGGGGGGGGGAAATGCGTACAGATCACCAATGCGTTTAGAATATTTTGTAGACAAACACAGATATTCACACACACCAGAATTAAAGGTATCAAACGCCAGCCTTTAAGATACTCAAGTCTAGATTAACTGCACGTTCCTGTCACACACACGTAATCACACATACGGCATGTTTACTCCGTGCGTGCGCATCTACTCCACCCATCCAAAGGAGAGACGGGGGAAACAAGAAGTCACCTTATTTTTAGCTCCCTTTAGCAAATTTTGTCACAAAACAAAACAAAATATTTCACAATTTCACAAATTTACGGAATTTACAAAAGTAGCTGCATGACACCATAGACGCAGCTCAATTTGTTTCGTTAACAAAAAAGCAGCATATGGTTAATACACTTCAAGTTTCGACTTTTTTTCCAGTCACTGTTCAGTTGACCTGTAATGTTTTCTCTCTCTCTCCTTTTTTAATTACACCAGCGGGAATTAAGTTTCCAGGAGAAAAGAACTTGAGTCCTGGGGTGGAGGTTGAGGTTTTCTGAAAAGAAACCCAGGTCCTAACGTTAGCTAGAATATGATTTTAATGAGTTTGAATTCATGATTTTTTGTTTGTTTTTTAGACATTTTACACACAACATGATACAAGAAGATACTTAAGTCGCGAATGAGATTTAAGCACATCCTACCTACAGTTGTGGATACAGTGTGAAATCTTTACGAAAGTACTCATACAAGAAAACGATTTCGTTTAAACCAATTGCCCGTTTTCACAAAGTGATTCTCATTACACAAGGTTTTCTTCTGTTGAATTATCACAGCAATTGTTTACATTTACTTATTAATAGTTTTTTCTTTTTTTTTATATGTTTTATTATTCCTCAACAGACAGCTAACCCATAGGGAATCCGTATTCTAACAAAGGAATTCTTACCAGACTCTTGTCTGCGGTACATCAAAATTGGCCACTCCTGGCCTCAAGGAAACAATGTTTCACGTTTACAGCCCCCCAAAAGTTGAAAAGTAAACAAACGACACTGCCCAAGACAAGCGCCCTTTCCTCCTGTCTGGCAACTCCGGGACTGCCCTACACATCGGGAACACACCTGTCCTGCAAAACGGTGAGCTTCTCTCACCAAGCACGCGCCTCAGCATCCAATCAAAGGTAGAGATTCAAACAATATTTACTATGGTGTTGTTTTCTCGACAGTAGCTGAAAACATCACCTGCGTATACACACCGCCATGACGACTCCACAAATGAATACACTAACATCCCAACACATGCAGTCAGTGGAGTAACTGGAAGATATTCGGATACGATAAACAATTGTCTAAATATCTACCTAGCGAAGCAAGATGTTGGATAGTCACAAAGCAAACTAATGCATAAGATTAACATAAGAAATACAATAACGAAACAGCAATTAACAAAACAAAATCGATAAATGCACCTGTTAAAAGCCCGGATTTTTAAAAGTGAAAATTTCACCAAGACTAACAGAAACAAGACCTGAAGAAAACACGTAAGCTTTAGTCAGAGAAGGCAGCATCCTATTGAAATATGACTTCGGATGCACAATATGCTGAGCTGTAAAAGTCTGCCTAGAAGAGAGGCAATAACTTTCCTGAAAACAGGACTGAGCTTCGTGTAACCACAACGTGTGCTATACAGAGTTCAGGGATTTCAAAAACGTTACCTTAGCTTACAGGTGCAAAGCCATCGCCGTGTACATAAAACTGTGACATCATTTGTAGGACTGCCTTACTTTTTCTGATGTTAACAACATTGCTGAACATACCAGCCGCCTTGGCAAAAGGGTTTGCGTCGTCGACTCCAGCTGGGAGGTCGAGGGTTAGATTCCCATCAGAGTCAGGTGGGATATTTCTGGCCCGACTGGCTACTACCCTGAGTGGATCGAGTTTCCTACAGACTCAGTTGGGAAGACTGGGACCACACAGTCGAGTTTCATTCACTTAATGGATTGTCTCTGTGTCAAGGAGCGTGAAACCTCTCACAAAAGGGCATTAGACGTTTGGAGACAAAGGGACATTGTACGTGGTATACAAATAGGTAATTGACCAATTAACCAGGGTACCTTACCCACCGCACACGGCCGAACTGTGTGAAGGAGGCCGAAGTGGTCAGATGACAGATGACACCTAGGAGAGAGTTCGGACCTGCCCGGTGGCGAAAGGGGAAAGGGATGTAACCACTACGACCTCGGCGCTCCAAGTGAGCGCTAAATGCTCAGTCAGCTGAGGTTCTTTTGTAAACAGTCAGTGAAGAGCAGGAGTCTTGGATTCGTTCGGATGGTATTGCCGTGGGTCACTGTGTTGGTTCTATTGTCAGGCTGGCTGAATGCGTGTGGAGCCCTCCTTAAGATAATTACTGTGTTAAGTAACAACCGAAGTCGGCGGGAATTTTCGATGTCCATCTGGGGCTAAGTGTGTGTTTGCTAATCAATTATGTAGGGGTGTGTGTAAATGCTGATGTGTGGGAGAATGTAGCGAATGGAGAATTCAGGGTACTTGTGAACTAGGGGTTTGAGAAGCAGCGTGGACAAAGGCATGGCCCGAAAGGGAATCCTTTGTTTCCCTCCCTATATAAACTGAGGGAGAACAACGTGAAGGAGAACAACACCAGGAGAGAGAGAGAGAGAGAGAGAGAGAGAGAGAGAGAGAGAGAGAAGAGAGATGGAGAGAGAGAGAGGAGAGAGAGAGAGAGAGAAGGCAGAGGGGACAAGAGAGAGGAGAGGAGTGAGCAGGACAGAGAAAGGGTCGAGAGAAACGTGGTCTGGGAGATAGAAGAGACAGCAAGGTCTTAGAGTTAAAGACAAGCTGGAAGAGAAGAAAACTAAGTTAGAAGCCCAGAGGTGGGTGAAGACAGACAAACTGAAATTGAACCCAGAGGTGGGTGAAAGAGACGAAGAAGAAGAGTTCTACGTCGAGATCCCAGAGACGACCACAAAGACCCAGTCCTGAAGCCTGGAGCCAGTCAACCAAGGGCATCACCATCAAGCAGTGCTGAAGAAGACGTGAAGAGACTTTTTTTTCAAGAACTGTGGTGTGGTGTGAAAGCGTGGTTGTGTGTGTGAAAGCCTGGCCAGGTAAGAAGTCATTTTATTATAACCCGGGATTAGGAAGTATTGATCTTTATGTTTTGATATTTCATTGTGTGTGATTGATTGTTCATGATTAATTATAAGTAGCATTAGAAATTGTATTTCTTGTTCTCAGTTGTGTTAGGAAAGAATCGAATGCGTGACATCCCATTCCCAGAGAGAGGTGAATGTTTGATGGGCGCATGAGTGTGCATATGCGTGTATGAGTGCAAAGATAACCTTGGTGTGTTAAGCCTGACTAATAATACATCAACTTAGTGCACTTAAGCAATACCATCACGATTTCCCCCGTCCTGGACACTCTGAGAGTTTTGCTTAAATCTCCTGACTAACACTACAGGTGTCTGTATACCTCGGGCCTGGTTGACGCCAGCACATATGAAATTAAGCGTAGAGTACAGCCCTGTCATGCAGTCTCAGATCGGAATGGAAACCTGTAGTTATCATCTTCATCATCCTCATTCTTTTTGATCAGCATTGAAAACAAAAATCAAATTATGTCGTTCTTCATGCCCTGTTTTCCTGGTGATCTCAATTCCGATGTCCTCTCCATGTTTATGGCCTTGGTTTGATTCCGTTGGAGTCATCGGCATCGGCGATTTCATAAGGGCTGCCGTTGGACGGAAGTAGTAGGCGCCCTCTGGAGGGAGAGCTCACTCACACCGACTCCGCGACTTAGTGATTATTTTCGTCAGATGTTGTTCTGTGTATGTTAGACCAGAACATGCACCACTGAACATCACCAAATTGACTTGGTGGCAATGCAGTGTCTCTTCCGGTGGGTTGCCTCTTGACAACTTGACATTGACTGCTCCTGTGGATTGCCGGTGCCAGGGCTGCAGCGGGCTGGGTCAGGCTACGGCTGTGAACAAGGGGTCGGAATGAACAGCGTGGGTGCAATGCCTTTGAGATGGCACAGATGGTGAGACAGCAAAAAAAAAAAAAAAAAAAAAAGAAAAGAAAAATTGCTAAGCACTTTTAAAAATTAAAGTAGACATAGATTATCATCACTGTTTAATGTGTCAACAAGGATATTCAAATCACAGAGGGTTGCTAGAGACCTAATCTATAACCTTTGCCTTTAATCTGGAATGGTGGAGAGTGCATGTTCTTGAAAGCAATGGACAAGACATTAACGATGACGCAACATGTATATGACATAGAATAATGTTCCCAATTCCACAAAGTAGGGAACAGGCAACTTCCACGGGAACGTCTTGACTTCGTCGAAAATTCCGCTTCCACACGGTTCGAATTTTTACGGTGTACGTTATCATCACTTGGAGTTCGAGTAGATTGTTGCATCCGTTTGGCTGATTCTACTCATATCACATCGGGCAGCCAGCCCCTTCATTTCTGCTGTCTGACAAACACTTGGTATATCCTGCCAAGGTGATAAATACTGGCCAGTTTCAAGAATAGACCTCTAAATCATTTACTATGATATACACTATCTATAATTCAGTGAACTTCTCAACATCACAAGATAATTATGCCATCTGCTGTCGTTCTAAGGCCACTAGCAAAGGGTAGTATGAGGGAAAAGGGAAAGAGTCTGACGAAGACAAAGAGACAAGTGGCTGCAAATGAATCTTAAAAACAATTAATTCGGACTCGGTGTAAGAACAACGGAAAGGATGCAAGGGAGGTAAGGAATACGGCAATGGCAAGAGTGGTCAGATTTCTGGTAATAACCCAAGCATGCCTGAAAAATCAGTACTGGCAGAGGCTAAGGATTGTGCAACGTCGGCTTGGTTCTTATAAAGGATGCAATTATCATTTTCGAACTACACAGACAGCGGAGGAAAAACAGGTGGAAGTAAACAAAAATTCATCCCTCACTTGGTTTTCATGCTCGACTGAAGCAGGGTCCTAATGGATAATACATTCACTTCTAAGAAAATGAGATTCCAAGCCGGTGCTGTGGGTCACACAGGACGTGTGTTTCCTTCTTGTTTCCCTGCAATTCAATGGTGGTCCAAGTAGTGGTCCTTTCTTGGGAGACGGTGAGCCAAGGTCGGGTGAGCGGCTCAAACTCAATGCACGACAAAGAACAAGAGGCGGCAAGGGAGATGAACTGCTCCGGCAAACTGGCCATATGATATCCTCATTCTTTAAGCCATTCTTAACTCATCGGTGTTAAAACCTCACACAACACCCACCAACACACACACCTCTTCTATCTCTTCTCTCTCCCA
>CM031602.1:24492390-24494890 GCA_018398815.1 Conus ventricosus
GGTAAAACCAGCCTCCAACCTGCACACATCATAACTAGCGCCCCGCCGGGCCTCAGGAGAAACCAAATCCTTATCCACAAAGATCGTTGATGCTCCCGAATCCCTGATGGTGTCAACCAAGGAAGATCCAACAACAGAGAGAAACACTGGACACTCTGTACCACCAGAAGCTTGGATGGATCCCACGTTAGCCGAGGCGCGAGGATGCTGGAAAGGATTAGCCCCATGACAACCAGCGGCTCTAGGGCAATCTTTCCTGATGTGGCCAGGACGACCACAAAGAAAACACAGTCGGGGCACTGAAATCCCCGATGAACTGCCTGCCTTGTTCACCCCGCTAGCAGTTGTCGGCGCCTTATTGCCACTAAATCCTGTGGGGGGCTTCCTCTCCGTATCTGGGCGATGCCCATAAGCCCTGCGAGCTTCAGCAAACACCTCAGCGGTGTGAATCGCAGCCGCGAAATCCTGAGGCTGTCTCGCCTATCCGGATCCTCAACTCTGGGGACACAGTGTTGGTGAGCTGTTCAATGAGGATCAGATCCTCCAGCTCCAACTTAGCCAACTGACGCCAGTACCCTAGCGTTTTGCGCAGCCTATCACCAAACTGCACGAAGGTCTCGTCGTTATTCTTCTTCATGGACCTGAACTTCCTCCTGTACGTCTCTGGGGTAAGGTGGAAACGCTTACGCAGAGCCAACTGCATGTCTGCATAAGACGCACCTTCATTTAGAGTGAGAACACACTCCCTTGCAGCACCAGATAATCCAGAAAAAAGGTGCATAGCCTTTTGTTCCTCAGACAATTGGTATGAACTAGCAACCTTGTCAAAATGCTCCAAGAACATATCAATGTCCTCACTAGGTCTGAACTCTGGAAGCTTTAACTTTGGGCCTCTAACTCTATCACCTGCCTGGTGATTAACCCCCTGACTTACAGATGCGGGAGACCGCGAAAAAAGTTGTTCCATCTCCTCCCTACGCAGAGCCTCCATCCTGTCTAGTTCTTCCCTACGGAGGGCAGCCTCTTCCCTACGCTGATCCTCCTGTCTGGCAGCCTCTTCCTTACGAAGGGCCTCCTGTCGGGCAGCTTCTTCCTTACGAAGGGCCTCCTGTCGGGCAGCCTCCTCCCTACGCTGAGCAGCCTCCTCTCTGCGCAGAATAGCCTCCTCCCTATGCATAATCTCCTGTCTGTCAGTCTCCTCTCTGCGCAGAGCCTCCATCCTATCCAACTCTTCCCTACGCAGGGTTTCCTGCCTAGCAGCCTCTTCCCTACGCTGAGTTTCCTGCCTAGCGGCCTCTTCCCTACGCTGAGCAGCCTCTTCACTACGCTGCCGCTCCAGAAACATCAGGACGGAGGTGATGTCCTGGGCGGGGTTCACCACTCCCGACACGGGAGGATGACCCGTCTGACCCGTCCCTTGGGTCTCGACTTTCCCATGAGGAAAGTCCCCCGGGCATACTCCTTACGGGGGGAAGCATGGAGAATAGGGGGCTTTGGTTTCTGCGACTCAACAGAAGCCCACAGTTGCTTCGCTATACTCTGACGCTTCCGAGCGGAAGTGCCAGTAGGGTCTCAGCAGGAAAATCCCCTAGCAAAGAAGAAGTGACAGTACTCGCTGGACTACCTGCTATAGCACTGGAATAAGTAGAAGTTACCGTAGTCGAAGTACTGGTACTAATAGTAGGGACTACAGTAACATTTTGAATACCCTTCTTCTTCGACGCCCGCGTCGCCATACCACCAGCACCGGACGTTGCCATGACAACTATATCCTACAGTTATCAAATAAAAGACAATTCCACTTGAAAAACAAATATTTTAGGGGTGTGTGTATATGTGTGTATGTATGTGTGTGCGTATGTGCGGACAAGTTCCGGCTGCTCCCACTCTGGCAACACCGCGCTCTACAACACGAGCAACAGTGCGGTGGGCTCACCAAAAAAAAAAAAAAAAAAAAAAACTATGTCCGGCTGCCCCCACTCTGGCAACACCGCGCTCCACAGCACGAGCAACAGTGCGGTGGGGCTGGCCGGAAAAAAAACAACAAAAAAACTGGCAGACGGAATCCGGAGAGAGGAAAAAAGAGACACTAGCGTCCGATACAACCCCCTGTACTCAATAACCCGGTAGAGAAAAAAAAACAAACAAGAACTGGCTAAATACAAAACAGGAATGGAAGACTGAGCGGCAACAGAAAGGCAAGACTTACGGCCGTACCTGCGTGAGGTACCCGGCGGAAGGAGGTCTGGACGCGGTCGACTCCCCTCGGTCTCACCTCGACTCCCGAGTCACACCGGATGTTCCCTCAGGCCACAAAAAGACTCCCTTCACGCTAGAGTCACCCAGCCAACCACCCACGAACAAACACGACAAACTGACTAAACATATACAAAACAGACAAAACTAAACAGGTACTCCGCGAAACGAGAGAGACAGTCAGAGCCCTTCACATCCCGGACGAGCCCCCACAATTGTCACGACCGACCCCTGGAGGTCTGCC
>CM031602.1:24504890-24507390 GCA_018398815.1 Conus ventricosus
TTTTCCTTAATTCAATCCCAAATATTGACACATCACCTGGTCAGTCAATCGGTCAGTAATAGGAGTGCCCGACAGTACTGATTCAATCTTTCGTTAATTTGCACGGTACCGGTGGCTTTATGATGCCATGAGCTTGTATGTATGCCTTCTATACGTTGTATGGATCCATGAACATTTGCCAGCTTTATTAACCGACTTGAAATACTTCTAACAAATCCTTTAACTGAGGAGATGGATATGGACAAAGAGATGTAGCACATTTTGTGTCATAAAGTCAGATAAATGAACAGGCCATTGACACTACCATCAGTGCAGTGTATCATAAACACGTAATAAAGATGTCATTCTAATGGGCGTTATATGTCAACATTTCGTGTTAACTTAACGTGGATTTTAGCCATATAACTATTTTCATGTTGGGTTCAACCGTTAGATCTATGGTTTGAACATGATAGAACACGATCAATTATTATGGACTCTTGGTTACACAACTTGAATATTTCTGTTAAGAAAATAAACAATCAGTTCAAAACTTATTTTACCTTTAAGGGGTCCCATAGTCAAACGGCCAGAGGTTTATCCTTGGAGATGGTAGCCGTGACTTCGATCTGCCTATGGAGTTGCATTTGTAGGGCCTGAAAACCTTTTTCTGTCCATTAGCAGTGAATGGGTAGCTGGTTCTCGCCAGGGAAGGTTAAAGGTGGTGGAAGGAGAGGAATAATGCCTGTGGTCTATTTTGCTATGCCAAGGCTATGTGAGCCTCTTGTAGTCTCTATGGCCAGTAGAGTATGGGACTTTTCCATTGAAAGTCACCTTTATTTTGAGTTTGAAACCACGGGTTCAAAGATATGTTTTCTCTTATTTCCTGTTCCTAAACCATGACTACAGAGTGCAAGTGAGTAATGGGCTAGTCGGTGGTGTCCCGTGCATGTTGAATCATATAAAGAGGTCATGTGATGCGTCCGTTCTCAACACCCTTACCATTGGTTCAGAAGAATGAGCAACTCATCTCTCGAAAAAAGCAGTGCTCTGTCTGTCCGTCTTACTGTCTGTCTGTCTTTCTGTCTGTCTGACTCTCTCTCTCTCTCTCTCCTCTCTCTCTCCTCTCTCTCTCTCTCTCTGAGCTTTGAAAAGGGACAGGAGCGGGGGAATACAGAGGAAGACGGAGACGTGGCGGTAGATGATTGAAGTTTCTTCCACTGAATTGAAAGGCGGTGGAAAGAAACAACAAACCAATTCCTGTTCCAAAAGACACCATTCACGCCACAATGCAAGAGTGATAAGAATTTATTGACCGCGGGGAATTAAAAGTAATATATGGAGACGATTCCCGCCACAAAATAGCGCACTTGAGTGGGTAGAGGAAATGAAAAAATATCGTCCATTATGAAGGTGAACATGAATGCGCATTTAGCCTGCATCTCCCAACACGGATATTCACTGCATGAGAGCGAAAGTGATCGAGGAGAGAGAAAGAGACAGAGAGAGAGAGAGAGAGAGAGAGAGAGAGAGAGAGAGAGAGAGAGAGAGAGAGAGAGAGAGAGGGGGGGAGGGGGAGAGGGAGAGAGAGAGAGAGAGGGAGGGGAGAGAGAGAGAGGGGGGGGGGAGAGAGAGAGAGGGAGAGAGAGAGAGAGAGAGAGGCAGATAGACAGACAGACATAAGTGCAAGACAGCGTGTTAACGAACCAAACAGGCAGGGACGCAAAGAAAGAAAGAAAGAGAGAGGGAGAGACAGACAGACAGACAGAGAATGAGAAAGAGAAAGAAAGGGAGGAGAGAGAGAGAGAGAGAGAGAGAGAGAGAGAGAGAGAGAGAGAGAGAGAGAGAGAGAGAGAGAGAGAGAGATCGAAGGAAATGGAAACAAACACACAAACAAACAAACGGTTTTCACTGAGGGGAACAGAGAGAAAGTGGAAAAAAATGTCGCTGTAATAGAAAGGCAGACAGAAAGGAATATTGATTTGTGGCTGAATAAACTGCCCGTTTGTATCCCTTGACACATTTTCTGTACAATAAGATGAATAGATATGAATGCAGTTGGATCACCACTACGATGTTGTGGTCTTTATTTCGGGGGTTCTTTTTGCCCATATGCTTCGTACATCTGAATTCCAAATAAGAAAGAATTTGTAAAAACAAAATAATCATGTCTTTGGACAAACACATAGAGTCTTGTTTACGTCACATATTAATTTTTCAGAATGTTACTTAACACACATACATTTCATAACATAATTATGTTATTAAATATTTTCCAAAACGAGCAAAATAGTTTCTTACGTCAATCTACAAAACACCACAGAGGCTAACGTTACGTAATGAGAGGTAAAGATAAAACTCACCTGTGAAAGACTGTCTTTACATTAATGCAGATAAACTTGTCACAACAATTATGAAAGACGGAAAAATTCTTAGGCAACTCCAAATTATATGAACAATGTCAAGTTCATCATAACAGACATAACAGTTCCTTGCTGCCAAACGAAACCATAATTGTCTT
>CM031602.1:24512390-24514890 GCA_018398815.1 Conus ventricosus
AAAACCCATTCTCCGACAGTATTATAATAGCCTGTCTACTTTCAAGCTATCGTGATCGATGCGTGACACTAAACGTATGTGCAGACTGGCAGCAACTCTAATAGATCCTTTACAATCTGTAATCTTGCTATTTTGTCTACATGTTAGTATGGATGTTAATCATGTTCATTTTTCAATGCAGCGTCCTGGTATGATTTCCCTTTGCGCCCCCTCCCCTTGGCATGGGCAGAAGGCCCAGCTCATAAAACATTTTTCTCTGTCTCTGTCTGTCTGTCTGACTGACTGACTGACTGTCTGTCTGTCTGTCTGTCTGTCTGTCTGTCTGTCTGTCTGTCTGTCTGTCTGTCTGTCTGTCTGTCTCTCTCTCTCTCTCTCTCTCTCTCTCTCTCTCTCTCTCTCTCTCTCTCTCTCTCTCTCTCTCTCTCTGTGGGTGCGTGTGTTCATGGTAGTGTGTGTGTGTGTGTGTGTGTGTGTGTGTGTGTGTGTGTGTGTGTGTGTGTGTGTGTGTGAGTGTGTGTGTGTGTGTGCGCGCGCGCGTCTGTGTGTGTGTGTGTGTGTGTGTGTGTGTGTGTGTGTGTGTGTGTGTGTGTGTGTGTATGTGTGTGTGTGTGTGTGTGTGTGTGTGTGTGTGTGTGTGTGTGTGTGTGTGTGTGTGTGTGTGTGTGCATGTCTGTCTATCTGTCTATCTGAGAGGGGAGATAGAGAGAGACAGATAGGTTACGATTTCGTTGACCGTGTCTGTATGTCATTAATTTGCTCAATATTGAGATACGCTATTGACTGATGTTCCCATCATTATCCCAGCACCGCAACAATCGTTTAGGACAACTTCAAAACCAACATAGAACAGATTATTAGGACATATGTCGGTAACAGAGTAAGTCTGTTAGGGGACTAAGAGAGGGAGGGGAGGTAGGGATGGTGCTGGAGTTTTCGGATGGAGAGATGCAAGTGGAGGATAGCTGTGCGCAATTTGTTGCTTGCGTGCGTCCCCGTCTGTTACAGCATAGCAGCGCATTCTGTTTCATCTTATATCCATCTATAACCACATCAGCCCTACCCGTTCTTTCCCTCTCTGTCTGTTGGTCTGTCTGTCTGCATCGCTGTCTCTGTCTCTTTCTGTCTCTGTCTATCTGTCTGTCTGTCTGTCTCTCTCTCTCACTCTCACTCTCTCTCTCACTCTCTCTCTCCCTCCACCCCCCCCCTCTCTCTCTCTCTCTCTCTCTCTCTCTCTCTCTCTCTCTCTCTCTCTCGTAAATTTTATGTTGCATTTATTGACTTTGAAAAGGCCTTTGACTCCATCAATAGGAAGCTCTTGTGGTCTATATTATTAAAAAATGGTGTCAGAGGGAAATTATTTGGCTGCATTAGAGCCATGTACAAAGTTGTTAAGACGAGGGTAAGAAGTGGCTCCAATCTGACAGATTATATTAATTGTTCTGCTGGGGTTAGGCAAGGTGATGTTTGTAGTCCTGCGCTGTTTTCTGTATTCATTAATGAGCTTGCCATTGAGGTTATCAATAATGGCCTTCATGGTGGACGATTTCCAGAAGATGTGTTAGAATTATTTATCCTACTATTAGCTGATGTTGTTTTGGTTTCAGAAACGATAGTTGGCTTGCAACGCCAGTTAAATAACCTGAGCAGGGCTGCCTCTTCATTAGAGTTGAAAGTGAACATGAATAAAAGCAACATCGTGGTATTTAGAAAGGGAGGTTATTTGGCGGCAAGGGAAAGATGGATGTATGACAGACTTACTATACCTGTGCTGAATGTATATAAATATTTAGCGATCTATTTTTCTACACGCCTAAGTTTTACCTTTGCCTGTAAAGATCTTGCTTGTAGAGCAAAGAATGCTTTGATATGTGTACTGAAAAGATTAATTGCTTTGAATAACAATTCGCTTGAGTTATTTCTTAAAATCTTTGATTCCCAAATAGAGCCTGTTCTGATGTATGGGGCCGAAATTTGGGGATTGGATAATGCCGTTGTTCATTGTGAGGCAGTGCATTTATTTGCTTTGAAGAGGTTTTTAGGTTTTGACAGGCGTATTTCTAATGATTTGGTATATGGGGAGACTAATAGATATCCATTGTTTATTTGTGCAGCCATTAGATGTATGCGGTATTGGTTTAAAGCTTTTACAGATGGAGCATTATAGATTGCCTCGTAAGTCTTATGAAATGTTGTTCGAATTGGATGTAAAGGGAAAAAACAAACTGGGTTTCAAATGTACGTCTGTGTCTGTGTAAGCATGGATTTGGGGATGTCTGGCTGTCTCAGGGTGTTGGAAATCAAAGCCAGTTTATTCGTGTTTTCAGACAAAGGTTGATTGACTGCAGATGGCAAATGTGGGACGATCATATCCAAAGTAGTGGACGTTATGATTTGTACAGAAATGACTCTAGTTTTCATTGTACTCAGCCTTATTTGGAATTTGATTTGGATATGCATCTGAAAAGATCAATTGCTAAATTCAGAGTTGGTGTTTCGGACA
>CM031602.1:24517390-24522390 GCA_018398815.1 Conus ventricosus
AAACCCACAGTGCATGGTTAACCATGGAATGCATTTGCTGGTCTGAGAGTGTCATCCTATTAGAGTTTCCCTTAAGGGCTGTTCGGGCGAAACTCTTGGCCCTGATTCACAAACCTGTGTGTAGAGATGCAGGAATCAAGAGAGGTTAAAAAAATTTTCTGCGTGCGCAGGCTAACACTCCTGCGGACACTCCCTGTATAGACAGACAAGGATTAATCCAGTCTACCCTACAAGGGAGTTTTGTGTGTATGACCGTTTTATTTATCCCGCTATTAAGGCAGCCATACTCCAACTTTGGGGAAAGTGCATGCTACGTGTAACGTGTCATCCATACCAACGGCCAAACTGGCTTCTCTTCCGAAAGTTGGTGATGGGATTTGACGTGTGTGCAAGATGTTATGCGTGCGGTCATGCACGGAACCTCGGTTTATAGTCTCATTCGAAGGATTGTACGGGAAATGGAGTCAGAACCAATGTCAACTCTGAGGGAAACATTCCCCTGTACCGAAACGGCCCGGTAGAGATTCGAACCCGCAACCCCAGGATCACCAAGATTACGAGTCCGGCGCTCTACCACTGAGCTATTCCGGCCCCTAAGAGAAGTTAGAAATGAAGACAGAGCAGAGAGCAGGTGGCGTCAGCCAGAACCTCTTGATGTTATCTCTGATTTACACACCAGCAAGATGCTTTCAACAATGCCTATAATTTTCTGTTCTTGATTATCAAATATGTACCGTATGCTCAATAAATCAACATGTTTCCCTCTCTCTGATTTACATTTCTTGGAGGAATAATTTACAATCATCGCTGTTTCCTTTCACAAATTCACAGATGTCTTGCGTGTATTCGGCAATCTCTCTCTCTCTCTCTCTCTCTCTCTCTCTCTGGGGGCGTGAGCTGGTGTTTCTCTATGTGAAGTCGCACTTCCACCATCTCTGTGATTTAACAGCGTATTCTGTGAATCAAGACGACTTAAGTTCACCCGATTTGTCAAGTGACATTGTAAAGGACATGCCTTCGGGTGCCACCGATTTCAGGCCGACATGCGGTTGTTTTCTACCTGTGTTTCAGTCATTTATGGCAAAACGAGCAAGGCGGAAACTTGAAATGGCGCGTCGCCATGCTTCGATTGAGTAGCGGAGCAGACGGTGCAATGTTAGGCTTGCTCCTTCCTACTTGTTTGGGGGAGTTTACTTCTCCAGTGCGGTGATGTTGAGAGCAAACCCGGACCCACTCATCGCAGACGATGGCAGACCGACTGACCAGCCGACTAGCCGGGAGAGGCCTGGTCATCCACACGACGGGGCATCAACCAACCAGGGAGAGACTTGTCGCTTCACGACGTTCATGAGCAAGTGACTCCATGGAGAGAAAATTTGACGGGAAGCTGACGACGTGAAGCAGGACATGCACGCCTACGGGAGGAACTATGCTGCCATGCAGGGGGAGCTGCGGGGGTTACGGGAGGAAGTCAGCAATCTGCGGAAGGAAAACAGGACCTTACAAGGAAAATGGAAGATCTAGAAAAGAAGACCTCGAAGGTGAGATCAAAAGAACAATCTCATCTTCTATGGATTGCTCGGGCAGAAAATGAGACCTCTGCGGACTGTGAAAATGTGCTTAGGGACTTGATCACAGATACATTAGAATTGTCTGAAGAGGTTCAGTTTGATAGGGTCCACAGACTTGAGCAACCAGCGGATTCTCCATGTTGCGCGATGCGTATTCTACAACAAAAAATTAACGTTCTTTAAAGCGAAACGCAAACTGAAAGGAAGTGACGTTTTCATTGGCGAGGATTTCTCCACCAGAGTGCGTTGACCTTAGGAAGAAGTTGACTCCGCACCTGAAAAAAGCCAGAAGTGACGGTAAACGTGCTAGTTTTATTTTCAATTACCTCCTGATCGACGGCAAGCGGTACACGTTAGGGCGCGGAAGACAGACTGGTGGAAATACGATAGGGACTCGGCCGGTCCCAAAATGTGCCTTGTGATGTGTCGTGTTTGTAAAGGGAACCACCAGCAAGCCAACACCGGTTGTGTCCACCGTGTGCTGTAAATCTCAGCCACGTGAAATTGACCGTCAGATTGTGGTTGTGAGGAGAACTCAGAAATACCACTGCTAGCTGGGTGTGCAAATACAACAGATGTTGTTTGTGTCATCCAATGATGTACAATTTATGACCATATCCATTGAAAATGAAAAATCGTTATAATTCTGATGTTGTAATAAAGGAAGAAAATTTTCGTTTCTTCATTGGAATATAACGGATTGCTTACCAAAATGTGTAGTAACGATTTATTTCTTATGTTTCTGGTTTTGACTTTGTATGTTTTGTCGAAACGTTTGTTGAAGTTTTCAATCGTGTTTCTCTGGCTTACACGGTCTACTGTAAGCCAGCATTAAAGTTCACTGCACTGTGGCAGGCGTTCCGGTGGACTGGTATGCCTCGTGAAAAATGAACTCTGTCCATTTTTGAAAGTAGTCGATGCAGTGTAGTATCGGATTTATTCCTTGCTTTTATCATTGATAAGTCCTTGTTCGGCACATAAAACATTCATGTATGTGTCGTGCGATATATTCCCCGGAAGGCTCGCAGTATTTCGTATTTTGACAGGGAAAATGGAGTTCTTTGCTGGAAGAATTTTTGTGTGATTGTTTACTTTTGTTTAAAAGATGAGGTTTTTGTATAGTGGGTGGTGACTTGAATAGCAGAGTGTCGATTTTTCTTGTGTTTTTGAGGAAAATGAGTCTGAATATGATAATCAGTATAAAAGTGGACACTGCCTGTTCGAAGTTCTGAGGATTCTGTTTTGAATAATTATGGAAAATTACTGCTCAGTATGTGTACTGCTTTAAAACTGTGCATTCTAAGGGTGTGTGTAAGGGCGATCTTGAAGGTCGCCACACATACATATCTGCAGCGGTAGCAGGTGAATGATTATGTTTGATGTCTTTTGATTTGTTCTCCATTATTTTAGGTAGTTGCGAGTTGTATGTGTCTGAGAAAATTGAATCAGACCACATGCCATTTAGAATTTAATATCACTAGCCTGTGTCAAACTACGACTCTTCTCAAATTAACCACAGGCGCTTTACAGTTGAAAAAATTGTATGGAATGTTAGATCATGTTGATTTGTTTAAAAATTTGATTTCTTTCTAACGAAATGCAAGTGCGTATGCAAGAAGCTGTAAGGTTGGTTGATACTAACATCGAGGAAGCACTAAACGTTTTCATTGTTGTGTGAAAGAGGCCGCAGAAGTATGAAGAAAGAGATTAGTGTGGGAAAATATTCAAAAGAAGATGACTGGTATGATACGGAATGCCTAGTTAGTAAAAGAAATGCTCGTAACTTATTAAATAGATTTCGACGTTCTTTATCCCAGCCGTCTCGGGAGTCTTACTGCAAAGCAAGGCGAGAATATAAACATCTGTTAAAGAGAAAGGAAAAACAATATAACGATGCTTTGTTGACAGAACTACTCCAATCTGTAAACAGTCAGAAGGGTTTTTGGATTGTGTTCACAAAATTTCAGGAAAAAGAAGTCAACCCTTAAATGATATAAGTCTTGAAACATGGTTTCATCATTTTAGGGATTTGCTCGAAGGAAGCGCTGACTCTAGTGATGGCTTGGTTAATGAAATTTACGTAAATGACTTGAATATGGTGATGACAATCTAAACGTCCCATTTCTAAAGAAGAAGTATTTAGTAATTCTCAGAAACTTATAACATCGGAAAGCTGCTGGCCCAGACGAAATTATAGGTGAAAATATTAAAAACTGCTTGCGAATCAAACTTATTTCTAGATTTTTTTGGTTACATTCTTTAATTCCTTGTTTGATCATGGGGTATATCCTAGGTCTTGGCAGAATCCATTGTTATTCCATTGTATAAAAAAAGGAGATGCAAATGACCCCAAATAACTATAGAGGTATTTCTTTGTGTAATGTCTGCAGTAAATTGTACAGTGCTATTATTAACAGGCGATTACAGGAATGGGTAGAAAAAATAACATCACAGAGAATACCAGGCCGGGTTTAAGAAAAACTACTCTACTGTTGATCATTATGTTCACATTGATGGCATTTATCAAAAAAAACAGTTTTGTTTAAATCGTAATTATATGTTGCCTTTATTGATTTGAGAAGGCTTTTGATTCAGTTAACAGGACGTTATTATGGCCTGTGCTGTTGAAAACGGTATTCATGGGAAACTTTATAAATGGTGTTTTAAGTATGTATGAATGTGTAAAGGCAAGAGTGCGATCTGTTGCAGCGTTAACAGACTACATTAAATGTACATCTGGTGTGAAACAGGGTGATGTTTGCAGCCCTGTTTTGTGTTCCTTATTTATTAATGAACTGACTCAGGAAATCACACAACGTGGAAGGCACGGTGCAAATTTATAAATGACGTTCTAGAGATTTTCATTCTTCTCTTTGCTGATGATTGTGGTCTTGTTATCAGAAACAGTGATTGGGTTACAGACTCAGTTAAATATTTTACAAGGAGTTGCTGCCTCATTACAGTTAAAGTCAACATGGCAAAAAAGCAACATTATTGTATTTAGGAAGGGAGGATATCTGCGGCGAGAGAAAGATGGACATACAATGGATCTTTGATACCTGTTGTTAATGTATATAAATTCTTGGTATCTACTTCTCCACGCGTTTGAGTTTTGCCTTTGCTTGCAAGGATTTGCTAGTAGGGCAAAAAGTGCATTATTGTGTATTATGAAAAAAACTGTTCATGCTAAATAACGATTCCCTTACTTTGTTTTTGAAACTATTTGATTGCCAAATTCAACCTGTGATACAGTACGGGGCTGAAATATGGGGCCTTGATGCTGCTGCTGTGCACTGTGAAAAAATCCATCTTTTTGCTCTAAAGAAGTTTCTGGGGGTATCGTTGCAAACGCCAAATGATTTGGTATATGGTGAACGTCTAGATATCCCATGTATTTGAATTCTGTTGTGAAATGTGTTCGATATTGGT
>CM031602.1:24532390-24544890 GCA_018398815.1 Conus ventricosus
AACATTTTCATATCCTTAACGTCTCTCTCTCTCTCTCTCTCTCTCTCTCTCTCTCGGGGGGCACGTGCAAAATGGCGGAGTGACAACAGGCCCTGTAATGTGCTCTGTTTGAATTGTAGTAGTTCAATGTCTTCAGTGACTCTGCCTCGGTTATTTGTTTAAAAGCAAAAAGCCAGTGAAGCTGAAGTTCTATCAACATGTGTGATTTACTGACGTGGAGGGGAGAATTGGACATTTTCATTTGGCCGTTACAGGGAGATCAGCAAATCTGCTGAAAGGCAGAAATGTGAGCAGTGAAGCGTGCAATCGCAGGAGTGTGTCAGTCGGAGATGTCATGTTGACATTTTGCTATTGTAGTCTGGTGATTGCACTTGCGGCTAGTTTAGAACGGAACCTCAGAAGAACCTTTACATCTGAAACTTTGTGGTCATACGAAGAAAAAGGTTTGGTTGGAACTGTGTTGTGGGGAAGAAATGTGCTAGAGCTCGGTGACCATGGCAGTGGCATTGTCAGTCCGTGCGTTCTGCGCGTGACAGCGCTTGTTGCCATGATGTGCGCGCTACACACTGCGTACTCCGTATGGCGTCTACGACTCAGTGGTGACGTGGAAGAAAATCCTGGACCGTTGAATGATGACCCCAAGTCACAAGGGAAGGAGATGGGAGCAACGCCAGCAGCAGTTGACGCGGACGACATCGTCACGAAGATTATGCAGTCACTCCCAACAACCTCTGAACGATCAAACCAATATGATCAGAACCGATCTGAAAGACATCAAATCTGAACTTGCATGTGTTAAAGACCAGTGTGTAGAAATCAATCAAAGGTGTGACAGACTTGAAAGAGATCAGAAAGACATTGCAGGAACAGTGACTCTGTTATCGTCAGATTTGTCAGGTCTACATGAAGATATGACAGACAGAAAAGAGGAAACCAGGAAACTGACCAAGGCTGAGAGTGAACTGAAAGAGGACATCACACACATGAAAACAGAAATGGACATACTAGAGCAACACTCAAGAAGAGATAATCTTCGATTGTTCGGGATTCCCCACAGAGGCGAACGTGAAGATTTTGACATGTGTGCTGAGGCAGTGATCGACGTTCTGAACAGTGTGGATGGACCAAAGGAGTGGAGCCTGGATGACGTCGTCAGAGCTCATCGGGTGGGCAGGCCAGAGAAGGACAGCCCAGACCCATGATCGTCCGCTTCAGTCGTTGGAGGGACAAGATGTCTCTTCTTACGGACAAGGAGGTACAGCTGAGGCAAAACGGTGTCAGTGTGGCCAACGATCTGACCAGAGCCCAGGCCCACATGGTGGCCGAGGCAAGAAGAGACGGGAAGAAAGCCTACTTCAAAAGAGGGAGGATGGTGATCGGTCCTGCTCTCCCCGAACCACGCACGTATGCAGAAGTGGCAGCATCAGTCAATAGCAGAGGGGACCGCAACAGCACGCGTGTACCAGTGAGCACAGGCGATACACGGCACGCCAGGGGTCAGGATCTACACAGCGACACAGCGGACCAGTGCACGACTTCCACGTGCAATGTTGACCTCACGCCTTCTTCAGCTGTTGATGTCAACAGGCAGTCAAGTTCTGGGGTGGCTGTCGGGGGTGGGGGGTCTCCTGCCAGTGTGCGGCCCTCACAAAGTGAACATCACTGCCGTGACCTTGCGCGTGATGGTGGGGGGTCGCATCGTGAGGGGGAAGATTCGCCAGCTGTGCAGCGAGGTGTGACGGAGGGGGCCGGTAGTGACCGTGCTTCGCTGCGTGTTGCGGGGATTCCCCGGTGAAACAGGGTGGCGGAGTGAGGGGTGGTGGGGATTCCTCTCACCGTGACGTCACGGGTGCTGCGAGCGGTGTGCGCGGAGGACGGAGAGGGTCGGCCGGCAGACAGACTGAACTCCACACACACTGGGCAAACCGTGGCCGTGGCGCTGACAGACACTTGCGGAGCAAGAACAGATAGGACAGGCTCGACCATCCAAATGAATGGACATTCCTCAACTATAAGGTTGAAAATCTCTGTACAAAATTAACAGACGTTATGTTTATTAATTATGTCAATTCTTTTCATTTCATTTGCCTAACGGAAACATTCGCTGACGCTTCCTTTGATTATAACAGTATTTTTCCTGATTATGTAAAGTATTTTGCTCCTGCAAAAAAAATTATCTCAGCACGGGAGAAAATCAGGGGGTGTATTAGTATTAATAAAGAAATGCTTAGAACGGTTTGTGAAAAAATAGATATTGTTTGTGAAAATACTGTCGTTCTAAAAGTTGATAAAAGTCTTTACAGCTTAGAAAAAGATGTTGTCCTTGTGTCGACCTATGTAGTACCAGAAGGGGGACCATTGTAAGAACGAACAGATTTGAAAGATGGCATATTAATTTTGGAAGAAAGTTTACTGGAACATATACAGGATGAAGATGCGTACATGTTAGTGTGGGGAGACTTAAATGCACGGACAGGCTGTGAACAATTGGATGTGGAAGAAATGGGTTGTGTTTCTGAATTCGGACATAACAGCAACGAAGCTGACGTGAACATGCGTCGTTCTAAGGACAATACTATAAATAATTTCGGGAAATCCCTGTTGGACCTTTGTTTTTTATTTGACCTCATGATTTTGAATGGTTTTTGTTAAAGTGATTCTGAAGGAGACTTTACTTTTGTGTCACCACAAGGATGCAGTGTAATTGATTATTTTCTTGTTTCAGATTGTTTGTCAGAAAAAATTCAATATGTGTGTTGATGATAAGCTATTCTCCTGGCATTTGCCAGTAGAAATGAAATGGAAAAACGCTTTGGGCAAAAAGGAATGTATTTCACCTCAGAAGGGCGAAGAACGGATAGTATGGTCTGACGAGTACGTGGAATGTTATAAAAACGAACTTAATAGTGATCATTTCAAAGATGGTTTACAAAACGCTGTTGACTTGTTACCTGTTGATATTAATGCTTGTGTTGATACTTTTTCACGTGCGTTGTGTGGAGCCGCGGCGTGTATGGTTCGAATAGTTGGAAAGAGAAGGAGAGAATGCAATGAATGGTTTGATGATGAGTGTGAAAAAAAGAAAAGGGTAGTCAAAGGTCTTTTAAAAAGTTTTCAAAGGTGTAAAAGTGAAGAAAATAAAAAACATCACGGGGAAAGGTATGTAAGCGAAAGAAGAGAATATGGACAGTTGAAAAGAAAAAAAGAAACATGAATTTGAAGAGTCAAAATTACAAATGCTGAAAAATTCAATTAAAGATTCAAGTTTATTTTGGGCAATAATCAGATCAGTTAATAGAAAATCGTTTGTATATAATAATATAAGTTCGCAACAATGGTATAATCACTTTTCTGCAGTCTTTGGGGCTACAGACGACAGAAGCGACGAGAATGATATAGTGATTGAGGATGCTGGAGATTTTGAAGAACCTTTATTTAATGATCGGATAAGCAGACAGGAGGTAATTGACAGTATAAAAAAGTTAAAATCAGGAAAAAGTGCAGGCCCAGATATGATTTTAGGTGAAATGTTGAAACATGCCAACTTAAAGATAATTGATTTCCTTGTCATGTTATTTACCAGACTGTTTAACGATGGCGACTTCCCTGCATCTTGGGCCAAGTCTATAGTTATTCCTATTTATAAAAAGGGAGATCCCAACAACCCAGACAATTACCGTGATGTTGCGCTTACAAGTGTCGTTAGCAAAATCTATACACATATTTTAAATAAAAGACTGACAACATGGGCGGAACCAGAGGAAAAAATCATTGAAGAACAGGCTGGGTTTCGATCAGGTTATAGCACTACAGATCACATTTTTACCCTTTTCGCACTAATTCAAACGCATTTATTGAAAAACAAAAAATTGTACGTCGCCTTTGTAGACTTTAGAAAGGCTTTCGACTCCGTGAATCGAAACATGGTGTGGATTAATTTACGGAAAAGTGGAGTGGATGGCAAGCTGTGTATGGCTCTTCGTGGTGTCTATGATTCTGTGTTAGCATACGTGCGTGATAGGTGTGTTTATTCAGATGTATGTAACTATCCACAAGGAGTGAAGCAAGGTTGTTTATTAAGCCCACTTATGTTTTCATTTTTTATTAACGAATTGGCAGTGAAGATAAGTGAAAATGGAAAACATGGTATTCAGATGATCCCAGGAGCGACTGAATTTTTTCTTATGCTATTTGCAGATGATGTAATATTGTTGTCTAGCACTGCTGCAGGTCTTCAGAATCAGTTAAATAAGTTAAAGCAAGAGGCAGATCGTCTATTTCTAAAGGTAAACCTTGATAAAACTAACATAATGGTATTTAGAAAGGATGGTCATCTTTCCCGTCATGAAAAATGGTTTTATGGCACCAGTGAGGTTAAAGTAACTAATTCCTACAAATACGTAGGCATGATTTTTACAACAAAGTTGAGTTTACAAAACGCAGTAACAGAGACTTGTAGAAAAGGAAAAAAAAGGTGTTACAGAGATCTTAAGAGCTTTGCGCAAACTTAACTCAATTGATCCAAGAATATTCTGGAAACTCTTTGATGCCAAAATTGAGCCAGTTCTTATATATGGTGCTGAAATATGGGGACTTTATAACAACAAAGATTTAGAAAAAGTACATGCGTTTGCAATTAAGCGCTTTTTAAATGTTCCTTTACATTCTTCGAATACTGTAATCTATGGCGAAACCGGCAGATACCCATTGTATATTAGGTCAAACATTAAATGTATAAAATACTGGCTAAAACTGTTGAGGCTTCCTGCCTCAAGACTTTGTAAACAGGCTTATGAAATGTTACGGAATGAGCATGAACGGGGGAAAGAAAATTGGGTATATTTTGTTAAGAAGATTTTGACAACTCACGGATTTGGGATTGTATGGATGTGCCAGGAAGTAGGTTATGAAGATGGTTTTATTCTGGAATTCAAAGACAGGATGATAGCTTCATATAAACAAAACGCATTCTAAAATGAAAAACACGGATAAATATAACTGGTTCTATGGCTTTAAAAGTATATTTGAAACAGAAAAGTATATTTCAATAGTAACGAACAGATGGCATAAAATTTGTCTCTCCAGACTTAGAACAAGGACTCTTGGTCTAAACGCCCATAAAAGATGGTTCTGTACTGAATCATCTACAGCGTCACCTTGTCCATTGTGTGGCTTCCTTAGGGAGGATGAGTCGCATTTTTTGTTTCATTGTAAAAAATACAGTGCTGTACGTGATAAGTGTGTAATTTTTGAAAAGAATGTTGCCATAAATCAGGACACTTTTGGAGTTTTAAAATTGAATTATGATGATAATGCAGTGACATCACTTGCTAAATATGTTGCAGAGGCATTGAAAGTACGATCAGAGGCTATCGTCAACTAGAATTAACGACGTTCGAATGAAAAATGAATGCTACAGGAAGTAGTAAAATATTTTTGGGTATGGTATTTACATATTTTCTTTTATGAATATATCAAACTGGATGGTCGAGATACTGGCCTATTTTGCTTGTATTTCAGGCTTTCAATTGATTGATGTTTATTTTATGCTTGTTACTTTCGTTTTTTGATATGATAATTTTGTGTTGTACCCCCCATGTCACAAAGGCTGTTTAGCTAATGACATTAAACATGTTCAGTGTTCAGTGTTCAGTGTTCTCTCTCTCTCTCTCTCTCTCTCTCTCTCTCTCTCTCTCTCTCTCTCTCTCTCTCTCCTCTCTCCTCTCTCTCTCCTCTCTCTCTTCTCTCTCTCTCTCTCTTCTCTCTCTCTCTCTCTCTCTCTCTCTCTCTCTCTCTCTCTCTCTCTCTCTCTCTCTCTCTGGGACTCTCTCTGCCCTGGTGAAAGGTAGAAGTCGCATTACTCATGCTCTCCGCAAAACTGTGAAATTATCCAGCTTGCAAGTGACGTGTGATCCCAATTTTTTGCAAGAAGTTGTGTCAAGGTACCGTGTATTCGTTGTTGTTATTTATTTTCGCCGATTGTGCCCCGATTTTGAATTAATTGCGTTGTTGTGATTAATACACAAACAAGAAGGAAAAACGAATCAAAACAGTTCACTAGTTAAATCCCTGATCAAGGACTGTGGAGCACGTGCATCAGGAAGTGGAAAGTTTTGCCCTGCTCTGACAGTGGCCATATGAATGAACACTGTTCTTTCAATCAATGTACCGTGTCTAAAGTCCCCTCGTTGAAGCAACCGTGATGAGAAAAGCACGTGCAAGGTGTGTTCTAAGGCGGAACTCGAAGAAAGCTAGCCGCGTACCACAGGCGTTCCAAATAAGAACTGTGTGGCCTCTCTCCCTTGCACAAACAGTGTTCATTGCTGTTGTGTTTACAGCAACGTGCACACTTGAACAGAATTGTGGTACATCAGGTGACTATGGATACTGTCATTTTGAACGCTGCGACAGCGCTCCCCCCTCCTCCGACCTTCTTTTGTGTACCTCTCATCCTCCTTCATCAGTGAATTTTCCTCCCTTCCCCCAGTTTTGTCTTGCCCACTGTCAGCGTCTGTTCCTGATGTGGGCAGTAGCGGTTCGATTCTGGAGCACTTCAGGATGGACCTTAAGACGAAGGTTTTGTCTGGTCGTTATCATCCACACAAGAGGCATGTTGCAACTCTTCTTTTTGGAGGTATGTTCCATTTTCCTCGCATGGTATCTCCTTTCCTGCGGTGATGTGGAGTCAAACCCAGGGCCACATTATGGGGCACGGCAGGCACATGAGATGGACCAACCGAACAACACTCGTAACCGTCATGACTATCTCCCATCTGGTCCTTTTTTTCATTCTGAATCTTCGACCCCAAATGATCTCCACAGAAATCTATTCGCCATGGCAGGATACGGTGAACAACAGGCTGCTGATACCGTGGACAGAGTAAGAAGACTGTACACCTGGTGTGAAGCCCTTCAGAACGACAACGATCAACTTCGAGATGCAGTACGGCACCTTTCTACTCAATGTTCAATTCTACAAGAACAAAACAGCAATTTGTTTCAGTGGAAGGATTTGTTTATGGTCTCGACCCACAAAATGGAACGCCACATCGATAAGATCGAGTCTTTTTCTCGCAGAAATAATCTGAGGTTTTTCAACGTCCCCGAAAGTGAACAGGAAGATGACGGCCAGTGCAGTAGGAAAATAATCCAGCTACTTACCAGATTCTTTCCAATGAAACAATGGACAGCTGATGACTTGGAACGAACACACCGTCTTGGCCAGAAGAACAGTACTCACCCTCGCCCAGTCATTGTCCGTTTTTTCCGTTGGCGAGACAAGTTGTCCGTTCTCAGATCAAGAGACTGTCGAAGAGATCTCTCAACCTCTCTGGGGATTCGGATTGCATCGGACCTTACTGATCACCAGAGTCAGGTGGTGAAAGAAGAAAGGACTGCAGGGAGGAGTGCATTCGTCTGGAAGGGACGTCTGATCTATGGCAGCACAAAGAAACAGCAATACCAAGGTCAGAACAGCAGTTTCAACATGAACCCTGCAAACACCCGTACATTTGAAGAGTCAAAGATGCACACAAACCGGGGGTATCATGCACCAGTGACATCACATTTGCGGGAGAACTTCTCTCAAGTCCATCAACAGAACTCTCCCTGCACTGGAAATAAGCATCTGCCTTGGACAGCAGACATGGGAGCTTTTCCCTCCCTTCAGAGACGTGATATACAGTCTTCAAAGTTCAGGCAGGAGACTTCTAGCAGAAGGAGAAATCATGAGCAGCAAGATCACATTACATCTCAGTCTACTTTTAGACATGACGAGTTGCAGAACAGGTGTCCCACATTTGGAAAAAGAAACCCATCAGTATCGATTTCCGAAATCCCAGTACAACAAAACGAAGCCATTAAACCGCCGATGTCGGAAGAAACAACCTTTGTGCAGCAAAAGGGGACTCTGACACAGCAAAGAAAAGCTTTCATCCAGTACAAACACGCCTCAAAGCAACAAAGCCAAATCCTTTCGCAGAAAGAAGAGGCTACGATGCAACAACCTGAAGCTTCAGAGATACAAAGAGAAGTCTCAATGCGGCAAAATGAACCTTCTACTCATCAAGAGTTGACAGACTTGGTGTTAGATTGTGTCCCCTACAACACAACTCAACAAGAAGCGGCAGTGCTGCAAGGACAATCCCCACTACAGCAAAGACAAATATCAGAGCAGCAAAGGAAATCTCCAACACAGCAAAGAGAAACACTAATGCAGCAAGGAGAAGCTTCAATGCAACAGAGTGAAATACTTGTGAAACAAACTCAAGCTCTGACACAAACAGAGAGTCCAAAATCCCAACGTCAACCAAAATACCGAAAAGTGGTTGACAGACTCGGTGTTAGACTGTGTCCCCTACAACACAATGAAAACTTACCACAGATTTCCGAACCGTCTGCTGACTGTAGTAGGGACAGACACACTCCAGAATTTCCCCTCCTAAAGCGAACAGCAAATTTAGCGAAAACACAAGCAAAGCGAGAATAAGTGACTTGTCCAATGAAGACCAAGCCCACATCACTCTGGAGGGAGCCTGCAGTAGCACACCCCAGTTACCATGGAATGGAAGGTCGGGAGGAGCCAGTGGCCGGTATAGCCATTTCTCCCCACCCCTGTCGCCCCCTGATGACTCCCAGATCAACAACAGCCAGACTCAACCCAAGCAGCTGACTGATCCCTGGACCACTATAGATGAAGTGGAAGGCCAGTCTCCAGAACGTCGACAGCATGACGGAAGTGGCGAGATCGACTTCCAACAGGAACCCATGAAACCTGACCAACAGAACTGCTCCATTGTGTCTGAAATCTCCTCAGCCAGTGGTATGCGAACACGGAGCAGGGCAAAATCCAGACAGACCCATGTCACTGAATGTTTCCCTCGTGTGAGAGTGGGCTCTTCCAAAACTGACACTGGTCAACAACTCCACAATACCTAGGGACTCGGCCCTGCCCGTATTTGGACCCTGTACGTGATTCACACACCCACAGCATTGCAACAAAATACGTCCACACTATAACATTTCTGACATATAATATTGAAGGGCTGAAAACAATTTACCAACCGGATGTTAGAACATTTCTGCAAAATTATGACATTATTTTCTTTACTGAAACATTTTCGATACATTTTCCAGCTCATCTTTTCCCCTCTTTTGATGTGTGGCTATCACCTGGTATAAAAGTATCTGATAGTTTAACAGCTCGCCTGTCAGGTGGTGTTACAATGTTGGTAAAAAAGCTATATGCAAAATATGTACAATATATTTCAGTAGAAATCGACAATTGTATAGTCTTAAGAGTTTCAAAAAAGTTAACGGGATTAGAAACTGATTGTTTGATTATAGGCATGTACATTCCACCATCGCAGAGCGTTTACTATGAAGAAACTGAGATTTACAATGGGGTTTATTTATTAGAGCATTGCATTCTTGATATGTATGAACAGTACGGTGACTTACCTGTTATTATTATGGGTGATTTAAATTCAAGAACTGGTAATGCTAACGCCAATACGCTTTCTATTCCTGATGTTACCTTCTTCGAAGATGACGATACTGATGTAGAATTACAATATGCAAGAAATTCAAAAGACAGAGTTATCAATAATTTTGGTCGATACTTAATTAAACTCTGTGAGCAGTTCTCCTTGATAATTTTAAATGGTTTGGTCCAAGGTGATCAGCAGGGTGCATTCACATATATAACATACAATGGCTCAAGCGTAATTGATTATTTTTTTATGTCTAAATCTATTATTAAACAAGCTTTAAAGCTGCAAGTTTTATCTAGAATAGAATCAAAACACATGCCAATAGAACTGACCTTAAATGTCCAAATTGTTAAACATGATAATGATAAGAACTATAAGAAACGAGTTATTGAAAAGTATGTGTGGGATCAAGAGAAATTAAATGAATACTGTGAAAAACAAAAATCAAAAGAAATACAAAGTATTTTTAGCAAAGCAATAGACCTTATTGATGTTGATATAGAGAGAGCTCTTACAAGGTTCTGTGAGGGCTTTGCATTAGCTGGTGAATGCATGAAGAAGAAGATTATAATTGATCCCTCTAAAAAGAGCCCGTGGTTTGATAAAGAATGCAGAGAAAACAGGTTGCATGTAAGACAGTCTTTGAGAAACCATCAAAGATGCACAAACCCAAATAAAGCTGAAGAACTCAGAACTAAATACACTGATGAATTAAGGGAATATAAAAAACTTCTTAAAAGAAAAGAATATGAACATAATAGACAGACAATAGAAACACTTGAAAACAATGCACATGATCCTAAATTGTTCTGGGGTACCATCAAAAAGAGGGTTAACAACAAACATCAAGATTGGTCTGCTTCCTCTGAGGACTGGTATAACCATTTTCAGTGGGTCTTTAATGGTGACTGTGTGGAAAACGATTCTACTGAAAACAATGATCAAGGCGGCACTTTTGTAGACAATTATCTAACAAACGAAGATATAGATTGTTCTTCTTTAGATGCTGAAATAACGGAACTAGAAGTTAATGAAGCTATTAAAGCCTTGAGAAATGGTAAAGCAGCTGGCCCAGACGGCTTTATTGGGGAATTTTACAAGCATTCTTGTCCTTTAGTTGTTCCTTTTCTGACGAAGTTTTTCAATAAACTTTTTAATTTAGGAGCATTTTCCCTCAGCTGGTCTGAATCTATCATACACACCCTCCTAAAAAAAGGTGATCCCAATTCCCCAAACAATTATCGAGGTATTTCTTTATCGAACATTAACAGCAAACTATATACCTTTATTTTGAATAAACGACTGACTAAATGGGTAGAAGATAATAATTTACTAAGTGAATTCCAAGCAGGCTTTAGAAAATTTTTTAGTACAGTTGATCATATATTCACATTACTAGCATTGATACAAAAACAGCTTTCTTCTAAACAGAAACTTTATGCAGCATTCATTGATTTTAAGAAGGCTTTTGACCTTGTGAATAGAAACTATCTTTGGTTAATACTACGTAAATATAGAATTCAAGGGAAAATTTACAATTCTATCAGAAGTATGTACGAAGTTGTTAAAGCTAGGGTTCGAGTTAATAATGAAGTGACAGATGTGTTCATGTGCCCCAACGGACTTAAACAAGGAGATAATTGCAGCCCAATTTTATTTGCTCTTTTCATTAACGAATTAGCCAATGATATCCTTCAGTCTGGAAAACACGGATAACCCTGACCCCTGATATCATTCAAATTCTAATTATGTTATTCGCTGATGATGTTATTCTTTTTTCCAGCACGATTATAGGTCTTCAACGTCAGCTGGATATTTTATATAATACTGCCCACAGATTACAACTTACTGTTAACCATGAAAAGTCGAAAATAGTTATTTTTAGAAATGGAGGCCACATAGCTTCTAGAGAAAAGTGGTTCTTTGGTGGGGTACAAATAGAAGTTGCCAACCAGTATAAGTATTTAGGTATAATTTTTTCATCCGGTTTAACGTTCTCTTATTCTCTAGAAGAGAGGGCCTTAAAGGCAAAAAAAAGTATGTTTGGAATTCTTAGATTTCTTTGGTCATTGGGGGAAAATTCACCAAAAGTATTTTTCAAAATTTTTGACATCCAAATCCAACCTATCTTGACGTATGGTTCAGAAGTATGGGGCTTAAGTGCTGACCATACAGTTATCGAAAGGGTCCATTTGCTGGCAATCAAACGTTTTCTAAATATAAGCATTAAAACCCCGAGTGCACTAATATATTGCGAATCAAATAGATATCCTCTTTACATCCAAACATACACAAAATGTATTAAATATTGGCTTAAAGTCGTTCAGATGGAAAGTGACCGTATTCCTAAGAAAAGTTACGAAATGTTATACTTACTCCACTGTAATGGTAAGAGGAACTGGGTATCTAATACAATGTATACATTGTATAGGCATGGTTTTGGAATTGTTTGGGAGAACCAAGGTGTAGAAAACTGTAAACTGTTTATATCCACCTTTAGGCAGAGACTAATCGATTGTCATGTTCAAGAACTTGATTCTACCATTCGTACTAAAGAACATTTCCAGTTGTATTCAACTTTCAGAGCTTTAGATCTCCCCCATTATTTATGCGCTATTAAGAACCCTGCATTGAGAAAGCATTTAACTAGACTAAGACTAGGTGTCTCCCAGCTCAATGCCCATAAATCTAAATATTCAAAATTCCAATATAAACTTGACTGTCCATTTTGTCCGAATGTTGTTGAATCAGAATTGCATTCTATATTAGTATGTCCACAATATAAAAGCCTTCGTGAAATGTATATCCCCCCTAAATATTATAACCACCCTAACGGTTTCAAACTTGCTTTGCTTCTTTCTGACTCAAGAATGTGTATTTAGCTTGCTTTGTACTTATCGAAATTATTTACCACAAGGAACCAGAAAATCCAGTCTGCTTAAACAATGCTATGAAGCATTAGTTAACCAATTGGTATATTTATAGCTATATAGTTATCCATGACCAATG
>CM031602.1:24557390-24585784 GCA_018398815.1 Conus ventricosus
TGTGATGATTTTCGACCACCTTCTTATCGAGGGAAAAAAGTTTTACCTTGATGAAGAACAAAGGCTTACGGGGTGTGAATAGGGGGGTGGCCAGCCCAGCTTGACACCAGCAGTGTACGACAGGAGGGGCGTGACAACCGTGTGAATCAGATGGATTATAATGAGGTCAGGCGTGCGCGCGCAGTGAGTACAGAACTGGTTCACAGGGGGGTCACTGGATTGGTTGATGTGCGGGGGAGGGGGTGGCAGGAGATGATGTGGTATCACGTGACACTTTTTCAAGTTCCGATTTCATACCTTGTAAATATAATAATTTTTGTGCAAATACTTGTCATGTAAACTCGTTACGTTATAGGAAGAATGGTACGGATAAAAATAGAACTGCTGACGACCGTCTCCGGGGACCGGAGTGTGTTTTACGGTCAGATGTAAATAAGCTAGTCACAAAAAGTTAAGGGCCGCCTTAGATTTTGGGGTACTCTAAGTAATGGGTCTGAATGCTCGTAAAACAAAGCGCAGTGTGTTTCATTCTGAGCTATTCTGACAGCTCACACACCACACTGTATGACCGAAATAATCTTTCAGACGACGCATTTTTTGGGTCGAGAATATGCGCTCAGCCAAAACACCAAAAATCCGTGAATAATGCATGAAGGTTGGCCAGGCGCAGATTACACAGCAGTTTTGAATTGAGAAATCGGCACAGTGCACGTGCAAGGCCTGCCTATGTTGAACACTTTTCAATGACAATTTGCCTGCGGTGGGTATAAAATGACCGCTAATCGGGGCTGCAATAACCATGCCGCCAAGACGAAAACTGTCAACACTAGATCGCAGCCGGGCTCTGGGATGGCTCCAAGATGGCATTTCTGGAAGAGAGGTGGCAAGACGTCTGGGAGTGAGCCACTCAGTCATTCAACGCCTTCACCAGCGATACCAAGACACTGGAAGAGCCGAGGAACGACCACGCTCAGGGCGGCCAAGAATCACCAACGGGCAAGACGATCACTACTTGATGCTGACAGCAGTCCGCAGCAGAACCATAGAGAACAGTATTTTACCAATCCTAACTCACTTCGTCCTCACCAAGTTCGGACGAAGTGCCCTAGGATTGGTAAAATACTGTTCTCTGACAAGTAAGACTTCAATAACCAAAAAATAACGATTATCTACAAACAAACATACTGTGTAGGGTTATCCGTTTTCAATACTAATTTACTAAACTTTTCAGATTTCAGTTTTTGCTTAATCCTGTGTTTTTCCTGGTCATTTTCAATAACATCATTTTCGCGCATACATTCATCAAATGCGTCTCTGTCTTTCATGTGAAATAGAACTACAGTCTTTAACTGTTCTCTAAAGTCTTTTAAAACTGAGTTATATTTTTGACATAAAATCCACACACTTATTCTAGCATGTCTTCCACTGAAAGCCAGTTTTGACAAAGTATTTCTTTTTTTAACTATGTCTCTTTCTGCCGAACAGTCATCTATAATAAATAGTGTCTGTGTTCCTTCAAACAGTCTATAAAACTGTTCTAAACACTCACTCAGTTTATTGCTAGGATCAACTAAATATATGTCATCATCTGTCCATATAAACCTTCTATCATGATATGCTTTGTTCCATTTAAGTGTTGGGCAGAAAATCACAATATGATCAAAATTATAGCGATAAACTGTTTGTAATAGGTCTAGGACAAATATTGTTTTTCCACAACCAGTCTGCCCACAAATCAATGAGCAATGAGGAGTTTTTGTCATAAGGTTTAACTGCTCCATAGTTTTATAATAGAATTTAATCTAATCCAGTTATTATTTTTATCATACTCTCTGTCAAAACTTGTTCAGTATAATAAAACCCTATGAGGCCTAAATGTGTAAGATTAATCCAATTCAGTTCTGTAAGATTGTTTCTATTTAAGTCAACATTGATTTTGTTACTTGTTGTTATGATCTTAATATCCTCACCATTGTGAAGAACGACGATGGTAACTGTAAGGCGTTTAACGTCTAAGTTTTGCCAGCTAATATATTCCTTTTATAAGGTCGTCACTAACGCCCACAACCCCGCCCCTCTCCACATCTTTAAAGACAGAAATTTCAAATATCATTGTGAACGTGTCTCCTAATTTTCTGTTGGAAAGAACTGTAATTTTGTAGAAGCTTTCTTTAAAACCGTTTCTCTTCTGTGGAGGATGTACTGTTTTTTCCCATATGGCGTTATTTCAATCTCTTTCCGACTATTGTCGTCTGGCATAAGACTGACATGTAAAGGGCCAGAGTTGAATCCTTTTCTGAAACTTTTTTGGCGACTAAAAAATGTAAATGGGCTTATGAATTCAAATTTTATTTCCCATTCTAAATATGGTTCTAAGTGCCATTTGAGGTCAGGTTTTCGAACTATTTATATTCATACTGGCCAACATTATTTGCTTCTAGATTGCGCAGCTGTTCTAGTTTAGGAAACTTTTTGTTGTCGCCAACCTCTTTGCGTTTATAATCACCATCTTTAGTGTACTCAAAACCATACAAAGCACCTATCTCACCGTTCTGTTCAAAGTCCGCAACGTCTGCAAGGTCTTTTAATTCTAAGGTTATACACCTTACAGGCGCTAATGTAACTCCCGGTTCTTCTGGTCCACGCGACATTATTTTTTAGTACAACTTATTATTTTATTTCCAAAACAATGTGCAGGTTATCACATTTCACAACTTTTCCTGTTTTGTCTGCAATTTTTATATTAAATGATCCAACCCTCCCACAAACTAATCTTTTAAACTGTAAATTAGGGAATTGTATAATTTCATAATCGCAATATGCAGCTTTTCCAGATGGAAGAGCTCTTAAAACAGTTGAGGGCCTTCCATCATATAAGTTTTCATCAGTGCTTAGCTCGTCCAAATGAACATAGAGTAATGAATGTAATGCAAGATCGAGCGGATTTTCCCCCTCATAAGTAGTTTTGTTTGGCGCAACTCTAAAACTATGAATGGACCGATCGGCAGTTGTAAAGCCTAACATTTTAGCTAGCTCTTCATCAAAATAGTACCCTACTTCTTCTTCTTCAGGCTTAAAGGTCAACATTGTTTTCAGATTCGCATTGTTAAGTTTGAGAGTAATGTCAAAGTTACTCATTGCTTCTTTTAGTGAGCAAAACCCGTAATAACCATCAGGTATGGTTAACTGGCTAACTAATTGTCCTCTATTATTTACTTTTTTAATCTTATTATTCTCCTTGGATTCACTTATATTAAACCATACGACTTTGTAAAAAATTTCATGAAGTGCAACCATTTTGGCTCCGCAATTGTTATCAATAGCATGTTCTAAAAACGAAGGCGGTCTTGAGTTGTTATTGTTACAAACATTTTTTAAACGAAATAAAAATGAGTGCGTTTAAATATACTGATGCAAAATATTCTGTTGGGCCGCACTACAATCTTAAAATATAACAACTGATACTCTTGTCATTTCTGTGACCCAGACTGACACCTTTCAAGTAAAGGTAAGTACTCCATTAAGCAGATATCTTAACCCCCTATTAAAAAAGACTACATCGCGAAAGTGTGGTTCAGTCATCCGATGCAGTTTTATCAGAACCAGTTAAACTTGCTGTGTTTTGTGCATCAACTGGGTGTGGAGTGTCGTATGCTGATCACTTAAATCATCCTGATCCTTTGGTGAGGTCAGTGTATAGATTTCATTTCTATTACACCTTCAGACGTATTTTAACTGAACTGCAAGCACCATTACCAAATGACAAAACCGTTTAATCCATTCAGCAACAGAATAGACATGAAGGCTTTTGAAAGGATTTGTAACGAATTTAATATTAATGTTAAGACAGACTTTAGACAAAAGTTGGATCTTAATCATGGCTTAGGCACCCTTATTTTTGGGGCGTTCACAGAAAGTATAAATATGACTGGAATCTCCTTACACATCTTTCTCTTCAGGCACAACTGTTCACCTCGGGTCCATAGAGCAAGAGCATAAAACAGCATGGACAACATTTATCTTAGACACTTCTAAGGGCCTAACTAAAGCAGGAATAGAACGAATAAACGACTCTGTTCGTACTTACGTTTGGTGTTTGCTAGGTTCGCAAGCACAAACGAGATCGAGCATAACTGATCCTTCTACTGGTTTTGATGCACAAAAACAATACTTAGCAAATTTAGAGGACGCCATTAATTCTACAGTTGATTTGCCTTCAAGTATTAAAGATACCAAAATGTTTTACAATACGCAAGATCGAAAGTAGACTTTGCTGTTGGCACTGGTTTATACATGCTGCCTTCTGACCTCAGACTCCAGATAGGCACAATAATAAACTACAATAATGAAATCCTTGTGGCAGGCAATGAACAGAAGGTCGGAAAAAACGAAATAAATTCTGAGCCAGTAATATTGCAAGCAGTAAAAAAACAAGATGACCCCCAAGAATAAGTCATCCAATCCCCGTGGCCCAAAGCCCAAAGGCCGTTGAAGACCCGGACTCTGTTCGCGATGACCATGAACATGAAAAGACAGCGCTTGTTCTTGGATTAACTGGCCTAGGATTACTCGGTCTTTATCTTACTAAATATTAACCCAACTATTAAGAGAACTAATGTCCATAAGTGCTCGGCCATAAAGCCAACTACTTTGCTTGCAGTAGACAAAAGCCAGCTAACAACACCCCCTAATATACCCGGTAAAGAGTCTATAGCTTTACCGGCTAATTTTTTTAATAAATCCGCAAGATGATCAAGCTGTTTTTTTACCCATGATTTATCAGGCGGTGATGGAGGCGATGGGGGTGGAGGCACCGGCCCTTGACCACCGCCGCCTGTAATAGCCATCGCCAGCATACTTATTGGAAATCCTAAGGCCGTTATAACGCTTGCTAATGTGACTCCTTGCTCTCTAAACAGTGTTCTTATTCTTTCTGCTAGTGTTGTGTCTTCATATAAAATTCTTTGGATAGTTTCTCTTATTCTGCTCACTTGAGTTCGCAATTGTTCTCGGTTAGTAGACAACGCTTCTAGTCTTGCTGATCTCTCTTGTTCAAGATCTTTTAGTCTTTGGGTTATTCTTTCTTTAATATCATGCCCTAAGTTGGCGTCATCAGCCTCAACGAGTTTTTCTTTTTCTCTTTTTATATGCTCATCTATTTCACCCAGTTTTGCTAAATTGTTTGTTAATTCGCCTCTGATGCTTCTCAAAGCATGATCAAGGGCCGCTATTTCTCGCATGGGTAGCGGTGAGTCGTGTATAGTCTTTAATGCTGTTTCTTCTGAAAAACTGGTTTCTGCTTCTATTGCATTTATTAATTCGTCTGCCGATTGATTTAATTCTTTAAGTTCCATGTTTTGCATTTGGTTATCTGTCGGGAGTTCTTGTAGTGTGTTTTGAAGTTTAGCAACTGCATCCCTATCTAATTTTGGTTTAGCAATGCCAAGGCGATTTTGTACGCTCACAGGGAGTCTTTGCCTAATTGAACCCACGGCTAAAAACTTTGATGGGTCTCGTTTAGCTGTAAGCTGAACAGGTTCTCCTTGATCGTTTTTCACATACAAATGGCCATCATCTTTTACTTCAAAATCATTAGGGTCTATAAATTCGGGGGGTTCTAGGCCTATTTTTTTGTAAAATGCTCCAATCGTACTTTTCTGTTAATTCACGCCGCAATGAGGCCGCTGAGCGATGCTGTATCAAGGAGCCGTTTCACTCATGTCGTCTCCACGATCAAAAACATCATAATCTTCTTCATCTTCTCTGCCTGCCATGTTTTAAATAATTAACTTTTTTATTTTGCTTCATAAAAATGTCACAAGCATATGGTCAATTCTTGACCCGCATAGAAGACTGAAAGAGCCCTTTGGCGTGAAGGGAAATAAGCGGAATATTACTGTTCCAAATAATCCATCTACTATTGATGCGGATCAAATTCTTACTGTTAAATTTCCAGACCTAGGAGCGGATGAAGTGATTGTGCCAGGCTCTGCACGTCTTACTTTCAAAATAGAACTCGCTTCAACAACAGACCCAAACAGGACAGTTGTACAGAATCTGGGGCGGGCAATCGTTAAGAAAATTTCTATAAAACTTGAGGGGCAAGAAATATTTTCTTTACATAATGCAGACATATTTTTAGCCTATTCTGATCTATGGCTAACCGCGAATGAAAGGGCTGATCTTGCGTTTCAAGGAATCGAAAATGAAGAAGCACTAAAACATAGAATAGGCGCTGAAGATGCTAAAGACGGCAAAAGGTTTGTAGCCGTAAGTTATGCGTATGGAAATCGCTTTTTCATACCCTAGATTTTGAGTTGTTAAAAGCGCATGCCCCATACTTTCAAGGAGCATTAAAAGACAGATTGTCATATGAACTAACTTTTAATGACCACAAATATGTTATTATATCTACAGACACCGAAGCAAAGTACAGCATTTCTGACATCTCGTTAGAGTTTGACACTGTTAGCAACCCTGACTTAGCGAGGTTGATCCAGCAACAATATCAGTCAAAATTAGCAATATATTACGAAAGAGTGATTCATCATTCTAAATATCCTAAAAGCAAGGCAGACACTATATGGAATTTTAGTTTTAGTGCCACAGCAAGATCGCTTAAAGGTATTTTATTGCTGTGCGAAGATGAAGTACCATTCCAAAGACAAACTGAAAATTTTGTTAATCCTAAAATAACGAAAGTGCAATGTACAATTGAGGGCAGTCCTAACCAAATCTACGCTAGCGGGCTTAACCTTATCATCATTTTGATGAAATAAGAAAACTGTTTGGAGGCGGGAGGTGTAGAAATCCGACAGTTGACCTTGTGTCTAAAGATCTGCATCTTCACAGTGTTAGACTTGATCATTATTTAACAACGAAATACGGTTTATGGATTGACCTAAGATCGACAGAGGATAATCGGCTACATGGAAGCGGGGAGAACTGTTAGAGGGCATAATAAACATTCAAATTGATAAAGAAAAAGAGGCCGATAAACCGCTTAATGTGTATTTGTTTTTAATATATGATGCGCAGCTGAATATTCAAGATAACAGATTAAAAGATATACAATACTAAATTATTTTTATTTTTATAAAAAGCATGTCTGTTCAGGTTTATCCAAATGTGCCTACAGCGCCAGAGTTGCCAAGAGAAGAGATAGCCCTGACATAAAAACCTTTAGATTAACAAACATTACACAAATGCAACAAAAACTAGAGCAGGACCTTTCAAAATACAGCAAAACCAAACGAAGGTATTCTGCTGCCTTTAATGCTGTAACATATGTTAATACTGGAACATCAACTATAAGTGCACTATCAGCAGGAACGAGTGTAGGCCTCTTAGCAACAGGCATAGGTGCGCCCGCAGCTTTACCTCTAGGTGGTTTGTCTTTAGCTCTCGGCCTGTGTTCATTAGCTGTAGGTGCTGCTAGCAAAAAATAAAAACTAAACTCCAAAAGCACACAGCTATGGTTCAACTAATAACAGCTAAACTTAGCTCGTTCAAACTGACAATAAATAAAGCGCTAGTTGACTCAAACATCACGGACGAAGAATTTAATCGTTTACAGGCGATTTTGATGACTATAAAAGACAAAAGTTTGATCTTCAAAGAAAGGCGAGGACAAGTTTTTCTCAACAGCCAGACGCCGAGCAGATAAAAAAGGAATGCTTAAAAAAAGTAAACGAAACATTAAACTCTGTTCTAAACAGCTCACATTAACAACGCCAAAGGGTGTTTATACTTTAGTTTATGAGTCCAAGCACAAAAAGACCGTCGATATTGATTCTGATTAATTATTTTTTTTTAAATTTAAATAAAATAAATATTTTGAGTTAGAAAAGAAACTCAACATGGATAAGATATATGAAGGTCCAGACGAATTGTTTGAAGCAATGCAAGAAAATTTATCAAGAGCACTGAATGATATTGATTTAGAAGTCATTGAACCAGCAAGCGTACGGGCAAGTGTTGCTCATGCTATTTCTCAAGTTCCAAGTAAACTAACAATAGACCCACCGGTTAAAGTAATGTTAGCTGTTTTAATCGACTATGTAACAATAAATGAAGAAAATCTAGAAGTTTGGGTCTCAACTAAACAGCAGACTATTCTTTCCTCTAATGACTTAACACCCGGTTGGGCAGACGAACTGCTTACACAGTTTGACGCTGCCGCTGAAGAAGCCAAAATGAGAGGCTCTGGTTGGTCAGAGGGCGAAGTCTTAGAGATCAGATTAAAACAGGCTAAGTATGCGCCGATTGTAGGCAGGGCTTACATTCCACTGCCTCCAGCATTGGTAGCGAAAAGAGCAGTTCTAAACATAAAGAATTCAGACAACAAATGTTTTATGTGGTGTGTTCTTGCAAGGCTGCATTACGTCCGCAAAAACGCAGAGAGAGTGTCTAACTATCGCCCTTACATCAATGATCTTACGAGCTAACTTTAGCGGAATATCCTTTCCTGTTAGCGTGGATTCCATTGATCAGTTTGAAGAACAAAACAAACCAATAACTGTTAATGTATACACATGGGATGAGGAAACAAATCTACTGCCTATTAGAGTGTCTAACAACAGCCCAACAATAGGTGATCCAGACAAAAATCATGTTGACTTACTACTGATGTTTTCACCAGCAGGGCTACCACATTACACATTGATACGAACAATGAGTAAACTAATGCAGCATACTTCAAAAGATGGGCACAAACAAGAATTCTGCAGAAAATGTTTAACAAGAATTCCATCCGCTCAAGCCGCAAGCGAACATAAGAAACATTGCATCGGCCCAGTTGACTGTAATACGGAACTAATTACGCCCCCACCCGGATCTAAAGTTAGTTTTAAGAACTGGAAACGGATGCAAAATTCTCCATACGTAGTTTACGCAGACTTCGAGTCGCTTATTGTTCCTTATGAAGGCCCAACGCCACAGAAACTCCCGAAAACAGCCTTTGTGAGTAATCATCAGATCTGTTCATTTGCTTTTGTTATTGTCAGGTCGGATGGCGCCCATTCGAAACCAGAATTGTATAGAGGGCCAGATGCTGCAGAATACTTCTTAAAACGCATGCAGCAAGTGCCTAACGCCTGTTCTAATAATCTGAATTTATCTGAAATCATAATGACGCCTGAAGACCAACAACAGTATGACTCAGCCACACATTGTTGGATTTGTGGTTTAGAACTAATGTCTAACAGTGAGGAAGCCAATCCGACAGTAAGAGACCATGATCACATTAGCGGAAAGTTCAGAGGAGCTGCGCACAGTAAATGCAATCTTCAACTAAACTTTAATCCTAAGACATGGAAGCTGCCTGTATTCTTTCATAACTTGCGGGGTTACGACTCTCTCTTATAATGAAAGCAGTAGACGACGCCTTCAGGGTGTCATGCATTGCACAGTCATCAGAAAAGTACATGTGTTTCACTTTAAATAACATGTCTTTTTATGACTCTATGCAGCACATGATGGGTTCATTAGAGTCGCTGGCTATGTCCTTAAAGTCCTGCCCAATAACGGAAGAATATTTTGACCCAACTCTCGTTAGAAAGGGCGTTTACCCTTATGAGTACATGAACAGTTGGGAAAGGTTTGATGAAGATACACTTCCGCCTAAAGGCGCGTTCTTTTCTAGTCTTAGAGAAGGGTATTAGTGATTCAGATTACCAGCATGCTCAAGATGCGTGGCAGAAGTTAGAGTGTAAAACGATGGGAGACTATTCATGATTCCTACTTGATGGCTGATACATGTTTGTTGGCGGATATTTTTGAAAATTATAGAAAGACCTGCATGAAACATTATAGCCTGGATCCCACGCATTATATTTCTGCGCCCGGGATGAGTTGGGACGCTTTCTTAAAGTTTACTGGAGTACAGATTGATTTATTGTCTGACCTACCAATGATTCAGATGATTGAAAACGGATTGCGTGGAGGAATTAGTATGGCGTCGCATCATTACTGTAAAGCAAACAACAAATACTTGGACGATTATGATCCGAGTAAAAGGTCTAACTATCTCATGTATTTAGATGCAAACAATCTGTATGGTTGGGCTATGGCGCAATCACTTCCATTACGTAACTTCAAGATGTACACAGGCGGTGATCCGAAAAATATTCAAAAAGCATTAAAGTGGTTGGGCAGTTTGACGCCGGGTCAACAGCGCGGATACATTCTAGAAGTTGACTTAGAATATCCTCATGAACTCCATGACCTGCATAATGACTACCCATTAGCAGCAGAAAGTCTAAAGATGGCGAAAACAGAGCCGCCTAAACTTGTGCCTAATCTTCGAAGCAAAAAAAATTATGTCTGTCATTACAGACTTCTACAATTTTATTTAAGACATGGGTTGAAGTTGACAGCAGTTCATCGCATAATTGCTTTTGATCAGAACAGTTCATGAAACCATACATCATGAAGAACACTGATCTCAGATCTAAATCCACAGATGCTTCAGAAAAAGACTTTTTCAAGTTGATGAACAACAGCTGTTTTGGAAAGACTATGGAGAATCCGCACAAGCGCAAAGATGTCAGATTAGTCACCAAAGAGAACGAAGCAATTAAGCTGACTTCAAAACCTAATTATCAGGACTTTAAAAGATTTCATGATCAGCTTTTTGGCATAATGATGAAAAAAAAGAAAGTCAAATTAGACAAACCTGTATTTATTGGGTTTACCGTTTTAGAATTATCAAAGCTTTTGATGTTAGAATTTCTTTATGACTACTTAAACCTTGTATCCAGAGTCCAGAGTACTTTACACAGATACAGACAGTTTTGTTATAGATATTCCTACTGAAGACATCTATAAAGACATGGAATTAGAAGTAGCTAAAGGGCATGCGGGATGGTACGACACATCTGATTACCCTAAAGATTCGCCTTTGCATTCAATTACTAACAAGAAGGTTTTAGGAAAGATGAAGGATGAATTATCTGGAGGGGTGATTAAGGAGTTTATTGGTTTAAGGTCAAAATGTACAGTATTTCGAGCCAGGAGAAAATCATTAAGAAAGCAAAGGGAATATCTCGCAGCGTTGTGCAGTCAAACATATCACATGGCAACTATAAAGAAGCATTGTTTAAACAATAAGACTTTTCATCATGACAACGTAAAACTGCGATCTAATCTACATGAGATCAACACAACGGTTGTAACAAAGAAGTCATTAGATAGAACAAACACTAAACGAGTATTTGTTAATCCAGAGTTTTCATATGCAATCGGGCACTGGAGGGCCGCATAAACAGGGGGGTTTATATTTTTCATCAGCTTTTATTATAAGATCAATCATAGCTTCATCCAATTCATTTAAATCTTTTCTCATGTTTGCTTGATGCGTTCGAATTTTTTTAATTATTTCAAGATATTCTTTTTCCCAATTTGGGGGTTTGAGTTGTAGGTGATCTGGATGATTTAGCATGCATTGATTAATCCCCGAAAATGTTTCCTTAATAGCATTACACGCATAAAATGATTCCCGCATCATTTTCAAGGTCTCTTCCTTTACCATTCTTGTTTCGTTCTGCACTTACTTCTGAGCTTCCATTTTAAACTCAAATATATTTACGTAAATTAATTAAAGCGGAACTGTGTCTGGCGGGATTATCTGCAGTTCTTCTTTCACAAAAGATCTTTGAGGAGCTGGTTGTTTTGTTGTGTCAGTTTCTCGTAAATAATACACCGGCGGATTCATTTTTACAATTCTTTTTATTTCATATGGATCAACACTCCAAACTGGATCGGTTGCCCTGATGCGAGTGTCCCTTCTGCTTCCCCCGTAAATAAAGGTACCTTACTTTCAATCCAAATGGTAATAGTTTGCCGGATGAAGACTCTCCTTCAACAACATTTATTGTTTGTTTTTTGATTGCTTGTACTGGTTTTAGACTTTAAATTCTTCATTATTCATTGCGCGCAAAACTGAGGGCAGTCTTCTAACCCATTCTGTGTTGCGAGAATTGTCAATCAGCTCTCTGTGATACTGGTAGGAAAAAAGTCTTTCGGATAACTGTTTGTTAAAGTTTTCAACTAAAGCCTGTGATCTGTGAACTCCTGGAATGCCTCTTTTAATGGTAACTCTATGTTTTAACAATAATTAATTCACTTGGCCTTTAAATTCTTTTTCCATCGTCGACTTGAATCATGCGGGGATAAGTTAGCGGGCCTCGTTGGTATATCAGTTGTATGGCAACAGCAACAGCAGAAGCACTCTTTTGCGTTAATGGTTCTGCATCTTTGTATCTTGAAGCTATGTCAATGACTGTGAGTGCGTACTTAAATCTTTTTCGTCTAATCGTATCAGAGGGTAAATATAGAAGGTCCATTTGATGGGTGTCATTCGGTATTGTATTGACAAAGTGTGGTCTCTGTATTCGTCTAGGTGCAGGTAAATAAATTTGCCAAATCGCTTGTTTAGATAACCATTCCTTTGCTGTTTGTTCACTGACTCCTGCGCTTGGCTTAGCTTTTGTATTGCTGTGATACCCTTCCAATATCCTTTGGGCGAATAATAGATTTTGTTCATTTTTTATTCAGCCAATATTATGTGCAACAAATACACGACGGTCATACCAACGACAATAAACCCGATTTCTTGCATCTTTTGTTTTTCTGATGGATGATAAAAGTCGCTGAATTTTGGTGGGGGCAATGTCTCAATCGGTTTGCCTGTTACAAGATAATATTGTTTTATTGCCTGGTCAACATCTTTAAATGTGTAAGCTGCATGCCCCTGTTTTTTCAGTTTGTTATTAATAAAATCTAACTGCTCAATTCTCTGCTTTTCATAACGATCTTGTGCTGCAGCTAGTTGCTCCACAGCTTTGTTATGTCTTTTTCTCTCGCCGTCGTCCCGTAGTTTACTAAACGCATAATTACTTCCGCTAAAAGCGAGCGCATTCACCACAGCGCCGCCTATCATCATTACGAGTGAAGCCATTTTACTCGTATAAATGTATTTTTTATTTACATATTTATACTGTCTGGAATTATTCCTTGCTTGACTAGAAAATCTTTCGTAGCGAACGAAGCTGCTATAACAGCAATCAGCTTTGCTGAGTCTTCAAAGTCTAGTTTGCCTAGATCTGCCGGTTTAATTCTTAACAAGCTTTTACCAAGCATTGTGTATCCTACACTTAACCCCCAATAACAGCAGAATGGTATACAAGGTTGGCAATAGTTTTTTCGGCGCTCATTTAAAAAATAAAATAATTATAATTTATAAAAAACATGAACAGCGATGATCTACTACAGCTACAGGGCGGCCTAAACCTTCCTGAACTTATGAATGACCAGGTTGATGAGCAAGCTATTATGCCAAAAAAAGAAAGACTGTATTCTTTGGCAGCATGTGGAAAAACAAAAACAGTTCCTCGGAAATGAATTCAGCATAGAACAGATACAACAGATGTCGCCACAAGACATTATAAAGTATCATAACAGGTATGAAGCGCAACTTGGTTCAAGAATGGTAAAAAGTGTAGGACAAACGGTTCTTAGTTTGTACACTAAACTAGTCAGTAGATTTGCTCCCATTGATTCTGAACAAGATCTTACGTATGATTTAACGCAAGATCCAGTTTTAACAAAGTCATTAGAGTCTCTAGGATGTGATCTATACTACAGATTTGGAACATTGTTATCGCCATTAATCATGGGATTAATAACTTTTAATCATATAGATTTTATTTCCCTTCAAAATGGCCGAGCCAGAAAATCAGCAGAATCAGAAAACATTGAACCAGGTGGAGAAAGTAACCAAGCCAGAAAATCAGCAGAACAGAAAACATTGAATCAGGTGGAGAAAGTAACCAGTAAAAATCCTGGGCGTGTTGAAGCAGGAAGAAAATTAGCAGAGTGGAACAGACAAAAAAAATTAATGTTACAGAATATAACTCATCATGAAAACATAACACCGCCAACGCCAGAACAAGTTGATTCAATGCCAGCTATAAAAACTCCATGTGATACAAGGGCCCCAAGTCTTCATGGAATATTGAACTTAAAACTGTTGCCATTTTTGGCGTCCTTGCTGCTGCTGGGGGCGGTTATTACGGTTATAAAATATATACACAATGGCAACAGAAACAAAAGCAATCAAAAAAATCTGAACCACTAAATACAGAAAAAGACAACTGCACGCCAAAACCGCCAACAACAAAAATCATTTTGATCCATTTCAAATGGAATAATATTTTAAGAACTTAATTTTAAATTTTTTAATAAAAATAGATCATGGCGTATTATAAAATGATGGAGTCAATAAATAAAGACATGGAGTCTATAAAAGACATTTCCATAGACCAGAATTGTAATCAATGCGGTTGCTTAGGATGTAAGAACTTCATTAAGATCTATGCTGACCGATCTCGCGCAGAGAACGCTGAGCAAGACATCCTCAGTGATGACGCGTTTTTTGAGGTGTGTGTACTATATTAGGCATCTACTATTTAAGACAAAAACATAGATTGTATTTTTTTGGCAATAATAAGATAACTTGAATAAGAACTTGGTTGTACTTAGAGGATGACTTAATCAAGAACTTATCAAGAACTTGATCAAGAACTTATTAAGAACTTAATTAAGAACTTGATCAAGAACTTATTAAGAACTTGGGGTGACTTAATTAAAAACTTAGAAGTAACTTAAGTAAGAACTTGTGGATAACTTGAGGATGACTTAAGAACAACTTGAGTAAGAACTTAAAAGTAACTTGGGGTAACTTAAGTTAAAAACTTAGAAGGAACTTGAGTGTGTGCATGCGTGGGGTGGGGGGTGGGGGGGGGACGTGCGTGCGTAGGGCAGGACAAAACACACACACACACAAACACAAACAAACAAACAACAAACAAACACAAACAAACAAACACACAATAGACAGGACAGTGCTTGTAGGAAAGTGAAGGGGCTTTTTGTTGTTCACACTTGGACGTCGTAAATTCACCCAACGGCAGCCTGAAAAGGAGGTGTGCAGGACGTTGAAGCAAGTTTTCAGGAAAAATGTTTGCCGGGGTTACAGCGTAACCGTTACTGTTTTTAGAAGCCCGTCATACTATCGTCAGTAGTCCAAACCCCACCACGCAGGCCTGCACGCCGTTAACCGAGTGGCAATGGGTAATATGAGAAAGGTAAATGACAGGGAGCAACACCTTTAAATGCTCTTAGTGAACGCCACAAACGTATGACGTGGGTCTAAAAATAGCGGTTATGCATAACCGCGGTCGTCCTGTGGCCTCAACAGCCTAGCCTTCGCCGCTAGCCAGGCGGTTACAGCGTAACCGTTACTATTTTTAGAAGCCCGTCACAGTAGTTCAGAAAACTGACAAAAGCGTTCGGATCCGAACGGTTTTCTAAAAATAGATCTCACCTCACCTGCTTTCCAGGTTGGTTATATATATCTGTTTTTGTTTTAGAACCACGTTATTCCAATTGTCTGCTTTATGAGCTACTTCAATCATTTTTCAAAGTATCTTATATTTTCATGTAAAGCATTCTTTTCTTCTTCAGTCCACAATTCCGTTGGTGTTGGCAGTGGTAATGGGAGATTTTGAGCTTGTTGGAAAGTTGTAGCTGATTCCATGTCTTCCACACCCAAATAATTTAATCTATAAAGTTGTCGAAAAGGTATTTGTGATTCAAGAACTTTTTCTAACTCAGAATCCACACTGTCTTCTGAAACTGCAGCAATATTTTGTGCCATATGCAAACACTTCTCTCGCAGAAAAAGCACCGTCTTCACACCACCACAGCACTCGGAGAAATGAACAACAAGTGCTGGGCGGAAATGTCGTCACTACTAATCAGCTGATTCTATCTAGTCTTGTGATTGGCCGGCCGTGACAGCCCATCGCGTGATCCGAAAATTGTCATGTCCGGCCACGTAGTAAGTAATCGGATAGTGCCGAGTCCTTAGGTAGGCCGGCAACTAGCAATTAAAGGCCCCCACCGTTTGTATATGTGGCGCGTTCAGCCACGGCTGCTTTTCCCCTACGTTACTCTATGGGGCGTGTTCAGCCACGGCTACTTTCCCCTACGTTACTCTCTGAAAACTTTAGTAAATTAGTATTGAAAACGAATAACCCTACACAGTATGTTTGTTTGTAGATAATCGTTATTTTTTGGTTATTGAAGTCTTACTTGTCAGAGAACAGTATTTTACCAATCCTAGGGCACTTCGACCGAACTTGGTGAGGACGAAGTGAGTTAGGATTGGTAAAATACTGTTCTCTACCATCAATGCAACCACTCTGAGACAGGAGCTGAGAAGAACGACTAACATCAACGTAAGTCGCCAGACCGTCCGAGGTCGCCTTCACAGTTTCAACCTCCGCTCAAGAAGGCCCGCCGTCCGTCTCCCACTAACACAGCACCATTGACAGGCCAGAAGGAGGTGGCGTCGACGTCATAAGCGATGGACGAGGCAGCAATGGAGACCATCCTCTTCACCGATGAGTCAAGATTCTCCCTGTCCCGAAATGATGGCCGGGTACGCGTCTGGCGTCGTCCAGGGGAGAGGCTTGCTGATGGCTGTGTTCGTGAGCACGATCGCTATGGGCGGCTCCCTGATGGTATGGAGAGGCATCCACCTTCATGGCAGGACACCCCTTCACCTTGTGCCAGGCAGACTTACTGGCGTAAGGTACAGAGATGAAATCGTGAGGCCGTTGATTATCCCCACTCTGCAAGCCATGGGACCCGGTGCCACCCTCATGGACGACAACGCCACTCCACACCGCGCCCGTGGGTGAACGACTACCTGAGGCAGCAGCAGGTTCCACGACTGGACTGGCCATCGCGTTCGCCTGATTTGAACCCTATTGAGAACTTTTGGGACCATCTGGAACGCCGCGTCCACGACAACCACCCTCCTCCTGTTGACCTCCACCAACTGTTCCAATTTCTGCTGCAGGAGTGGAACGCCATGCCTCAACAGACCCTTGTGACTCTGATCCAGTCCATGAGGCCTAGATGCGTGGAATGTGTGGGTGCAAATGGCGGACATACGCACTACTGAAGCTTTTCAATAAACTTTCTTGTGAATTGTCAATTTTGTGATTTTCAAAAAGAGGGTTATGATGTTTGATCCTTGATTTTGTCCAGATAAATTGAATTGACACAATTGCAATGGCATTGACATGAAAGCTAAAGACATGAAATAAAATACGGTATAAGCTGTTTTCCTGTGCGTTATGTCGTTTTATTTTGGTGAGTTTTTTCTGTCTGGCCCTTAACTTTTTGTGACTAGCTTATTTGTGGATTAAATGAGGGGGCTTCTCAAAAGGAAAAGGGAATTGCTGACGACCGTCTCCGGGGACCGGAGCGTGTTTTACTGTCAGATGTAAATATTGGCGGTTTCAATGAGGGGGCATTTCAGAAGGAAAATGGTTATGACGAACGACGTAAAAATTATGACAATATTTCGTCGTTCAACCAGGGAAAACACCAAACCCTAAGTTCTCAGAAAGGAAAACAGCACGTTGTTAGTCGTTTTTTACGCAACGTTAATAATGGTTCTAAACAATTCGAGATTTCTTTTTCATTTATACATTGGAATATAAATGGACTGCTGTCTAAGGTAAACAACAGGGATTTCATGTCTTACCTGTTCAAATTTGATTTCATATGCCTAGTAGAAACTTTGTAAATGATCTTCAGTATGTTCGTTTTCCAGGTTTCACTATTTTTTCCAAGCCAGCCATTAAATTTACTAAGAAAGGAAGAATGTCAGGTGTCATACTATGTCTTATCCAAAATAAATTGATGTCTTATATTCAAGAAATTAAGACAAATTCTCCAAATGTCCTTTTTTTTTGATTGACAAGAGTCTTTTTGATTTAACAACAGATGTATATATGCATGTACATATGTCCCACCAGAGGGTTCACCTTATTATACTCATTTTGATATCGTTAATGTATAAGTGCACTTGAAGAATGTCTTTTTGATTGTTTGATTCGGTTTGATGACGTGTATGTGATTTTATCAGGAGATTTAAACGGTAGAACCTCCAACTGTTCTTCTGATGTTTCTGGTGACGATGGTTTATTTGGAAATCATTTCAACAGCCGTTCTGTTTATAATTGCCATGGAAGAAAATCTGCTGATAGCACACTTAATTGTTATGGAAAATGTTTGTTAAACATGTGTACAGTGCTTGCTTTATGTATACTCAATGGCATTTGTAATGGTGATACTGATGGCAACTATACATATATATCACAAACAGGAAACAGTGTTAATGATTATTTTCTAGTCTCCAAAGAATTACTGACTATTTTGTTTTCTTGTTGTGAACTGATTGTATCAGAAAGATTAGAATCAGACCATTTACCCGTTGAGTTTTATTTGAAATTGCCTGGGAGTAATAACAAGGTAAGTGTTTCCACTCCATTGGATGAACAACAGTGTATTGAAAAAAATTTGTGTGGAACTCGGATTTTGCGAATGCTTATATTAGTGCGATGCATTCAGATGAATCATAATCGTCCCTCGACCGTGCAATTGATTTGGTTGATCATGATTGCAACGATGCTTTGAACATGTTTAATGAATGTATCAAAAAACAAGCAAGTTGTATGAAAAAGAATATCTGGTTGTCAAAGGGTGATACAAATGACTGGTATGATAAGGAATGCACATTAAGCAAGATTAGAGCAAAAGGTTTGCTCTCAATATTCAGGAAGACAAGGGATGAAAGTGATAGTGATGCTTACTGTATTGCACGAAGGGAATATAAGAGTATGTTGAAAAGGAAAGAAAAACAGTATAATGATATGTTATTGGAAAAACTTGTTTCAACAGTAAACAACCAAAGAGAGTTTTGGAAAACTGTTAAAATATATCCTTTAAACGTAAACAAGTTCATAGTAATTTAAGTGTGGATGAATGGTATAAGCATTTTAAAGACCTACTTGAAAGAGATGAATTCACAGACATAGCTATTATAGATAATGATGTAGAACTTGTGTATGAAAACGAAGAAGAAAGCAGAGCTATGAATCGGCCCATATCAAGAGAAAAGTAATGCTTGCAAGACGAAAATTGAAAAAATGGTAAAGCTGCAGGACCAGATGGGGTTATAGGGGAAATGCTAAAATTTGCAGGGACTCGATCAGTTGATTTTTTTTGTAAAATATTTTAATGCATTGTTTGACAAGGGTGTTTTCCCAGACAACTGGACAGACTCTATTGTACTTCCTTTATTTAAAAAGGGTGATGTGAATAACCCTAACAATTATAGAGGCATATCTTTGTGTGACATTAGCAGTAAAATGTATAGTGCAGTTATAAATAACAGACTTCAAGAATGGATAGAAGAATATAATTGACGGGTGAACACCAAGCGGGTTTTAAAAAGAGGGTATTCTACAGTTGACCATATGTTTACTTTATTGCATTAATACAAAAACAGTTTTGTTTAAACCGCAAATTATACGTTGCCTTCATTGATTTTGAAAAGCCATTTGATTCTATAGAAAGGAACTTGTTATGCCGATACTTTTGAAAAATGGAATTAAAGGCAAACTATATAAATCTATTCGTAGTGTGTACATCAATGTAAAAGCTAGGGTCAGATGTGGCGCTAAACTGACGGAATACATCAAATGTACTCGTGGGGTAAAACAAGGTGATGTTTGCAGCCCTATAACTGTTTTCTTTATTTATCAATGAATTAGCACTAGAAGTGATAAGAGGAGGCAGACATGATGCAACCTTTACACACGATTACTTTGAGCTGTTTATTTTATTACTGGCTGATGATGTGGCATTAGTGGCTGAAACGGTTATTGGCCTGCAGACACAGATCAATAGTCTGTGTCGTGCAACGGCAGCGTTACACTTGAAGGTGAATATGAACAAAAGTAATGTTGTTGTGTTTAGGAAAGGTGGTTATTTATCTGCTAGTGAGAAATGGACTTATAATGGAATAATCATGCCTGTTGTAAATGCGTACAAATATCTGGGAATTTTTTTCTCTACGAGAATTAGTTTGTAGCAGTGTGCAATAATCTTTCTAGTCGAGCCAAGAATGCTTTGTTATGTATATTGCAAAAATTGTATAAGTTGAAAAATAACTCTCTAAACACATTTCTAAAATTATTTGACTCTCAGATTCAGCCAGTGGTTCAGTACGGTGCGGAATTATGGGGACTAGACAGTGCAGCATTACACTGTGAAAAAGTACATTTGTTTGGACTCAAACGATTCTTAGGCGTCGACATACGAACACCAAACGATCTGATATATGGAGAAACGAACAGATATCCTATATACATAAATTCTGCTTTAAAATGTATTAAGTTTTGGTTAAAACTAACTAGAATAGATGAGCATAGATTACCATATAAGGCATATCGTATGTTGTATGATTTGGACGAACGTGACAAAAGAAACTGGGCCTCAAATGTTCGTTGTAAATTTATATATGTATGGGTTTGGTTATGTCTGGCTGAACCAAGGTGTTGATGCAATTGATGATTTTCTTCGGATTTTTAGAGATAGACTGATTGCATGCAGATGGCAAGAATGGAATTATCATGTGAGTAATAGCGAAAGATTTAACGTGTATAGATTGTCACGGACAAAAATGAAACAACCAAAGTCGTGGTCCGTCGCCAGCCAGGTTGTTTGGACATAAGCTCTAACTCAAATATTCTGGGCGTCAGGCAGACGGCCTCGTGTGTCGGGTCCAGCCAATTAAGCATAGCGGAGAGGCTCCATGGAGACGGTCTGTCCAGCCAGACGGACTAAGTAGCTGACCGACGCCTCGATGTCTGGTCAAACGAGTCTCGATGCCCGGATCAGACTCATCCAGCCAATTTGAGCACAGCGAGAGGCTAATCCTAATCTTCCACGGAGACAGCATCGGCCCCGTAGACAGTCGGAGTGGGCTGACCAACGTCTCAATAGGTCTGCCAGACCTATTGCAACGTCTGGGCCAGACTGATCTAGCCAATTACGACCAGTGCCCACAATTAGGTCGACGTCGCCGGGAAGGGAGAGGGAGAAGGTAGTGTGTGGTGGGGGTGAAATCAAGCTAATCAATTAAATGACCAATTGACCACCACAGAGAGTAAGGCGTGTAGGCGTGACTGTCATGATTTGAATATCCAATGGAATTAGAGGGAGATAACTTCAGGTACGAGGCGGTAAAAATACTGACCAATGGTACTCACCCTTGGACACGTAGGTAGGGGATAAAGTAATGCGTGAGTGAGAGAGACGGGAGAACGAACAGAGAGACATAGAGAGAGAGGTTCTGAGTGTAAGCTCTGCAGGAGAGAGGGGCAGAGAGAGAGATGAGGAGAGAGGAGAGAACCAAGTTGTAGCATTTAGCACCATAGATAGTCTGCAGAGGAAGGACTAAAGAGAGATGTGGAGAGAGAGAGTTGCTAACTAATGAAGAGAAAAAGAAAGAAAAGAAAAGGAAAAGAAAAGCAACCATGTCCATTTGATAGAGCAGACTAGAAGAGAGAGAGAGAGTGCAATGCGTTAATGCAGGAAGAAAGAAAGGAGAACAGATCGATGTTGATAGTCACTGTTCCATCTGAACCGGGGGTTCGACCTCATACCTGGCAGCGTCACTTCGTCAAGCAGAACCACAGACCAACGCCAGTGCCAGCAGTCTAACCTGACCAGGGCCAGCAGACCACACCAGTGCCAGCAGTTGTCGTGGCTTGTGAAAGTGACAGTGAAAAGAAAAAAAAAGAAAAGAAAAGACAGTGATTCGTGAATAGTTAAGATCACCTGGCCAGGTAAAGTAGAAATCTATTTATACCCGGGTTAGTTAATGATGATTTAGATAAATGATTTTGTGAAGTTCAAGGAAAGAGAGAATGCTTTATTTTGTTTGATTCCATATGCATTGATGTTTCTTTCTATGATCATGTGTAGTAAAGTTATAGACTTTACTAGTGTTTTGATGTGACGAATGCATGATATATGAATGAGATTGTAAGCAAGCTGTGAGTGTGTTTGGGCTGTGCGCTAGTCCTTCCTCCACTGACATAACCCGAGGTTGACAATTTATTGGCGAGCCTGCCAGGATGATCTGCCCATTTATTATAATTGTTCAACTTCTCAGAGAGGAACTGGGTGGGATTCAAGTGTTGTATCCTAAGACAAGGTGTTGTCTTATTGTATGTTCCCAAGATAGTTAAATACTAGGCTTGGCATTGCTTCCAAGATAGTTAATACTAGGCTTGGCATTTCAGCCCCAGAGTACTTATTTCGTACAGATTGCCTATAATTCGCTCTCATAGTTGGTCAGGCGCTGGGCGTCTTATAAAAACTAACTACGTTGTCCCAAGCTAATATTATCATTCATCGGGTTGTGCTATTACGTCACTCGTGTCGGTAACCACCAGTTTGGCTGTCGTAGTAATAAAATTTTGTTCAAAAAAAAAAAAAAAAGAAGAAGATATAATGGCGGAAGAAAAGAACACCCCTATTGAACAACTCGTGAGCGTCGCTCGTGATTTAGGCTAACTTGGGAGAAGAGTTGCGAGCATTCGTTGAAAACCAGCAAAAGATGAAAGGGATGAGCGAGCGAAAGACGCCGAGTTGCAGTAGAGATAGCAGAGCAGGAAAGGATTAAAGCTAGCGAAACGCAGGAAACAGAAAGATTAAGGATTCAGGCTAACAATGATAAGGAAACGCAGGAAACAGAAAGATTAAGGATTCAGGCTAGCGAAACGCAGGAAACAGAAAGACTAAGGGAAGCGCAGGAAACAGAAAGACTAAAGGAAGCGCAGGAAACAGAAAGATTAAGGATTCAATTAGAGATAGAGCGAGTGAAAATACAAAGGGAGACCACCGATGATAGTAGTTCACTTTCCAGTGACTCTGTGCGCAGTTACGCCCCCCGACCCAAGTTGCCAAAATTCTCTGAAGGAACCGATTCGATTGATGCATACATCAGTCGTTTCGAAACGTTGCGACCAGTCAGGGTTGGCCTTCAGAAGAGTGGGCAGTCATCTTGTCAGCGCTATTGACTGGTAAGGCATTACAGATTTTCACTGCGTTACCGGCAGAACAACAATCTGATTTTGGTGCCGTGAAGGAGTCGTTGATGAAGGGATTTGACCTCACAGAGGAAGGGTTCAGAAAGAAATTTCGTTCAGCTAGATTGCAAGCAGGTGAAACGTACACTCAGTTTGGTGCACGTTTAGATCACTATTTGATAAATGGCTAGAGTTTGAGTGGTACGAAGAAGGAGTTTCGCTGAATTGAAAGAGCTGGTTATGAAGGAACAGATTTTGTCAGGTTGCGGCCCTGAGTTAACCATACATTTGAAAGAGAGACAGCCAGAGACAGCAGGGGAGTTGTTGAAGTTCCCAGAGGTGTATAGAGAGGCACGTTTGGGCACTAAGGTGCAGGAGAAACAGGTGCCAGGCACAGGTGAGAAGAGTGCAAGGAGACTAGGGGAGTTTTCTGCACAGTCTGCAAACCCAGTGGTGGGGCAGAAAGGAGGACAAAGGGACAATAGGTGTTTCATTTGTCACAAGAAGGGACATGTGGCGAGGGATTGTCGCATGAGGTTCCAGAAGGCAGCAGCCTTGCAAGAGGTGGATAAGGGTCGCCAGGGGAGACGACCTGCAGTGGAACCAAAAGGGATCCAATCTGAAGAGGGTGGAGTGCAGCCTAATGGCTAGCACTGGACAGCAGTCAGTGTCAGGGATGGAGGGCACTAGGCTGAGTGGTTCATTACCAGTGGAAGAAGGTGGATTGGCCAGCAGAGGGTGAAAGTGTTACGAGACACTGGTTGTTCATGTGGTGTAGTTAGAACAACGCTGGTCGAGAAAGGGGATTTGACAGGGCAAATCCAGACCTGTACTCTAATCGATGGCACTGTGAGGGAGTTCCCAGTTGCTAAGATAGAAGTACGTACCCCTACTTCTCAGGCGAGTTGTCTGCGTTGGTGATGGAGAAACCCCTTCATGATTTGATCATTGGAAATATTCCAGGGGCAAGGGATCCAGGGGATCCTGAGTTGTTGACTGCTACAGGGGCAGCAGTTCAAACACGGAGCAAGAAGGAGGAAAAGGTTGATAAACCGTTAGTCGTTCCAGCAAGGAAGTCAGGCATAGATGTGTCGCCTGATGAGTTTAGGGCAGCGCAGGAACAAGACCCTTCGCTCGTGAAGTCTTGGGAGTTGGCAAGAGGTGGAGAGAAACAGGTGGTTAGAGGAGTGAGACAGAATTTCTTGTGAAAGGCGGGTTGCTGTACCGAGTGTTCACCAAAGGGAAGACAGGCAAGGTGACAACTCAGTTAGAGGTACCAGCAGTTATCGTGACACTGTCATGTCAGTGGGTCACGAGTCGCTCATGGCGGGTCATCTCGGCACCAGCAAAACAGGTGACCGAATCTTTGATGATTTTCATTGGCCAGGGCAATGGCAGACATAAAGCGTTTCTGCATGTCATGTGATGTGTGTCAAAGATCAGCCACAAGAGGGGTGAAGAGGAAGGCGCCTCTTAAACAGCCTCCTTTAATTGACACACCGTTCAGGAGAGTGGCTATTGATCTGATTGGCCCAATCGCGCCCTGTTCTAAAGGTGGGCACAGGTATGAGACATGTAAGGTTGCAAATTAAAGTTTGCAGAAGGCTAGGGTCGTTCAGAAGAAGCAATATGACAGGAAGGTGAGGAAGCAATCCCTCAAGGCGGAGATCAAGTCCTGTTACTGCTTCCACGGATCACAACAAGCTGCTGATGCATTGGAAAGGACCATTCACCATCATTGAAAAGGTAGATCATGACTACCGAATTGATGTGAATGGGAAATCAAAACTTTTCCATGCGAATTTGCTCCGCAAATAATATTCAGCATGAGACTCAGCACATAGGCGCAGCAGCAATCATTGATGGAGGTGAAGGAGACCCAGCAGAAGAAGGGGAGATTTTGTTGCCTGAGTTTCCAGGAGAAGAGTCATACAGGGATGTGTCACTGTATGAAGGGCTAGACAGTAGGAGACAGGAGGAAGTTAGGGGGCTCCTAGAACAGTATAAGGGCGTCCCTGACTGATAAACCAGGCAGGACAACTCTAGAGACATGTACGGTGGAGTTAACATCGCAAAAACCCGTACATGTGAAAGCCTACCCGATCCCATATGCCACCAAGCAAGTGATCGAGGAGGAGGTAGAAAAGATGTTGGACCTTGGGTGATTGAACCGTCCAAATCATCGTATAGTGCACCCGTCGTCTTAGTGAGGAAAAAGTCAGGTGAGCATCGATTCTGTGTTGACTATAGACGTCTGAACAGTGTCACCAAGGTCGATGCAGAGGTCATACCGAACATGGAAGACCTGTTCGCTCAGATCGCCACAAGCAAGAGCCAGTATTTCAACCAGGATAGATCTGAGCAAGGGTTATTGGCAAATAGCCTTGAGTGAGGACTCAAAGGAAGTCACAGCATTCTCCACTCCTATGGGGCTATACCAGTGGCGAGTACTCCCTTTTGGGATGGTCAACGCACCTGCAGTCTTCTCTCGGATGATGAGGAAGTTATTGGCGGGTTTGGAAGGCGTTGTGAATTTCATGGATGACATTCTGATAGCATCTGAGACATGGAGGAGCATATGAGGCAGCTAGGAGCAGTTTTAGAGAGGTTGAGACAAGCCAATCTCACAGCCAGACCAACAAAGTGCCAGATTGGTTTTCCAAGCCTGGAGTTCCTAGGTTTTGTTGTCGGAGGCGACACAAAGCAGCCAGAAAAGGGAAAGGTGGAGAAGATGATGAATTCAGAGAGACCAAAGACCAAAACAGAAGTCAGGAGTCTGCTAGGTTTTATGGTTTTCTACCGGGAGTTTGTACCAAATTTCGCAGCAATCACGAGTCCTCTCAGTGATTTGGTCAAGGCAGGGAAACCGGCAGTGGTCGAGTGGTCAGACGCTGCAGAGCAAGCACTGCAGACGGTGTTGGAAAGACTAGGTTCCCGTCCCATCTTGAAGCTACCAGATATGTCAAAACCATTTTTTGTTGCGGACAGATGCATCAGGCGGTGGAGTAGGTGCAGTATTGTTGCAGGAGCACGAAGGGGTCGAGTTCCCTGTGAGGTATGCTAGCAGGAAGTTGACAAAGTGTGAAGAAGGGTACGCAACGGTAGAGAAGGAGTGTTTAGCTGTCGTGTGGGCCGTGCAGAAGTTCCACAAATACTTGTATGGGAAAGAGTTCGTGATAGAGACAGATCATCAACCACTCAAAATTCCTGCAGGAGGCACAGCTGAAAAACAGCAGGGTGCTGCGTTGGGCAATGGCACTGCAGCCCTACAGGTACCGAGTGCAGTACATTCCAGGTCGACAGAATGTCGGAGCTGACTATTTAAGTCGCGTAGTCTAGCAAGCTGCAACTCAGAGGAAGTCAGTCATATCCGGGGTGATTTGTTGATAATATGTGTTGATTACAGTTATGTTGATTGGATATGGGTTCATTCCCAGTTGGCTATGGTTCATATTTTCTTTGTGAGACTTGTTCATGTGAATGTAGTTATGCTTGGAGCATACAGTCGCTTGTGTAGTGATGCATTATTGCAATAAGTGAGGATGGAGATTCCTCAGTGAAGTGTCATGGATCGTGATCATACTATATGTGCTTTTCATAGGAATTGTGAAGAGAAGATGTGGCAAATCCGCAGGTAGGGGAATTGCATAAGTGCGCACAGAGGTTGTTATAAAATGAGTTGAAAATAACGCAAGAGCGCACGTCAATGATAACTCATTGGAGTGGTATTCACTAATGATATATTTTATAATTTATAAACCGTTGGTTGTAAAGTATTTTTCAAACTTTGCACGTGTATCTGTGTGTCAACAAATTCGGTTGTTGTCTTTTTTGTACTGTTGTTTTGAGACAATGCGGAGCATAGTCTTTTGCAAGGGGGAAATTGTCACGGACAAAAATGAAACAACCAAAGTCGTGGTCCGTCGCCAGCCAGGTTGTTTGGACATAAGCTCTAACTCAAATATTCTGGGCGTCAGGCAGACGGCCTTGTGTGTCGGGTCCAGCCAATTAAGCATAGCGGAGAGGCTCCACGGAGACGGTCTGTCCAGCCAGACGGACTAAGTACTGACCGACGCCTCGATGTCTGGTCAAACGAGTCTCGACGCCCGGATCAGACTCATCCGGCCAATTTGAGCACAGCGAGAGGCTAATCCTGATCTTCCACGGAGACAGCATCGGCCCCGTAGACAGTCGGAGTGGCTGACCAACGTCTCAATAGGTCTGCCAGACCTATTGCAACGTCTGGGCCAGACTGATCTAGCCAATTTACGACCAGTGCCCACAATTAGGTCGACGTCGCCGGAAGGGAGAGGAGAAGGTAGTGTGTGGTGGGGTGAAATCAAGCTAATCAATTAAATGACCAATTGACCACCACAGAGAGTAAAGGCGTGTAGGCGTGACTGTCATGATTTGAATATCCAATGGAATTAGAGGGAGATAACTTCGGGTACGAGGCGGTAAAAATACTGACCAATGGTATTCACCCTTGGACACGTAGGTAGGGGATAAAGTAATGCGTGAGTGAGAGAGACGGGAGAACGAACAGAGAGACAGAGAGAGAGGAGGTTCTGAGTGTAAGCTCTGCAGGAGAGAGGGGCAGAGAGAGAGATGAGGAGAGAGGAGAGAACCAAGTTGTAGCATTTAGCACCATAGATAGTCTGCAGAGGAAGGACTAAAGAGAGATGTGGAGAGAGAGAGTTGCCAACTAATGAAGAGAAAAGAAAGAAAAGAAAAGGAAAAGAAAAGCAACCATGTCCATTGATAGAGCAGACTAGAAGAGAGAGAGAGAGTGCAATGCGTTAATGCAGGAAGAAAGAAAGGAGAACAGATCGATGTTGATAGTCACTGTTCCATCTGAACCGGGGGTTCGACCTCATACCTGGCAGCGTCACTTCGTCAAGCAGAACCACAGACCAACGCCAGTGCCAGCAGTCTAACCTGACCAGGGCCAGCAGGACCAACACCAGTGCCAGCAGTTGTGTCGTGCTTGTGAAAGTGACAGTGAAAAGAAAAAAAAAGAAAAGAAAAGACAGTGATTCGTGAATAGTTAAGACACCTGGCCAGGTAAAGTAGAAATCTATTTATACCCGGGTTAGTTAATGATGATTTAGATAAATGATTTGTGAAGTTCAAGGAAAGAGAGAATGTTTTATTTTGTTTGATTCCATATGCATTGATGTTTCTTTCTATGATCATGTGTAGTAAAGTTTATAGACTTTACTAGTGGTTTGATGTGACGAATGCATGATATATGAATGAGATTGTAAGCAAGCTGTGAGTGTGTTTGGGCTGTGCGCTAGTCCTTCCTCCACTGACATAACCCGAGGTTGACATAGATATTTTTGCACTGCGCCTAATATTAAAACCTATTTA
>CM031602.1:24585884-24588384 GCA_018398815.1 Conus ventricosus
TCCACCCGTCCTTCTGTACTCGTTTCTATCTCCACCCCATACTTCTGTGGCGAAGTATGGGCCATCGCGGTGGAGCGACCTTTGTATTCCCTTATCATAGGGAATACTATCACCTTCGCTGACGGACGCAGTCAGTCCGTGTCTACGGATCTGCCCGTACAGGCGTGTGTGGGAGTCACCACACGCGCCAAAGCTAAGAAGCAGGAACAGGAATTGCGTCCCGTTCTTCAGCCGATCTCTGACGAGGTTCTTGCTAGGGCCGATCCTGCTTCCATTGTTCGTCTTCAGGCCAGGGACTTGGATGTCCAACGCCTGCGACAACTGGTGGATCGTCCTGCTCAGTCTGCCCGACACGCCAAGGTGAGCTTTAAGCTCCACAAGGGGATCCTCTTTAGGGTTTTCACTCGGGCAGATCGTGTGGCCAAGCAGCTAGTCGTCCCCCAAAGCTTGAGAGAATCTGTTCTCCGGCAGGCCATGATTCCCCCATGGCAGGTCATATGGGCTCCAAGCGGACTCTCGAGCGTGTAAAGACAGGACTTCTTCTGGCCAGGGATGAACTCGCAGGTTAGGCAGTACTGCCGCAGTTGCGATGTCTGCCAACGGACAACGCCTAAGGGGCGCTTGAGGCGTGTTCCCCTGGGATCAGTGCCACTGGTTGGGGAGTCATCCAGCAAGGTTGGTGTCGACCTGGTGGGACCATTAATCCACCATCCGATCGCGGTCCCCGCTACGCTTCGGTAGTGGTAGAATCTGCGAGTCGATACCCAGAGGCTGTCCCGCCTAGGACTATCGATGCCCCTACTGTTGCTGAGACTCGCTGGCAGATTTGGACGCGCACTGGCGTGCCCAGGAAGAAGCACGGCCGGAAGTTTGTACTGGAGAGCGATCATCATCCTCCAGTGCCTGGACCGGATCCGGCCAGTCAGTCGTCGACTCATGAGTCAGGCAGTGGAACTGCAGAGTCATGCGTTCACTTTCCGTCATATCAAGGGTTCCTGTAATACGGATCTGACTATCTTAGCCGAGCTCCGTAGTCAGCACATTGGAAAATCAGTCGTGAGGGACACTTCCCCTCAACCAGGGTTATATCCCCTTTTTGTTTTTGTATCAGGTGTAGTGACAGTTTTCACTTTAGTGATGTTAACGATAGTGAATCATCAATGGTTCGGATTGTTACTTTCATGGTTGGAAGGTTCGCTTAGTTGTTTGATAAATGTAGTATTATGTATTTCTCGGTGTGATTCTATCGTAGAATGTTTGTATTGGATTTATCGTACTCTGTCGATCACAGAGAGTTGGGTTCGGTCCCATTGTTGTGAATTTGCACATGCGTCAAGGTTCAAAGGAGCACTGTATCTCAGAGAAACAGATGCTTTTAGAAGGGGGGTTTGTCACGAGTTTGTCACGAGGCCTACGACGTTTGACCCAACTGGGGTGGCGGAATTATTCATTTGTTTATTATCGTTGCTGTTGTCGTGTATCCGTCCCTTGATGTGGCTTGTGGTGCGGTTGCACCTTGGTGTAGTTCAGCTCAACTTCGGTTTGCTTTCTCTCTCTCTCTCTCTACTAATTCCACTGCCCGTGCTATTCATCCTGCGGGTCCACGGGTGGCTGGTACCTTTCTCGAACTTGCTGTCTATCGGCCTCTCGCCTGTCTTTTTACCTGTCGCACGTGCTTCATTTCTTTTAGTTTGAAGTATGCTCACTCTGTGACGTAGCGTGGCATGTTGGCCGCCATCGCTGAGGGAGGTTAGCTCTTCACTCGAGCGGAAGATGTCTCTGGGAGCGCCTGCTCCAGTCTTGGTTCTTCACCGTATCATCGAAAGTACAGTCGGTACTTTCAATTCCTACAGTCGGCCTGTAGGAGAGGGACATCACTTCTTCTTTTTCCGCACCTGTGCCTCTGTCCTCTCGACTGGACAGAGGGCAGAGAGAGTCGTTTGACCCGCCTCTTCGGGGTCACCCACGGGTAGCTGGTAAGCATCAGTTTCGTGGTTTGTTTGTTTTGGTTTGTTGTTGTTAGCCGGCTTATACTTCTCTTTTGCGCAATTTTCTTTTGTTTTCGAAATTGTAAGAGAAATATTGTGTGAGACCTTTTCTCTGGTTAATTCAATCTTTAACCTGGCCATTCTAAATTATTTCCAAAATTCTTTCTCCTGTTTATGCATCTGGTGATGCGGTAGTCGGTGGGGATGGGAGAGAACCTGGTGATTCAGGGTTGGAACTTGCTTGGTCTCGCTCGTCCGCCCCTGTCACGTTCGCCGGACTCTTATCCTTCGGCCACCGTCTGTTTGTGTGTGCAAGGAGAACGAGTTTTATGTTCGCGAGCGTGCGTACGCATGATTTGTCGTTCGGATGCGTGGTTGGAGATTTGTGTTATTTTGAAATGTGTTTATAAAATGTGACAATTATGCCATTGAATTATTATTTGCAAATGTGGTGGCAGGTATAAGCGATGGTCGCTGTGTTGGTTATTTCCTAAGAAAGGCAAATGTTAAAT
>CM031602.1:24603384-24605884 GCA_018398815.1 Conus ventricosus
GTACTTCTGTTTCTGGTTATCGGCCTTTCTTTAACGATCCAGTACGCACCGCTCCTCTACTTTGAAGACAACTTTCTTTTCATTCCCACTGCAGCGTCCCCATCCCTCACCCCCTTCAAACAAACTAATTGTCCATAGAATGAATTCAAATCCATCATACGAGAAACCTGAAAAACAAGATAACTTGGTGGCGCTGCAATCGTCCGCATCCTCTGAAACCTTGGAATTCTATCCAATATCGTAATGTATACAAAAGTCGACCCAGAGATTAAAACACATATTTCCAATTTCTATTTCTCCAAAGAACCTCTCTCAGAAACATCATTAGCGTGCACACATCATCATTCGCTGCTTCAACTGAGAAAACTACTACAAACTGAATTAAAATTGGTCATGCCAGGAAACCATCGCACACCTATTCACTTCCCCTTTACTCTCCCCCATCCCTACCAGCACGCACATACACGAACACTTCGCCCCTTCGCCTTGTCAGTGTGTGTGCGTGTAAACGTGAGAGAGAGAGAGAGAGAGGGAGAGAGAGAGAGAGAGAGAGAGAGAGAGAGAGAGAGAGAGAGAGAGAGAGAGAGAGAGTGTGTGCGTGCGTGCGTGCGTGCGTGCGTGCGTGCGTGCGTGCGTGCGTGCGTGTGTGTGTGTTGTGCGTGCGTGCGTGCGTGCGTGCGTGCGTGCGTGCGTGCGTGCGTGCGTGCGTGCGTGTGTGTGTGTTTTAGAGAGGGGAAGGCTGTTGTGTGTAATGGATAATTCATGTTATTACTGTTAAAATCAAGATTCCAGTCAAAGGTTTATGAAATGCAGAAAAATTATGTGCAGCAGCAAAGGAAATGAACTGTGCATCGGGAGAAAAAATGCTGCTGTTTCTAAGCTGGCCTCTGCTTCCTTAGTAACCATGTAGTGGTTAGGGTGATGCGTTTGTTTTTGTACTCTCAGTTCTTAAAGAACAGGGAGTACTTTAGAATGGAACGAAGATATGCTGTCTGTGTGTGTGTGTGTGTGTGTGTGTGTGTGTGTGTGTGTGTGTCTGTGTGTCTGTCTGTCTGTCTGTGTGTGTGTGTGTCTGACTGTCTGTCTGTGTCCGTAGTCAAAATGTGTTCCACTGGCTCCAGACAAAACTACTGGGTCGATCTTTCTGAAAATTTTTAGGTATGTTCATTATGGTCAAGGATGATGCCCGACGTTTTAGTTTATCGTTACAGCCGTTACTAACGGCTGTAATGGCCTGTAACGCTTTTTCGTCTTTATGGAATATCTCAGAAAGTACTTGGCCGATCTTTGTGACAATTAGCAGGTATGTTCATTATGGGTCTCGGATGATGCCCGATGTTTTAGTTTACCCCGTTATAGCCGTTACTAACGGCTGTAACAGCCTGTAACGCTTTTTCTTCTTTATAGAATATTTCAAAAAGTATTTGGCCGATCTTTCAGAAAATTTGTAGGTATGTTTATTATGGGTCACGAATAATGCCTGATGTTTTAGTTTACCGTTATAGCGTTACTAACGGCTGTAACGGCCTGTAACGCTTTTTTCTTCTTTATAGAATATCCCAGAAAGCACTTGGCCGATCTTTCTGAAAATTTGCCGGTATGTTCATTTTAGGTCACGGATGAGGCCCAATGTTTTAGTTTACCGTTATAGCCGTTGCAAAAGGCTGTAACGGCCTGTAACGCTTTTTCTTCTTTATGGAATATCTCAGAAAGTACTTGGCTGATCTTTGTGAAACTTAGCAGGTATGTTCATTATGGGTCACGAATGATGCCCGATGTTTTAGTTTACCCCGTTATAGCCGTTACTAACGGCCGTAACGGCCTGTAACGGTTTTCTTCTTCATAGAATATCTCAGAAAGCACTTGGCCGATCTTTCTGAAAATGTGTACGTATGTTCATTATGGGTCACAGATAATGTCCGATGTTTTAGTTTACCGTTATAACCGTCACTAACGGCTGTAACGGCCTGTAACGCTTTTTCTTCTTCATGGAATATCTCAGAAAGTACTTGGCCTATCTTTGTGAACATTAGCAGGTATGTTCATTATGGGTCACGAATAATGCCCGATGTTTTAGTTTACCGTTATAGCCGTTACTAACGGCTGTAACGGTTGTTCTTCTTCATTGAATATCTCAGAAAGTACTTGGCCGATCTTTGTGAAAATTAGCAGGTGTGTTCATTATGGATCACGGATGATGCCCGATGTTTTAGTTTACCCTTATAGCCGTTACTAACGGCTGTAACGGCCCGTAACGCTTTTCTTCTTTATGGAATATCTCAGAAAGTACGTGGCCGATATTTCTGAAAATTTGTAGATATGTTCATTATGGGTCACGGATGATGCCCGATGTTTAAGTTTACAGTTATAGCGTTACTAACGGCCCATAGTGATTTTCTTTTACCGTTATAGCCGTTACTAACGGCCCATAATGGTTTTCTTCTTTATGGAAAATCTCAGAACGTTCTTGGCCCATCGTTCTGATAATTTGTAAGTATGT
>CM031602.1:24610884-24620884 GCA_018398815.1 Conus ventricosus
AAAAAAAATTAATGCTGATTGATGAGAATGAGGATGATTAAGATGATGCTACGGATTTCCATTTCGGTCTGAGACTACATGACAGGGCTGTACTCTACGCTTCCTTTCATAATATATCCCGGCGTCAACCAGGCCCGAGAGATACAGGCACCTGCAGTGTTGGTCAGGAAATTTGAGCAACACTGTTAGAAACGCATCCATTAAGTGGATGAAACTCGACTGTGTGGTCCCAGTCTTCCCAATTGAGTCCGCAGCAACTCAACTCTGGGTAGGTGCCGGTCGGGGCAGAAAAACCCACATGACTTCTGATGGGATTCGAACCCACGACCTCCCAGCCGGGAGTCCGCGACGCTAACCACTTCGCCACGGTGGCCGGTATGTTTTGATTATTGATATCGTTTCCACAGGTAGTTATCTTGACTCCAAACAGAATGTCAAAAAGATCTAAATTTATGCGCATTCCTGTCTGACCATGAACATAACTTTCCATTTTCTTCCAAAATGCTTTCACAGGGGGACATTTGTAAAAGAAGTGCTCTATGTAATCTACTTCAGTTCTACAAACGGAACAGTTTCTATCCTCTGCCAATTTCATTTTATGTAACAAAATATTTGTTGGGTATATATTATGAACAATTTTCCACTGCAGCTCTCTTAATCTGGTTTCTTTCGTAGCAGCATGTGCCATTAGCCATGAATCCTTGTCTATTTCAAAGTTCATATTTCTAAGCCAAAACCCATGAGCACACGTCTTTAAGTCTTCAGTTGTATTTCCTTTATCGGTTAATATTTTCCTGATATGTTTTGGCTTTACACAGTAAACCCTGTAATCAAAGTAATTCTGTATCCCTTCTTGGCAAGGATTTTCACGTATCCAGTTTTTCCAGGATGCAGGTTTTGAGTTTATTAAAGCATTATAGTCAAAAAGAACATTTCCTCTGTTTTGTACTACTTTTTCCAGAATTTCTTCGGAACTCAGCATTCTATTTTCATTTTCTTTATTCTTTCAATTCCTACTCTTTTCCAGGAAGGAAAGAATAGAGTGCGACATTTATATTTTATAAGCGAAGTGTTCCACAGGAGCGGTTATGTCCCTTGATATCTTAATGGAGTGTCCTGCGCGTGCCTGTACCCATCGTCAACACAGCGCAGGCCTCCAAGGGTGGTACAGGACTGCTCTAAGGGCGGGTGAAGACAGTGCTTCTCTGGGTCCTCCCCAGCACCTTTGGGTGTTTCTTTTCTTCTTTGCCTTAACTAGGCTGACCCTGGAGAAAGGTCCAGTGACGGTGAGGAAAGACCCACTGACCACAGGGAAAGTCCTGTTGACAGTGGGAAAGACTACAACTTTGGATTCTCTCTTGAGGGCACATAAGACCGTATGGCGAAAGCTTGGCTGTGTCTGGAGTGGCACTGTCTTCATCTGTCCGTGGGCAGGGGTGGTTGGGTCTGTGGGGTGTGCTCGCCAGCTGGAGGGTGGTGTTTTTCGCCGGTGGGCTCTGCAGTCATGAAATACGGGCTGGTACACCCATGGGGATGCTACTTTAAGGCTGTTATGAGCTGCATCCTGTAGTCTAATTTACCTCTGTTCAGGAGCGGTTATGTCCCTTGATATCTTAATGGAGTGTCCTGCGCGTGCCTGTACCCATCGTCAACACAGCGCAGGCCTCCAAGGGTGGTACAGGACTGCTCTAAGGGCGGGTGAAGACAGTGCTTCTCTGGGTCCTCCCAGCACCTTCGGGTGTTTCTTTTTCTTCTTTGCCTTAACTAGGCTGACCCTGGAGAAAGGTCCAGTGACGGTGAGGAAAGACCCACTGACCACAGGGAAAGTCCTGTTGACAGTGGGAAAGACTACAACTTTGGATTCTCTCTTGAGGGCACATAAGACCGTATGGCGAAAGCTTGGCTGTGTCTGGAGTGGCACTGTCTTCATCTGTCCGTGAGCAGGGGTGGTTGGGTCTGTGGGGTGTGCTCGGCAGCTGGAGGGTGGTGTTTTTCGCCGGTGGGCTCTGCAGTCATGAAATACGGGCTGGTACACCCATGGGGATGCTACTTTAAGGCTGTTATGAGCTGCATCCTGTAGTCTAATTTACCTCTGTTCAGGAGCAGTTATGTCCCTTGATATCTTAATGGAGTGTCCTGCGCGTGCCTGTACCCATCGTCAACACAGCGCAGGCCTCCAAGGGTGGTACAGGACTGCTCTAAGGGCGGGTGAAGACAGTGCTTCTCTGGGTCCTCCCCAGCACCTTCGGGTGTTTCTTTTTCTTCAAAAAGAACATTTCCTCTGTTTTGTACTACTTTTTCCAGAATTTCTTCGGAACTTAGCATTCTATTTTCATTTTCTTTAATAATATCCTTTATTCTTTCAATTCCTACTCTTTTCCAGGAAGGAAAGAATAGAGTGCGACATTTATATTTTATAAGCGAAGTGTTCCACAGTAGCTGTTTGTGAAAGTTTTGTCGTGACACATCAGTTTGTTTGGTTAGTGTTTTGTTATCTAAATGTGTGTGTGTAGAACTTCTTGCCAAAATGGGTTGTTGATCTGACAATGGGGGGACAGCATTCTCGATGTACAGTTTATATCAAAGGCACCCATGTTACTTGTTATATTATCCAGATGCCACTTGGGGATATAGCTCCAGTTATCGGTTGTGGCTGTAAATAATCTTCCTACCCACTGTAGATAGAAACTATCTTGCATCTTAAAAAGGTTTACCACCTTGACTCCTCCTTGACTAATATCTGCTTCCATTATTTTTCTTTTTATCTTTTCAAACGCTTTTTTGTTTAAATTCTTCTTCTGCCATAAGAATTTATATAGGGTTCTGTTAATTGTGGTCAAAACGTGCTTTGGCAGACCTATTGACTGCATTACAAACACAAACTGACTCAACAAAAAACACTTTATTATAACTATTTTCCCATAAATTCCTAAATCTCTCTTACTCCATGTTCTAATCAATTTATTCATTGTTACAATTCGTTTTAACCAATTTTCTTCTATGTTTATTGCTGCTTGGTTATTTTTAAAGTAAATCCCCAGTATTTTAATTTGTTCAGTTAACATAAATGGCATGTTGTCTTCAAACCTCTGCATCCCTAGTCTCATTGCTTTTGTTTTCTGCACATTTAATTTGAGACCAGAAAAAAACAGAGAAATCATTTATTATGTCATGTGTTTTTATCATGTCATCTCTGTTATTTGGAAACAATGTTGTGTCGTTTGCCAGCTGTTTTATTTTAAGCTTAACCAATTCATTATTGAAAGTGGGAAGATCAATTCCTGATATATTACTGTTTCGAATCTTTACTGCGAGTAATTCAACACCTAAAATGAAAGCCAGAGGTGAAAAAGGACAGCCCTGCCTGATGCCACACTTCACAGGGAAAGATTCCGAGATCCAGCCACCATGATTTATGCTGCTGACGGTGTTCGTTGTAATCACACTTACCCATCTTTTGAACTGGTTCCAAACCCAAATATATCGAAAGTTTGCAACATAAATTCTTTAGAAACAGAGTCAAACGCTTTTTGATAATCTAGTGCTAATAGATATCCGCACTTTTTGGTTACATTTAGATAGTTGATGACATCATCTATAGTTCGTATTACTGTCGAAATATTTCGACCATTCAGATAACCTACTTGATCATGGCTAATCAGTTTATCAATTACTTTATTCAGTCTCAACGCCAATGCCTTTGCTAGTATTTTATAATCTGTATTAGTTAGTGTAATTGGTCTCCAATTATTTACTTTGTCTCTTGAAAGGTCAAGGCTCTTGTGAAGAAGTATAATAATGCCTTGTTTCTGACTGTATGACATTTCACCCTCTCTGAAAGATTCGTTGAATGATTCAGTTACAACATCGCTTATAGTTATCCAGAAAAACTTCATAAATTCAGTTGTAAGACCATCACTACCTGGTGCTGATCCGTTTTTTAAATGCTTTAAAGCTAGACTTGTCTCTTGTACACTCATTAAACCTTCACAAGTGAAAGACTCTTCTTCTAATTTTGTAAATGGTTCATTCTGAATAAATTCTTTCAATTTTCCTTTCATATTCCCCTCTTCCTCTGGCGATTTAGAATATAACGCTGAGTAGAAATTTTTAATTACTTTCAAGACTTCCGACTGGTTTGTAATTATTTCACCATTATCCTTTTGCACTTGTGTCATTGCATTTTGGTTACCACAAACCTTTTCCAAGCCTAAGAAATATTTTGTATTTTTTTCTCCTTCTTCTACCCACTTTGTTCTTGCCCTTGTTTGGGCTCCCCTAGCCTTTTCAAGTGATAATATTTCAAGTTTTTTCTTTATTTCTATAACTTCCTTTTGGTTTTGTTCATTACCAGGATCATTTGCACATAGTTGATCCATCTTCTGGAGTTTACTTTTCAAATCTAAAAGTTCATTCCGTTTGTTTTGTGCTCTAAATTTGCCATACTCTATACAAAAGTGTTTTATCTTTGATTTACACCGGTCCCATTGATCCCGTTTTCTCAAACATTTCTTTACTTTCACTTATCCATTTTTTTAATACAACATTCATTCTGCCAACGAAAAAGGCATCTTTCAGATAACTGTTATTAAAACGCCAGTAGCCAGGCCCTCTGACGAATTCATTATCATTTATTTCAGTAATTATTGCTCTATGATCCGTATTGGCGACAGACATAATGTCACATGAAACACACTTATCAGCCAGTTCTTGGCTGGCAAAGCAAAAATCAAGCCACCGTGCAATGAACGGATTTTGCCTGCACCAAGTATACTCCTTTTCTTCCTCATGAAACACTCTCCAAAGATCTGTCAAACCAGTGTTTGTAACCATTTTGTTTAATTTTGTAATTTCTTTTTCACAGTGTGGTTCACCGGATATTATGTCCAAACTATTACACATAACAGTGTTGAATGCTCCCATGCACAATAAGTTTTTCGATTTGCAATTTAATAATATGTCTTGTAAATTTTTGAAAAGTCTAATTTTTTCCTGCGTTTCATTAGGAGCATACACGTTAACCAGTGTGACTTCCCTATTCTCCGTCTTAATTGAGATTGCAACTATTCTATCGCTGCAGTTTTGAAGTTCAACATTTCCTTGGAAATGTTTAGATATTAATATGACTTGCCCTTTGCTATGAGCTGTCCCACTATGATAGAATAATTTCCCTCCCCATTGTTTCTCCCAGTAGTTTGCTTCGCTTTCCGTTATATGTGTTTTCTGAAGACAAACTATGTCAATTTTCTGTTGTTTGAACAATGAAAACATTGCAGTTCTTTTTAATCTGGTTTTCAGTCCTCGTGTGTTTAAAGAAAGAACGCGTAATCGATTCATTTTCCTAGAAAGGATACAGTAATCTGTTCATTTTCCCCATTAAAAAAAGCGGAACACACGCACACACGCACACGCACACACGCACACGCACACACACACACACACACACACACACACACACACACACACGTGAATATAGCCATAATCATTGTCCATTAAACGTCTGCCTGGTCCGTAACCGATGTAAACCAATGAAAAGAGTAAACCGCAAAGAATTCAGCCAACCATCACATCACTGTAAACATCATCGCCGTGAGATTCGGAATTGTCCCTAGTCTGCTGTCGACGTTGTTTGTCAACGTGCTACGGTGGTGCAGAGTCCGCGGGAAGAGGACGTTTTGTCGAGGCTGAGCGTGAGGACTGTTCCCGGAATTTCAGCACTGTCTGCGATCTAGCCCCTTTCTTTGAGAGAGCTCCCTGCCTTTTTACAGTTCTGCCCCTGCTGGATCTCCTCGACTGGGTTGTAGCGCTTGGAGAAGTCGAGCTAGTTGATGATTTTTTTGTTCGAGTACAGCTAGTAGTCCTACCGGCTGAGTCGGGGGAGGGGCTTCTTTTGACCCTGTAACCCGAAGGACTAACACTGGCCCTGTCACGATCGGAAATTGATCCGGCTCGATCATTGCCAGCACTACCACTGGCCCTATCACGAACGAAAGTCTTCCCTCGGCAGGCACTGTTCTCCCCTGGACCACAGGGGTCATGTCACACACAGGGTCACCCGCCTTGTGACCATCTTTGTAGCACTGGCGACACTTTATGGGTTTGTCACACACTGATGCTCGGTGCCCTTACCTAAGCATCTGTTGCACTGAGAGTCCTTTTCTCTCCTGGCCGACTTCTGCTCTTTATGATAGAGAGCGGCTCTAAATGGCCCTATCTCTATGAATGATGGGAGGGGAACGGGTGGGATATCAATGTATACAAACCTTCTGCCTGTTTTCCACCTAGTTAACTTTCCATTAGCATCCCTGTCTCTCTCGGCGACAAGTTTTGATCGTACATTGGTTTTCAGGTTTTTAATGGCATTCAAGATATCATCATCGGAGAAAGACAGAGGAACATTACTCACGGTAAGTTTCGTGGCTGGGATTTCTCGCTCTTCGCCATCAGGAGAAGTGACAACAAAAGGATTTGTTTCTTTCACTTCTACCTGTACCCCTCCAATAACAAACCCCTGTATCAAAATCTTGTGTCTCGCTTCCGACGTGCGAGGATAAATCCTCCAAAGACCCCCTATTCTCTGTGCTCCTTCCACCGATTCAAAGCCAGCGGTTTTTTCCACAGAAGAACAGATCTCCGCCGTAGTGAAAGGCCTTTGGTCAAAACCGGGTAGCTGACTGTTCAGAATAAAAACGGGCAAGATTCTGGTGTTTGTATCTGCCATTTTTTTTAAACAAGTAGTAGGAGAACAAATCCCGATCTAATGTCAATCACAACAGTATCTCACAGCACCAAATGAAAGTCAACACATCATCAAAGGATACTACTTGCCTTTGTTTCCCAGCAAGGTCCATCAGGATGAAAAAAACAACAACAACAAACCTAATTTCATTGGCTTACTTCAATAGTAAATATAACAGATCTACGCCATAAAGCCCAGCCACTAGAAACTAAAAGCTAATCTATGCTTCATTGTCCGATCAGTTCGTATTTGGACAAATCTGCTATTATTTCAGGTCACGTTCATTTGGGGTCATTTACTATCATACATAGTCATCAAATAGCTAGATTTAAGGAATGCTCCAGTTTCTTTTCAAAAGCATTTTTCAGTTTGGTTTTCCCCAGTCCTGGCATCAGCTGAAAGCAGACAGTTCTGAACTGAAACATCTTCCCCAGTCCTGGCATCAGCTGAAAGCAGACAGTTCTGAACTGAAACATCTTCCCCAGTCCTGGCATCAGCTGAAAGCAGACAGTTCTGAACTGAAACATCTACTTAGAGCAGAGGGCATGGAAGAATCAGAAACAAAGCTTAGTCTCTCCTTGGACTGTGGAGGGTGGGGTGGGGGTGGGGTGAGCTTCGTCGACACTTGCAGATGTGGTGCAGGGTTTAGACTTAAATGATCAAGAACGTAATCTGTCTTCGTTGATCCTTACAACTGATGGGAAGTATGCCAGCAGCGTCTGAGTTATAAATATTTAATGCCTGAGGGAAGAGAGAGAGAGAGAGAGAGAGAGAGAGAGAGAGAGAGAGAGAGAGAGAGACAGACAGACAGACAGACAGACAGACAGAGACAGAGACAGAGACAGAAAGAGACAGACAGACAGAGAGAAAGAGAGAGAGAGTGACAGAAAGAGAGAAAGAGAAGAGAGAGAGAGAGAGAGAGAGAGAGAGGGGAGAGAGAGAGAGAGAGAGAGAGAGAGAGAGAGAGAGAAGAGCGACTCAACTCAACTCAACTCAACATTTTTTTATTGCCATTAGCATAAGCCCTGATGGCAAGGGGGAAAAAGGGTACATGTAACCACATGATATAGCGGCAACAAAGTAATAATACAAATTGTTCCAGACTTGCTTTCCACACACGCGCGGGCGCACGCGCCCGCAAACACACACACACACACACACACACACACACCACACACACACACACACACACACACACACACACACACACACACACACACACACACTCACGCTCACATGCACGTGCTATCAGCACGAAAAGTTAGTTCACTGACCATCAAGAATCTAAACACTGTAGACCAACATCTTGAGAACTAGATATATAGGGTCACAAATACACAAAAATAACAAAACGTGTTAACTGGTATTTTTCTTTCGGTATTCAGAAGCTTCAGCAATATATCTAGCAAAGCGTGCAACGAGGTTTACATTATGGCTCGATAAGATTGCTATAAGATCTTTTCTCTGTGCGACTGGTTCGTTAAATATTTCGCATTTACTCCGTATAGTATTATAGGCGGGACAATCAAACACAAAATGCATTTCATTTTCTACATTATTGTCATCTGTGCACATAAGACACGTGCTATTGGCTGATGTTTCAAACCATTTTTTCTTGGCATTAAGGCCTAGTGTTCTTGTTCGGAATTTTGCCAAATGGTATTTATGCCAGTTATTAGTAATATGTATAAAATACTTTTCTACTTCTAATGTGCTTTTAAAGGAAAGAAACCAGTTATATTTATCGTTATCAATCATACTAGCATGCCAGGTTTGTTTGTAAGAGCATATTAAACGATCTTTTAACTCTGAAAGAAATTGTCTATAATTACCTACACCTTGGCAAAGCCAAACAATACCAAAACCATTCTCGGTCAACAATTTTTTTACACGAGAGACCCAGTTGAATTTACCTGACTCATGTTGCAAAATCAACATTTTATAAGCTTGTCTGCATAATCTAGTTTCTTCTAAATTGACTAACTTTAGCCAATATTTAACAGATCTGACACAGGTTACAATATGTAATGGATAGCGCCCAGTCTCACCGTATATCATTTTGTTAGACGCATGCAACGGTACATGCAAAATGCGCTTTAACGCATAGGTGTGTACCTTTTCCATATAAACATTATCTAGCAAACCCCAGATCTCTGATGAATATGTTAAAATAGGTTGTATTTGCGTATCAAATAATTTCCAGAAGAGACAGAAATCAGATGAGTTCAATTTTTTCATTGTTTTCAATATTTCAATAACACCTCTCTTTCCCTTCTTATATGTTTCTAACCAGCATCTGTTTAAACTTAATTTTGTTGTAAAGAACATACCAAGATATTTGTAACTATTTGTTACTTGCACTTCCGTAGATCCAAAAAACCATCGTTCATGTTGAGCTAAATATCCCCCGTTTCTAAACACCATGATGTTAGTTTTACTTAGGTTAACTGTTAATTGTAGTTTGTCTGATTCTCTTTTTAAAGCGTTTAATTGGTTTTGTAGACCAATAGGCGTATCAGAAAGAAGAATAATATCATCTGCAAAAAGCATCAAAAATAATTCTATAGCCCCTGGTAACATTTGGATTCCATGTCTCCCACTTTTTGATATTTCTATAGCAAGTTCGTTTATGAAGAAAGAAAAAAGTATCGGGCTGAGTAAACAGCCCTGTGTCACCCCACGTTGGCAATCGAAATAATCCGAGAAAACACCTTTGTCACGGACACACGCACGGACCGAATCATACATTCCTCGAAGGACTGCATACAACTTTCCATTTACACCATTCTTTCTCAAAATATTCCATAAAATGTTTCTGTTTACACAATCGAAAGCCTTTTGAAAATCCACGAAGGCGACATACAATTTAGATTTTCTTAATAGGTATTTTTGGACAATGGCATACAAGGTAAATATATGGTCGGTAGTGCTGTAGCCAGATCTGAATCCAGCTTGTTCTTCTATTATTTTATTTTCTTTATCAGCCCATGCTGTCAATCTTTTATTCATAATATGCGTATACATTTTACTTAATATGCTAGTCAAAGCAATGCCACGATAATTATCAGGGTTATTGGAATTACCCTTTTTATAAAGGGGAATTATTATGGATTTAGACCATGGTTCAGGGAAGATTCCTTTATCGAACAAAGAATTAAAACGTGTTACTAAGAAATCAATAATAACAGAGTTACCATTTTTAAACATTTCACTAATTATTCTGTCGGACCTGCACTCTTGCCACATTTAAGATGCTTTATG
>CM031602.1:24625884-24628384 GCA_018398815.1 Conus ventricosus
GGTGGAGAAAAAGAATGGTATGTTCAATGTTATGTTCAACGCGCATGTGTGTGTGTGTGTGTGTGTGTGTGTGTGTGTGGTGTGTGTGTGTGTGTGTGTGTGTGTGTGTGTGTTGTGTGTGTGTGTGTGCGTGTGTGTGTGTGTGTGTGTGTGTGTTGTGTGTGTGTGTGTGTGTGTGTGTGTGTGTGTGTATGTGTGTGTGTGTGTGTGTGTGTGTGTGTGTGTGTACGTGCGTGCGTGCGTGCGTGCGTGCGTGCGTGCGCGCTTGCGCGCTAGCAATTAGTGTTTTATCATGTTTCTGTAATATGCTCTTTGGGCTCTTGCGAGGTAAAACGCTCTTTGAATATCTTTTCACATGACATTACATTACATTGAAATTACTGTTCTCCTCTCCTCTCTCTCTCTCTCTCTCTCTCTCTCCTCTCTCTCTCTCTCTCCTCTCTCTCTCTCTCTCTCCCTCTCTCTCTCTCTCTCTCTCTCTCTCTCCTCCACTCGTGATGTCCCCTCCCCTCTTCATAAAAAGCTCATCGCATGAATCAATGACTCGCATTAGGCTTGGTATTCAGATGAAGAAACGTTGTGCCAGAAGCCATGGAATGCTCGTTTGTCGCCGTGTCCTCTGCAAGGAAGTCGTGTTCCACGGGAAATGATGGTAATCAGACGAAGGAAGGGACTAGGATGATCATATCCACGCCCACACACTGCGTCTCCATGTTCTCTTCTGGGACGAATGTTGATTAACTTTTACCAGAAAGAATGTCATTGCAGTTCCCCATCAAGAGGAATGAAGACATTACATAGATTGGCCATTGATGTCATGACTGAATTCTGGCAAGCTTTTGATGTTAGACAGTATCCTTTCTGTTGTTTTGGAGAAAAACGTTTTTGCAGTAAATCATTTGGAGAAGAAAATAAGGTTTTTTAGTTGTTTTGATCTCATTTGTTTTAAATAACCTGGTAACCCCGTACCTTCTGTGTTACATAAACAGTTAGTCCGCCATGTCTGAAGCTGATGGATGGCAACAAAGGCATGAATCCACTTTAATATTTGGTTGAATGGTGTTTCAAATCGTTCATTTTATACTACATGTTCATGCCGACTTCGATCTTGGCAAAACTTCATTTTCATTAAGTCTATTCTTTGTACGCTCTAACGAAATTAATTCATGGAAAATGTATTTGGTAATGTCCTTTTTGTATTTACGAAGCATTACTCTGCAATAAGCGTGTATTTGTATTTTAGCTTAAACTTGCACTGTAAAACGTGCCCACGTAGCTGTTAAACTAGATTCCAGAATCTGTGCACGGAACTAGTTACAAATCTCTAGATCTCTATTTGCGATACCTTTGAAGATGACGACTTTTCCTCTTGGAGGCATGTAATTAATTACGTATAACATTAGCGTGCGATGACTGAATTCAGTTGACATTCAGTTGTGGTTCTGATAAGGCGAAGAAGGTCACCCACGTGCTCAGAAGTCTGGTGCAGGTCGGTCGCTCCCTTGTCTTCTGTTTTAATTAAGCCAGTTTTCGGAGAACGTCACTCTAAAGGCGTTTAATCAGGCATGGATCACACTCAATATCCCTGCCACCAAGCATCCACTCGGATTGTTGCTGACACGTACGCTAAGCATAAATGACTATGCTGGTTACCAGATATTACAATCTTGCTTCGGCATTGTTTTCTTGGTTGGATTTCTAAGTGCAACGTCTCACATCTGAATATGTAAATTATAGGAGTAAATTGGGTTTGCAGAGAACTGCGAGAAGTCAATGACAACAGACACGCCACATGTTTGGTCATGGAGGAGCCTCACATCTGTTCCTCGGAGTCTACGTACTTTTAGAGAGCCAGACAGTCATGTCTTAAGCAGCAGCCCTGATCTTTTTTTTCTCCATAGAAGCCATGCTGATGACGTACATGACATATCATTTGTTCTGAAAGTCTGAATTCCAGACGCCGCAGAAGACCTTTCAAAACCAAAACTCTCCAGCAGAGAGAACATATGGAAGTAATCAAGGACAGGAATTGTCATACCAGAGGGAACTCCGGGGTTTATCACAGCCCCCCCTCTCCCCTCCCCCGCCCCTCCCAATTGCCGTGACGTAGTGGTTTGCAGAACGGAAGGAAGCCGATGCGAAGCACCGGAAAATGGAAGCATCAATACCTGCTACAATGGCATGGCCTCTTGTGTTTTCACCTCCCAAAGCAAACATGAGGTAGCAAATGCAGGGGTGGATCATAATACAGTGTCGACTTGCTGAAAGCGATTGCAAGGATCGAGACTGGAATATACTTTTTCATTTATTTATTTATACCTATCTATTTATTCATCTATTTATTTAAACCATTATTTATTTTTATTTATTTATTCAGTATCTAAATTTTTACTTCTTTATTTACTAATCTATTTATTTCATTATTTATTTGTGTATTTGTTTCTTTTTTGTTGTTGTTGCACGTTTGTTTATTTCCATTCGGTTATTTTCATTAACATGA
>CM031602.1:24632678-24635178 GCA_018398815.1 Conus ventricosus
AGTTAGGTTGTAGGTCGGATCAAGCCGAATCCGAACTATTCCTGAAATGAATGCTTCCATTGGGAGTGATGGACACACTCTCTCAGCCCGTAATTCCACGGTGCTCCATGTTGAGCCACGGGATGGTTAAAGTCTATGCTTGTTTGTCTGGTGGCACCCTCCTGCCCGCACTGCATTTCCATCAATATTACTGTTTGTGTTTGCTTGAAACCTTCTCTCCTCTCTCTCTCTCTCTCTCTCTCTCTCTCTCTCTCTCTCTCTCTCTCTCTCTCTCTCTCCTCTCTCTCTCTCTCTCTCTCTCTCACGCTCGCTCTCTCTCGCTTTCTCTCTCTCTTTCTCTCTCTCTCTCTCGCTTTCTCTCTCTCTCTCTCTCTCTCTCTCTCTCTCTCTCTCTCTCTCTCTCTCTCTCTCTCTCTCTCTCCTCTCTCCTCTCTCTCTCTCTCTCTCTCTCTCTCTCTCTCCTCCATGATTCGAACTGTAGGCAATAAGAAGAAAAGCGTAAATGAATGGTATAACAAACAATGCGCCCAAAAGAAAAGAACGGTCCAACGTTACCTTAAACTATTCCAAAGGTCAAAAAAGAGTAATGAGCAGCACAGAGATAAGTATGTGGATGAAAGGAGACTATATAAAGAACTTTTATTCTGCAAGAAAAAAGAATTTGACAATGAAAGGATAATTAAATTAAAACAGTCAACCAACGACCCTAAGGTATTCTGGAAAATAATCAGATCTGTCAACAGAAAAAAATGTAGTGCGCAATGATATTTCTATGGACCAGTGGTACGAACATTTCCACAGGATATTTAATATGATGACACCTGGACTGGATCAAGAGGAAATCTTAGCAGCAGAACTAATGGACAGTTCAGACGAGCCACTTTTTAACGACCCTATTTCTCAAGAAGAAGTTGTATCTAGTATAAATAAACTTAAAGCCGGTAAAAGTTCTGGTACTGATATGATACTTGGTGAAATGCTTAAACATGCCAATGAAACGGTAATTAAATTTCTCGTAGTGCTTTTCAATAAGATATTTGAACAGGGCATTTTTCCAAAAGACTGGTGTAAATCCATTATTATTCCAATTTACAAGAAAGGGGATGCTAATCTACCTGATAATTACCGTGGTGTGGCATTAACAAGTATCGTGAGCAAAGTGTACACATTTATTCTGAATTCTGAATAAGCGACTTTCACGATGGGCAGAAGCTGAAGGAAAATTAGCTGATGAACAAGGTGGGTTTAGAGCAGGATATAGTACAATTGATCACATTTTTACTTTACACTCTGTCGTTGAAAAATATTTAGCAAAACATTCTAAGCTCTATGTAGCTTTCGTCGACTTTAGGAAAGTATTTGATTCTGTTGACAGAAATGTCTTGTGGCATGTGTTAAGGAGAAGTGGCGTTGATGGAAAAATGTATAAAGCACTTCGGGGAGTTTATGACTCAGTCATTGCATGTGTAAGAGATAAGCATTCATACTCTGATTTTTTTGATTGTCCGAGAGGAGTAAAAACAAGGATGTGTACTCAGCCCAATTATGTTCTCCTTTTTTGTCAATGAATTAGCCATAGAATTAATCAGGGAAGGGAAGCACGGAATCCAGATGGTACCAGGAACTTCAGAACTATTTTTATTGCTTTTTGCAGACGACGTGATTTTGCTCTCAGATACTGTTATAGGTCTACAGAATCAGCTGAACAATCTGAAAAAAGAGGCTGACAGATTACGTTTAGAAGTAAATCTAGATAAGACTAATATTATGGTTTTCCGTAAAGGTGGTTATCTTGGAATAAGAGAAAAATGGACATATGGAAACGAAGATATAAGAGTAACAAACACATACAAATACTTAGGCTTGATATTTACAACAAAACTAAGTATGAATGCTGCCCTTCTAGACATGAGTAGAAAAGGTAAAATGGGCGTTATTGAAATTCTAAAATCACTAAAGAAACTACATACAACCGATCCTTCCCTGTTCTGGAAGCTTTTTGATACTCAGATTGAGCCCATATTGACTTACGCAGCAGAAGTATGGGGTTAGAAGATACAGGGTTAATAGAAAAAGTACATACTTTTGCCATTAAACGATTCCTGGGTGTACCACTACACTCTTCAAATAAAATGAGCTACGGAGAAACAGGAAGATATCCTTTGTTTGTTCGAACTGCTGTAAAATGTATTAAATACTGGCTGCGACTGGTAAAACTGCCAACTAATAGAATATGTAGGCAAGCCTATGATATGTTGTTATTACAATTAGAAGCAGGCAAATACAATTGGGCATCAAAAGTTAGGAACACTCTAACAGAAAATGGTTTTGGTGTAGTATGGTTGTGTCAAGGTGTTGGCTCTGAGGAGGGGTTTATATCAGAATTTAAGGACAGAATTGTTTCATGTTATAAACAAAATTGGCATTCTGAAATTGAAGATAACGATAAATATGAGTGGTACCGTTCTTTTAAAATCACGTTTGAAGCTGAGAGGTATCT
>CM031602.1:24637678-24640178 GCA_018398815.1 Conus ventricosus
AGCAGGATACATGGGCTGGCTATAAAGCTGACAGAGCAGAAGACATGGGCTGGCTATAAAGCTGACAGGGCAGGAGATACGGGCTGGCTATAAAGCTGACAGAGCAGGAGACATGGGCTGGCTATAAAGCTGACAGAGCAGATGGCATGGGCTGGCTATAAAGCTGACAGAGCAGGGGACATGGGCTGGCTATAAAGCTGACAGAACGGGAGACATGGGCTGGCTATAAAGCTGACAGGGCAGATGGCATGGGCTGGCTATAAAGCTGACAGAGCAGGGGACATGGGCTGGCTATAAAGCTGACAGAACGGGAGACATGGGCTGGCTATAAAGCTGACAGGGCAGGAGACATGGGCTGGCTATAAAGCTGATAGAGCAGGAGACATGGGCTGGCTATAAAGCTGACAGGGCAGGAAAACATGGGCTGGCTATAAAGCTGACAGGGCAGGAGACATGGGCTGGCTATAAAGCTGACAGGGCAGGAGACATGGGCTGGCTATAAAGCTGATAGAGCAGGAGACATGGACTGGCTATAAAGCTGACAGGGCAGGAGACATGGGCTAGCTATAAAGCTGATAGAGCAGGAGACATGGGCTGGCTATAAAGCTGACAGGGCAGGAGACATGGGCTGGCTATAAAGCTGACAGGGCAGGAGACATGGGCTGGCTATAACGTTTTGTCATGGCCTGCTGTCAAGCAGGAAGCAAATTGAAACAGGTATGGCACATTTCAATATGCATGATGTTTTTGTTGATGCTTTTTGTCGTCATTGTTCGGTGTCATGTTTTGTCTGTGAAGAACGGAAGAGGTTGCGCAAGGTCAGGTCATATCTGTGGTAGAAATGAAAAGGTCGAACATAACCAACGCCTATGTTTACACATGGTTTTTTTTCTCTCCTCTCTTCTCTCTCTCTCTCTCTCTCTCTCTCTCTCTCTCTCTCTCTCTTCTCTCTCTCTCTCCTCTCTCTCTCTCTCTCTCTCTTTCTCTCTCTTGACCACAGTCTTAGTACACATACATACACACTGCCGACAAAACCCCTAATCAGTTGAACAGACGGAGGGGGAAAAATAACTGCTGTCTGTTCAACAATCAGTTGTGTTTGGTAGAGGTCAATTGCACATTTTGTATGTTTACACATCGTTGCCCTTACTTTCACAGGAGAACTAAACCTTCCTTTTATATTCTTCCACCGCCTCTGCCCCGAGCGAACACTTGCATGCAGATCTGCTGCTGCCAGCTAAACTAAACGACACGATGATGCGAAGAAACAAAACAACAAAAGGAAATAATGAAGCGGTTTTCTGAATAAGAGTTGACAGAGTTTGAGACATGGGCTGACGTTAACTTTTTTTTCAGGGAGTCTGGCTGTTTAGTAGGAAACAAATTAAATCAAGTATGACGTATTTGAATATGCATGACCATTTTGTTGATGCATTTGTCGTTATTGTTTTGTGTCATGTATTGCGTGCGAAGACCAAAGAGGTTGCGTAAGAACAGGTCATTTAAGTGGTAGAAGGCGCAGAGGTCAAAGGCATCCAATTCGCGTGTCCACAAACAACTCTCTCTCTCTCTCTCTCTCTCTCTCTCTCTCTCTCTCTCCTCTCCCTCTCTCTCTCTCTCTCTCTCTCTCCTCTCTCTCTCTCTCTCTCTCTCCTTCCTGCCAATAGTCTAAGTATATCTACACAATGCCAAAGTAATACGCCATCAGTTGAACAGAACGACAAAATCAGACTACTGTTTTGGTTATATAATACTAAATCATATATTGTACTTGGCAAAGGTCACACTGTGATTGTCGTCATTCTGCTCTGTTCTGCCCTCAGTTTCACAAGAGAGATCAAGACTCCCACTCCCTCTGTCCCAAGGGAATTCTACCATTCAGATCGTCTGCTCACAACTAAAATGAATAACAGGACGATGTGAAGAAAGAAAACAACAACAACAACAACAACAACAAATAAATAAGTAAAATAAAACAAGTAAATAAACGAAAGAATAAAAACGGTTTTCTGAATTAGAGTTGACGTAGCATGAGACATGGGCTGGCTGTACTATCATTTTCTTTTTTTCTTTTCTTTTTTTTCATAGTTGGCAGTTTCGAAGGAGGCAGGTTGAATCAAGCATGACACATTTGAATATGCATGATCTTGTTGTTAATGTTGTTGTCGCTATTGTTCTGTGTCAAGCATTGTCTGTCAAGAACAACAGAGGCTGAGTGAGGTCACGTCATTTCGGTGCAAGAAAACAAAGAGATGAAAAATAAGTAACACGTGTGTTCACAAATACATCTCTCTCTCTCTCTCTCTCTCTCTCTCTCTCTCTCTCTCTCTCTCTCTCTCTCTCTCTCTCCTCTCTCTCTCTCTCTCTCTCTCTCTCTCTCTCATTGATGAGAACTTTAAATGGCAATCACATATAAATCATGTTTGCAAACAGTTGGCTCGCAATTTGTTTTTACTCAATAAACTCAGTTATTATGTTGAACCACATATCCGGAAATTAT
>CM031602.1:24647678-24648980 GCA_018398815.1 Conus ventricosus
GCTGTAAATGTCAAGTAACCCGATGCTGATGCGTTACGTTCTTCATTTTGCACTATCATTGCGGGCACGCGAAAGACAAACTCCCTAATTTAGTGTACTGAAAGAGGAAAACTCGCCCGGAGTATTGTGTGCACTTCATTTACAGGAAACAGGTGCTTTCAGATGAAATTCTAATAGGACACTGACTGGATGTGTCTCATGTCCTAATATGCGTACCGCAGTCAGGGCATTCCATCAACGTTTGGAGGTTTGTTTTCGTAGTGGGGAGCCTCGCATCAGCAAAAGTATCAGCCCTGAACAAAATGGAATCACATCAATGGCGATAGTTAGATAACGCCTCTCGTTTAATCGGTAAGTGTCACATCTGTACGATGGAGTCTCACGATCTTCAGAAGCCCAGCCATCGTCGATTTCTCACGTACCATCCCTATTGCTGGCTTCTGTTCAGAAGGAAATGCAGTTACCTTCCTTGCACGTTCCCCCTTCGTCTTTTTGTTTTTAAATCATATGAACTACGGAGTCTAGAAAACAACAATCTTATGAATCTAGACTTGAGAGCGATGGGGTTGAGAGTGGAGATGGGGGGTTAGGGGTGGGGGTACGTTTGAGCGTAATTCAGCAGCACGGAGACAAACACGTGGTTATTTTGTCTTCCTCTCTTTGTTTCTTTCCATTTTCTTTTTTCTTTCTTTCTTTCTTTCTTTTATTTTCTTCGTCAGTGCATGTTTCTCTCTCTCTCTCACTCACTCACTCTCTCTCTCTCTCTCTCTCTCTCTCCTCTCTCTCTCTCTCTCCTCTCTCTCTCTCTCTCTCTCTCTCTCTCTCTCGCTCCACACCGTACACGCATGCATGCTCTTTTTCTAGCTCTCTCTGTTTGTCTCTGTCTCTCGCGGTCTCTTTCTGTTTCTTTCTTTCTATCTGTCAGTCAGTCTCTCTCTCTCTCTCTCTCTCTCTCTCTCTCTCTCTCTCTCTCTCTCTCTTCTCTTTCTCTCTCTTTCTTTCTCTCTGAAACCACACACACACACACACACACACACACACACACACACACACACACACACACACACACACACACACACACACACACACACACACACACACACACACACACAAGATCAAGGCTCACAAGATCAGGGCTCACAAAATTCGATCCCGTCTTTCTCTAAACGCGATTTACCATGGAGAATTGTTCCGCCAAAGCCAGATGCCACACTTTGAGATCTGATCTGCAGTGCGCTCGTGCTCAATCATCTCTGACTTAGATAGCAGTGGGGCTCGTTCAAACAATGTTGCTTTCTTTTT
>CM031602.1:24649080-24651580 GCA_018398815.1 Conus ventricosus
GGCAAAACATTAGAAACATGAGGGTTAGCTCGATCTTCCAAAATAAGTGAGCACGCTCCAAAAAATGCACAGACCCATCATAGACCATTAAGCCCAAAACAGTCTTTTTCAGTGTTCAGTGTGTGAAACTCGCCACTGGTGTATGTCAGAGGGGTAAGTTTATCTCTGCCTGAAATCCCGTTTCAAGTTTCACTGATGGATCCAGAAGAGCAGTAAGTGGAATCCAGTTTTTGAATATTGTGAACATGCATTGTTTATTCTGAATATGTGAATATGCATTGTTTATATGTATGTTTTATACCTCAAATATGACAACCTTATGTCACTATTTGATGAAAGCTGGTATGATTATTATAGATGCTGTTGGTTATCTAAATCTCTTTTTCGTATGTGACTGTAATTATAATGTGTGCTTGGAGTACGTGTAATCCAGTACCTCACTACGCTACCTGAGATTTGTGACTACTTCGAGGAGTCATTTCCCTTAATTAAATCATGAAGCAGTTTCTACTGGCTTTGATCACTTGTTAAAAGTCACTCAAAAACCTCAATGAAGAAACTAACATGAAGACAGAAAACCAAAGGTGTTACAGCTATGCTAGTCTCCTTATGTCGGCTGAGACTTAACATTTCCTATACGTTTAGCACACATGTGTGGGGACATGTGAAACCAGATTCCCAGCCACCCATAATTATGATAGGTAAATCGCCTCCACAGATGCTTGGACTCTGTTGTCCACTACAGCTGGTTACGTACAGAAACAAGAATCCATCTTATAACACACAGACACATTCAGACGCACGCACGCACACACACACACACACACACACACACACACACACACACACACACACACACACACACATACATACACACATACACGCACGCACGCACTCGCACACACACACACACACACACGCACGCACGCACGCACGCACGCACGCACGCACCACACACACACACACCACACACACACACATGCACACATTTTCTGCTACAGACTCGGCCACAAGTAAGCAATAACACATACCAGATAACGGTGTTCAATGTCACTAAGGACACACAGCGACATCGACTACTCATTACAAGTATCCCCTCTTCTAAGCAGTCATGCTCCAGTCAAACACTGAATGTCCATCTTCGGGCTCCTGGAAATCGCAGGGAAGAACTGTAAACTCTAATCCCTCGTGTGTCTTGTCTGTCAAAAGGCTGACAGGAGCACTGTCTGCGAACAGAAATGGCGTTACCCTTGTGTAAACCTTGATGCCATTTGATGTCGTTCGTCTGAATGAATGTCTGTCACTGAGACAGCACAAATGACAGGCTTTTAGGATTGATGGCGCATGTGGAAGACGCTAGATCGCCACAGTTGTTTCCCCTCATTAGACTTATTGGTAGAACCAGAAAAGACCGTTTGGTCTTGTTCAGAACAAAACAAAGCTGCATTAGCTGGCTGATGTCATTGTTGTCCATACCAGAAATCTCCGAGTAACATGGTCTCTTCAGAATAGTTTATTGCAGAACATGCACTGTGCTCACATACTTTCTCGTTTGTGGCTGTGAGGAAATGAAAAAGCGGGAAACCTTCGTCGACATACAACTACATATATAATGCAAAGGAAGAAGGCACACGAGACGGTACACAACACAGAGAGAGAGAGAGAGAGAGAGAGAGAGAAGAGAGAGAGAGAGAGAGAGAGAGAGAGAGAGAGAGAGAGAGAGGGGTTTTAACGAATGAAAACCCACAATTAGCGTCATACTTTAAGGAAAAGAAATGCCTTCGTGCCCGTGACAATGTTAATGGAGTTTTAATCTTTTTCGCTCTTCATTGAGCAGAGCTGTGGGGAAAAACACAAACAAACACACACTTCTGAGCGAAAAACGTCAATTGGTTGGGGTATTCCAGAACTGCTCTGTAATCTAACGGCTTCGATCATATCTGGCAGACACGAAATGTGGCTTCCATTAGGGGGAAATATTAACAATTCAGGATGCAGTACCCACACTATTGTTGACTGTAAATCCACTTCTAAAATTTTCTACTGAGGTAGTTTTTTGGGGAAACCTCTCTCTCTCCTCTCTCTCTCTCTCTCTCTCTCTCTCTCTCTCTCTCTCTCTCTCTCTCTGCACACACGGTGTGTGTGTGTGCGTGCGTGCGTGCGTGCGTGCGTGCGTGCGTGCGTGCGTGCGTGTGTGTGTTTGAGAGAGAGAGAGAGAGAGAGAGAGAGAGAGAGAGAGAGAGAGAGATGGGGCGGGCCGGTGTGTGTGTGTGTTGGGGGGGGGGGGGGGGGGGGGGGGGGGGCGTCTGAGTGGGGATTCGGTTGAAACCATTTAATGTTACCCACAGGAATAACGTGGTGGATCAAACAGCGCCAAAACAGAACAGACCGCGTCTGCCTTTTCTTTAACATGAAGATTCACAATGCACATAGTTTTAGTGACTCCAGGACACACTTAAAAGCAGTTGTTTAATACTCTCCTCTCTCTCTCTCTCTCTCT
>CM031602.1:24654080-24659080 GCA_018398815.1 Conus ventricosus
CGTGCACACCATGCAGAGCAAAGTTAACCAGCGACAAGTACACAGGCATGCAGCCTTTATAAAGCCGCGCTACAAGGTTCAGATAACGACTTTCCGTCTGAGCGCTACAGAGATGCCAAGACTACGAGCAGAGGAACGCAATCGTGCCCTAGGCCATCTGGAGGCTGGTGTGGATGCCAGGCAGGTCGCCAACATCTTTAACGTCCACATCTCAACCACCTATCGTCTACAGCACCGCATGCGAGTCACTGGTACCACTGATGATCGTCCCGGCCAGGCCGTCCTCGGGTCACCACACCAAGAGAGGATCGCCATTTTGTTCGAACCCATCTGCGGGACAGGCGGCAAACAGCCGCTAACACTGCTCGACAGGTGCCTGGGAATCTCCAGCAACGAATCAGCCTCAACACTGTGCGGTGGCGTCTTCAGGAGAACGGGCTGGCATGTAGGCGTCCTCACAGAGGTCCGGTACCGACACCAAGACACCGGCAGGACAGGCTGCAGTGGGCACAAGCCCGAATCAACTGGCGCAGGCAGCAGTGGGGACGCATACTGTTCTCAGATGAGAGCCGTTTTTGTATTGACATGGCTGACGGTCGTGTCAGAATATGGCGTCGACCTGGTGAACGCTATGCTGACTCCTGTGTGGTAGAGCGGAACCCCTGGGGAGGCCCGAACGTTATGATATGGGGTGCAATTGGCATTAACCACGCCATAGAACCAGTCATCTTTCAGAACATTGGTCCTGGTCGCGGACAGGGTGTCAATGCACAGCGCTACATCCACCAGGTGCTCAGACCCCATGTCGTTCCTTTTTTTGCGCAACACCCAAACTGGACATTCCAACAGGACAATGCAAGACCACACACAGCCAGGGCCACCCAGCAATTTCTTCAGCATAACAACGTCAATGTGCTGCCCTGACCAGCCCTCAGTCCCGATTTAAACCCAATAGAACATTTTTGGGATGAACTTGGCAGACGGTTGGACCTCCTGCGTCCACGACTAGCAACAGCGGCTCAACTTCACCAGGCCATCGTCCATGTGTGGGCTGGTGTGCCAAGGGGACGCATCAACCACCTGGTCCACTCAATGAGCCGCAGGTGTCAAGCAGTTGTCCATGCAAATGGTGGCCACACACGGTATTAGGACTTCAAGCTGGTTTGTCACGTGACCTTGGATTTTCCACACAAAGACATATTGCTGATGACATTTTCACACATTACCGGTGTAATGAATCAAATCACGTTGAATTCTCGCTTCCACTCTGTACAATTGTGACCAATAAAATTCGCCCCTAACCTTCAGCTTGTTTTGCTTTCGCGTTTTTTTTATGGAAGTCAGTATAGAAACATGCGGGGAAAAATCAGCCCTAGTGATGTGCATGTCACTGTTTTTGTCGTTCAATGCCTGATAAAGTTTGTTGTTAGCAGTCAATTGTATTCACGCGAATTCGCACACACACACGCACGCACGCACACACACACACACACACACACACACACACACACACACACACACACACACACACACACACACACACACACACACACAACTTTGAAAGTAACTGTTTCAGTCTGTACCTGCCATTATTTTCCCTGGCAGTAATAAATCCAGGATTCATTGCGTTGCAGAGCTTTCTTCTCACTGGAGAGCTCTAGCCCTAAAACAGCAAATGGATTCTTGCACTTGTGACGGCTGCACAACTATTGTCTGAAGAGAGGCAAGGGCCCAATGACAAATCCGTTGATGAGGGTCCCACGAACACAAAACACAATAATACCAGTTACCAATTATTCCATCGCCATTTTTTTTAAGGTGTTGGCGTTGCGATAAGAGAGAGAGAGAGAGAGAGAGAGAGAGAGAGAGAGAGAGAGAGAGAGAGAGAGAGAGAGAGAGAGGGGGGGGGGAGAGAGGGAGGGGAGAGAGAGAGTGTGTGTATGCGTGTGCGTGTGTGTGTGTGTGTGTGAGAGAGAGAGAGAGAGAGAGAGAGAGAGAGAGTGAGTGAGTGAGTTTTGTGTTGGAAGTGAGAAAACAGAACAGACAGAAACTCTCATGAGAAAAACACCGCGCGTCATTAATGATGTTTAAGCTTTTTACATCGGGGAAGGCTCAGAACCTGGCAGAGTTGGAGAGAGAAACATATTTTTTATACTACACGGATGGAAATAATTGCGAAAGGATATTCAAGGGACGAGCTGCTTTCTGCATCCTTTATGATATTTGGCAGCGACGAAATGTGACCTCAATTAGAGAAGAAATTCATTCACAACGCCACATGCATTATTCACAATATTGTTGATCATGCTCCAATCAATAGGAGTTTGAATTAAAAGGTTCTGTGGAGGTTTTCCCCTCGTGCTGATGGCACGCTGAGCCAAAGAAAAAGCACTACATGCTCTTGTTTTTCAGTTAATCCAACATATCCCTCCCCTTCCCTCCCACACACACGCATACGAACGCGTGCGTGCATTCAAACAACACACACACACACACACACACACACACACACACACACACGCACGCACGCACGCAGATACACACGCACACACTCACTCCTAGGCACAAACACACCGACACACACCGACACACACACACACACCGACATACACACGCACGCACGCACGCACGCACGCACACACACACACACACACACACACACACACTCACACACACACACTGAAGTGTACAAGTTTCTGGTCATTTAATATGCATTTATTCTTTTTTGTACAGTCTCTTGACAGAAAACACAAACTGCTTATGCAAGCTTTTAACAAGAGAAACACTTTTTGAAATGTCATTTTACCGTCTTTCGCTTTGACACTCCTAGTCATGGAAACCTTACAGCTTGCTGAACAACTAACACAGGGTGATTGGCTTTTTCCTTGGAGAATGATCAGCAAGTCAACAGCGGCATACATGGAGACTTGGCGAGGGCGCATGCCTCAGAAGTTGTTTTTTAATTTACTTTTTTTTAAGTTAACAGGGAAGGTGATACTGATCAATACAAAACAAAGGCCATAGCTGGCTGACCAGGGACATACTGTTAACGTTTCATTTACTTAGTTTGTGAGACCCTGTTGAAGCCGTTTGTTTGTTTGTTAGAGAAATGTACTTTTGTGTGTGGAAAGACCTGGTCAATACTTTTTTTTTTAAACGCACGCACATGGAAGCCTTATGTGAAACCCCAGTGGAAAGTGTGTTATGTAAATAACAAAAAAAAACTGGTAGTGAATTAAAAGGAGAAACTTCCTCCTGTTTGTCCGTCTGGTTGTGTGTCCTCGTTTCGTGAGTGAGACAGAACCGAACAGTGGTGACTGATGCAACACTTGAACATGGATGTGATGGCTTCATACCTATCTCTGGTTTTTCTTTGTTTTGTACATGGAATGGTTCTACTGATATAAAGGGAGACAATTGGTATTTCCATTTGCTACACCTGTACCGAGAACTTCAAAATAGCAATAAAAAATAATGATGATAACAATGACCATAATCGACAAAACGAAGTCTATCAGTCCGTACTTCCCCTGGCAGTAACAAATACAGGATCCATTGCACGTTGATGGAGGCGTTACTCTCTGGAGTGCTCTCATGGTAAAACAGCAACGGGATTATCGCACGTGCGATGGCAGCAGTAGGCTACTATGATCAATGGAGAGGCATGGACGCGTCTAAGAACCCTATAATGAGGATGGCACGAACAGAACACAAAACACAGAAATTCCAGTTTCAAAACATTCCATTGTATGTATCACAAAGTGTTGGCCTTGCGATAAGAGAGAGAGAGAGAGAGAGAGAGAGAGAGAGAGAGAGAGAGAGAGAGAGGGGAGATTAAATAATTATTGGAACGGAGAAACAGAACAGACGCACTTCTAAACAGAAAACTGACAAACATCATTAACGGTGTTTTGAGCTTTTTAGACGGGCAAAGGTTTAGAACGTGGCAGGGGTGTGAGGGGAAACAGTTTGTTTCATGTAATGAAACGGACGGGAAAAATGATTGGTTGGCGAGAGTCAAACGATGAGCATGTTCATACATTTTTTATCCTACGTGTCATCGACGACATGTGACCTCAGCTATTAAGGAAATTTAGTCACGTCACTTACATTACTAGCAATGTCGTTCGCTGTGCTCTAATCAATAGAAGTGCGACTTTTTTGTTCTTTGGAGGGGCGGGGGAGGGGGCCGGGGTGGGGCGGGGCGGGAGTGAGGAGATGGCTTTTTCCCTCGTGATGATAGGATACTCGGCTAAGAAAGAAAGATTGTATACTTTGATCTGTCTTTCTCGATTAGATAAAACTTTTTTTTAAATAATTTTCCTTTTTTCTCTCTCCTTTCATTTATCTTTCACTCACACACACACACGCACACACACACACACACACACACACACACACACACACACACACACACACACACACACCACACACACAGAGTCTACTATGCTCCAGTCAGGACCTGAGCCCAAGTTTCTTGTCTTTTGATACGTTGATTGTGTTTTCCAGACCGACGGAAAACACCAATGATCTACGCAAGCTTTTGTAAAGAGAAGGACTGCTCAGATCTGGTTTACACTCTTGTGCCTTGGTCCACCTAGTCATGAAAGTCAAGCTAGCATAATTTGAATGTTGTAAGCAGATGTTACTAGTCGATTGATTGATCACTGGTAGGTGGTTCAGTTGTGTCGGAGGACAGACTGGCTGACGGCAACGTACGCGTGGTCTTTGGTCAGTGCGCATGCCTCATGTGACGATAACTATATACACACGAAAATGCTACATAGTTCATTGTTTTGTTTCTTTTGATTGTCTTTCAGACATTTTGAATTTGCAAATGCTACGACTGTATTCACACACACACACACACGCTTCCGGCAATAAGCTCAGCCACACCTAAGTCGTGCGATATTCCTGTCAGAAGCTGGGTTCATCTTCCTGGTCGTCTAATAATATTTGTTTATTTTTGAAAAGATGATGCCGACAAAAAGCACACATTC
>CM031602.1:24664080-24679183 GCA_018398815.1 Conus ventricosus
TGTTACATGATAACAGTGAGACAGGAAACGACTGGTCAGCACGATGCAAAGGAGGAAGGACAGGTGAGGACCAGCAAAGAAAGCAAACATGGAGGACATGCGAGAAATAAGGAAGTGAAAACCACGGGAACGAAAGGTCAGAGAAATAATGGTGGTAAAGGAAAGAACTGAAGAAAAAAGATGTGGAGAAAGCAGGGACGGGTGAAGACGTGTTGAGGAAGGAAAACACAGGTAACTTGGTCAGAAAGAAAACGGTGTATGAGGACACTACGTGTGAAAGAGGACAGTGGTTGAGAACATGACAGGGAAGGAAAGAAAAGATGAGACATGGTGAGGGATGAAAGGACGGATAAGAGATGGCAAGGGAAAATGGGCGGATGAGGACGCCATAGGCTGAAAATCAAAGAAAGGTTCAATGGCATGAAAAAGAAAATAACGGATGAAATCATGGTGAGAAAACGAAAGAACGGGAACATGGTAAGCACGGACGACAAGGACAATATGAGAAAGGCCAGTGATGACATTTGTAGAAAATAACGGACAATTGGAAAGGAAAGGACAAATAAAGCGGAAGATTTCCTTTCGTACTCCTCTACACTCTACAGTAAAGACTTGCGGGCACCAAAGACCCATGGAGCATGTTTAGATGCAGTAGATATGGACAGCGTTCTTTAATACTACAAGAGCATACGATGTCATGAAAATTCAATACAACAACAACAGCCGTAATATGTAACAGGAAGCTCTTGTACAGATGAAAATGGAACAAAATGAATTATTTCTAACATGTATTTCTTTTTTCCTCCAATTTAATTTCCGTTTTTCTGTCAATAAGATAGATAGAGGGGAATGCACGGAAATCATGCTAAAAGCGATCTTGCAGTTTATGAGCCTCTTTTTTCATTATAAGGGGCTGCTCATAAATGATGTGCCATCGTTTTAATTTTTGGGCGATAAGGACAAATTGAACTGTTTGAAGTCGCTGAAAGATAATACTACGAACAGATTTTATATTACATTAAAGGGTGAATGAACGTGTATTCACATGACTTATTACACTGTTCGACTGACTGGATGATCAATCAATTTTTTATTACCCAAATGTAAATCTTGATTATTCTTTCATTTGGTTGATGAATACTGTTCCGCAAAAAAGGAAAGAATCGTAATTAATTTGTACTGAATTCGGCAAAGTACATTCCAAGAAATCCCTCTCCACAAGCACAGATGTGCGTGCCTACCGCACACACGAACGCACGTGCATACGCATGTATTAGTACATGTCACATACAGACAAACACAACAAGAATTAAAAAGCGTAGTATAACAGAGCAAACACACTGATACAAACATACGCGCGCGTGCATACACAAACACACACACATATACATAATACATACATACGTACTTTGTGTGATATAACTAATGTAGGCAGACGTTAAATTGAAAAAGAAACAAAAGCAACAATAACAAACCCCTCCATACACACACGTGCGCCCACGCGCTCGCGCGCGGGGACACACACACACACACACACACACACACACACACACACACACACACACACACACACACACAACCGCATACACTCTCAAATGTGTGAACACGCGCATGCTTGTCTTATACTAATTAATGTGAATAGACTTTCAACAGATAAGACATAACAACGAAAAGAACACGCGCACGTGCGCACACAGAGGCACGCACGCACGCAAACACACACACATACGCGCGCGCACACACCACACACACAACACACACAAAACACACACACACACACACTCACACTTGACTTGACTTGACTTGATCCCTTAGACGTCGGTCCGTGGGGGCACCCTGAAGCAGGGGACAACCATCCTTCTCCTTTCCCTCTCTGTTCTCTGCCCTCCGTAATGTATCTCTCAGCCGCAGGCTGTCCACTCCGTGATGTTATCCTTCCATCTTTTCCTTTGTCGACCTCTTCGCCTTTGCCCTGGTACTGTGCCCTGCATGACTGTCTTGGCAAGGCCTGTTGATGTGTCCATACCATTTCAATTTGCTTTCTTTTTACTGAGGTTGGGAAAATCGACATATGGACCAATTTCATTCTCGATGCGCTTTTTAACTTCCACATTGTGATGTGATCTGTATGAGATGCCAAGGAGTCGTCTGAAGCACCTCATTTCCATTGTTTGGATTTTTTTCTAAAGGGTTGATTTTCAACGTCCATGACTCACAAGCATAAAAGAATATCCCCATGACAAAGGATGCATCAGTCAAATTTCTTTGAGCTGATGGAGATGTTTTTGTTTCTCCAAAGAGGCGTTAGCTTAGATAGCGTGGCTGTGGTCTGAGCGACTCTTCAGATGATTTCAGGTCTTGATCCTTCATCTGGGGTTGTTGCCCCCAAGTACTTAAATGTGTTGACTGGCTCAAGCTTTTTGCTGTTGAGGGTTTATGTCTTGGGTAAAGCCGATTGGGTTGTTATTTCATGACCTTTGTCTTTTCCGCACTTATTTCCCATGCCATAATCAGCAGAGGTGTTGTTGAGTCTGTTGATCAGGTGCACTAGCTCTTGTTCGTTTCCAGCTAGTCCATCTATGTCGTGGGCCCAAAACGGAGGTTGGTGATGGTTCTGCCTCCAATATTTACGGTTCCTTCATGGTCTTCTAGCGCATCGGTCATAATTCTTTCAAGGAAGACATTGAAAAGTGTGGGGGAGAGTAGACAGCCTGTCGGGACTCCAACGGTAGTTCGGAACCACTCGCCTATGTTGTTACCGAAGAAAACGGCACTGGTGGCTTTATTGTAGAGGCTTTCAATAATTCTGATGAGGTTGGCATTGATGTTGAAGAGTTTCATTGTTGCCCATAATGCCTCGTGCCACACTCGGTCGAAGGCCTTCTTTAAGTCTATGAATACGTGGTACAGATGAGTTGGTGTTGGTTGTACTTTCCCCACAGTATTCTTAGATTGAATATCTGCTCTATGGGACTTCGTCCCGGCCTGAACCCCGCCTGTTCTTCAGCGATGATCTTTTCTGCTTGTGGGTTCAGTCTATTCAGGATTTCTTTCGCATAACTTTTTCTTGGGTGGCTGATGAGGCTAAACGTGCGATAATTTTTTTCATTGCTGTAGGTTGCCTTTCTTTGGTAACGTGATGATAAGTGACTGCGTCCAGGGAGTAGGCCATTCCCCGGTTTCCCAGATTCTGTTGCATATTGTAAGTAACATGTCCACCATTGGATCTCCTCCTGCCTTGATCAATTCTGCCCGGGATGTTGTCAACACCGGGCGATTTTCCCGCTTTCATTGATAAGGCTCTAATGATTTATCACGTGTTTATATTATCCTTGCTGTTTTTTGTTGGTTCCGGCGCGACAAGGATTGATGGATTTCCCTCAGCGTTGTGCGGTAAAGCTCAGAACAGTATTCTGTCCATCGTTGTAGTATCTTTTCATCATCGTTGGGGGACATTTACCGTTTTATCATGGATCGTTGCTTGTCTTGGCTTGCTTCTTTCCCGTTAGGTCCTTGACAATTTTGTAGGCTGCTTTGCTGTTTTTTGTTTTTCAGATTATTATCAATCTCTTGGCATTGGTTGTCAATCCAAGTTTCCATTGCTGCCTTCATCTCAGTTTTAACCTTCTTGTTAGCATCATTGTACTCTCTTTTTCCTTCTGGGTTGTTCTTTTTGTTTTTCAATTCCCGGTTTGTCACAAAGTTCCGAATTTCGTCGGTGACCATGGATTCTTCTTCGGCCGATGTTTGCCAAGCACTTCTGCTGCATGTTTTCTGTGACAGCTTTGTTGAAGGAGTCGGTGAAGGATTCTATGTTGATGTCTTCGTTTGCCAGGAAATAGGGGTGAAAATTTTTCCCTCCAAATTTGCTTGAAATCTTCCTTTAAAGGGGGGGGTTTTGGGGCCCGATTGAACTTTACCCGGTTTTTCCCTTTTCTTTTTTTTTGTTTTTGGGGCGGAGGGGAATGTCATGAGGACCATTCTTTGGCCACACACACACCAACCCACAACACACAAATAAAAAACCACTTTTTTCCCCTCCGTCAAGAATCCGTGGGGGAGTGTTCATCGTCTTGCAAAGAATCGATGCTATGAACCACAGGATGTCAGTTCAGAAGGGGGTAGCTCCAATCACTGCAACACGGTGTGAGCTGGACCAAGCGATTTTCACACTGACCAGGCGTTACCACTTCCCCTTTGCTGTACCTTACAGAAAACCCAGTTTTTTTCCTCCCAGTAAACTAGCCAGCAATTTTTCGAAAGTTACTCTAAGCAAAAAGCACAATGGGTGGAATATATGGACCTTCGCGTTGCCCAATAAAAAAGTTTGAAAACCATACGATGAAAATTGATTCATTTTTGGTCGGGGGTTTGGGGGTTTTCCCCGCCCATGTTGTTCCACCCCCGGTGCGTCACACAGAAAATGCCGAAATGGTTTTCTCAAAAAGCATTTATGAGGGGAAAAAGGGGAGCACGGCAAAAAAAAAAAAAAGGCCGTGATTTCACCCAATTTTTGGGAACGTCGCTAAAAGGGTCTTTTCGAACACCCGTTTCAAAGCCTGCTTTGCGTTGAGCCACATCCCCCCCACGACGTGTAGGGTGGGTTGAGTGGGGTAGGTGCGTGGGTGCCTGGGTGTTGTTTCAACCCACAGAAAATGAAATTAACGTGGAACACAACCTACTCAACTCTCTCTCTCTCTGCTCTCTCTCTCTCACCTCCTTCTCTTTCTCTCCCGATCCTCTCCTCCTCTCCTCTCTCTCTCTCACCTCTCTTCTACTCACACGCGCACGCACGCACGCACGCACGCCTGCGCTCACACACACACACACACACATCAGCACACACACACAACACACACACACACACACACACACACACACACACAAAGAATCCTGCGTGACACAGAAGAAGAGTTGGTGCTGACACAGATAGAGAGGGGGTGGGGCGGAGGAGAGAGAGAGAGAGAGAGCGAGGAGAGAGAGAGAGAGAGAGTAGAGAGAGAGAGAGCAGGCTTATGCCATTCAGTGTGGGGTGGGGGTGGGGGGGATAAGTTAGAGAGTGTGTGTATTGTGTCCTGAGTGTGTGTTTGTGTGTGTGTTAGAGTGCGAGCGCGCGTGTGCGTGCACGAGCACAAGCTTGTGCGTGTCACATAAGAGAAGTGTGAGCGGTGCGTGTGTGTTTTGTTGTTTGAGTGTGTGAGTTGTGTGGGTAAAAAACTTGTTCAAACGGCAATATTGCCCCCCCCTGTCAGCAGTGCTGTGACCGATGAGAATACATTCATGACGAATGCCAAGAACTCAAAACACAATACACCATGATACAAATAATTACCGCTGCCTTTTTGTGGCTAAGAGAGAGATAGAGAGAGAGAGAGAGGAGAAGAGAGAGATGAGATGATTGTTGGAAGTGAGAAATAGAACAGAAGAAACTACTGCTCACGAGAAGACACCACGCATCTTTATGATGCTTTCATGTTTCAGCTTTTTCCCCTTTTTTTTTATTAAATCGGGAAAGGATTAAGAACCTGGCTGATCTGCCGTAAGAGAAACTTTTTTTTCTAGAACGGTCGGCTAAATTGCATAGAGATATTAAAGTGATAACTGTTTCCTGCAATCTTTCTGAAATCTTGACAGGGACGGAATGTTACCCGTGACGTCAATTATTTACGAAATAGCTTTACAACGCCACATTTAGGCAAAACTCACAATATCGATTGATTAAGCTCCAATCATATAAAATTTGCATCAAAGGCATGATCATTTGCCATCGTCTTGAGACAGCACGCTCAGATAAAAAAAAGCAACTAAGTCCTTCTTACAATTTGTTAACCTTTTCCTTTTTCTCTCCCTCCCCTCTACTTCTTCTTCTTCTTCTTCTTCTTCTTCTTCTTCTTCGTGTGTGTGTGTGTGTGTGTGTGGTGTGTGTGTGTGTGTGTGTGTGTGTGTTGTGTGTGTGTGTGCGCGCGCGCGCGCGTATGTGTGTGCATGTAATCACTGCCGTCTTCTCTCTCTCACTCACTCTTGCACACACACCACACACACACGCACACGCACACGCACACACACACACACAAACACACACACACACACACACACACACACACACACACACACACACACACACACACACACACACGCACGCACGCACGCACTCACGCAAACACGCGCGCTCGAACGTACGTACACACTTATCGACGCACGTACTCTCTCTCTCTCTCTCTCTCTCTCTCTCTTCTCTCTCTCTCTCTCTCTCTCTCTCTCTCTCTCTCTACTTACCACACACACACACACACACACACACACACACACACACACACACACACACACACACAAGAGCACGCACTTGCGCGCACGCGCGCACACACACACACACACACACACACACACACACAACACACACACATACACACTGTATGTATTACACACACGCACGCACGCACACACACACACACACACACACACACACACACACACACACACACACACACACACACACACACACACACTTTGCGGAATAATTTCAGCCACACCAAAGTCACATCACGCTCCTGTTCCTTCTTGAATATCTGTTCTTTGTTAAGTGTTTAGTTTCAAGAGCGTATCAACGGAAAACACACCTAACAGTATGTAAGCTTTTGAAAGGCGGAGAACTTTCGAAATGCTGTTTACCGTATTGTACCTTGGCAGACCTAGTAATGGAAACCACGCAGCTTGCTGAGCAAATAAGACGAGGTGACTGGAGTATCCCTGTAGGGGGGTCAGTTGTCTCGGAGGACAGAGCTTGCTGAGCAAATAAGACGAGGTGACTGGAGTATCCCCTGTAGGATGGTCAGTTGTCTCGGAGGACAGAGCTTGCTGAGCAAATGAGACGAGCTGAAAGAGTCTGGACGATAAACCATTACTGGATCAATATAAAATCAAGAAGTCGTCCACTCAGTGTCTTCCCTTCTTATATTTAAAATTTTCGCCTTTTTCAAGGCTTCATCAGGAATATTATTTACTTTTCTTCAGCTGCTTACATTCTTGACCCAAAAAAAATATTATTTACTTTTCTTCAGCTGCTTTTTTTTGGTCAAGAATGTAAGCAGCTGAAGAAAGGTAAATAATATTCCTGAAGTGTCTAAAATGAAGACATTTTTATACTGTTCGTGATATATATATATATCTGTCAATGATGTTAAAAAGGAAGGTTAAAACTCAAGGTTAAAACTCGACAAATTTGTTTCTAGCGGCGTTGCGCTGTCATCAGGATGGTTTTTGTTTGCCCACCGCCGATGTTATATAGCGTGTGGGCTCACGTTTGCGGTTGTTTGCACGTGCGGGTTGGCTGCACGTGTTTTTTGGGGCTTTCAGGTTTTTGTTTTGGATGTGTTCACTAACAACGATTTCCATTTATGCCTGCAGTTGTTTACTATTTCTGTTTTGGTGTTTAAAGTTGCTAAGTGTGGTTTGCATAGTATTAACCATTTTTCAGTTAAACATAGGTTGCACCTTTTTGAAACATTGCTGTATGGTGATGCTCTTTTTATGATTTTCCAGGATATATTGTAGCTTGTTTTTGCGTCTTTAAGTTTCCAGATATATTTGCTCAGTTCTGTTTGGTTTTTATATTTTTCTTTATTGAATGACTGTTTGTGGTTTGCATATCTGGTTTTGAAGTGGTTTTCAGTGATCCCTATGTATGTTTCTTTTTCATTTTCTGATGTTACAGTAGCCTGGTATACAATGTTGTTGTGGAGACATTTATTGTTTAGTGGGCACTGCTCCTTTCTCGTGCAATTGCAAGATTTCCTTTCTTCACCCTTCTTTGCTGTGTTGATTTTCATTTTGTTGGATGCGTCAATCAGGTTTTTGAGGTTGGGCATACATGAGTACGATAGTTTGACTGTGTTTTTGTTAAATATTTTGGACAGTTTGTGCTCTTTTGGAAATGAAGTTGCTAGGATTTTGAAGAATTCTTTCCCTATGTTTGTTTTGAGTTTCCCGTCGTATGGGGGTTATACCATATGATTTTTCTTTTCCTATTTTTCTTGCTTTTATTTGTGTTGTTGTCCGGGTTGTATTGTAGTTTGTAATTGTATCCACTTGTTTGTAGTGCCTCCTGGTATTCCACTGCTGCATTGTTGAACACTCTCTCATTGCATGACAGGTTTGATAGTCTCTTGTTTATGCCATGGGTATGGTCTTTAATACAGATGGTGGATGGTTACTTTTGGTGTGTACATAAAGAGGTGTATCGTTGGGTTTCTTGTATGGTTTATATATATGGTTGTTGAGATCCAGTGTTATGTCTAAGTAGTTCACTACCTTTTTGTTAGCTTCAATGGTGATCTTTAAGTTGTGGTTTTGGAAGATTTTGCATAGTTCTTTCTTCTTGTTTTCGATGGTTCTTGGGTTGTTTGTTAGTGCAGCAAGGCCATCGTCTCTGTACAGTCCGACTTGTTTTCCGAGTTTTTTCTTGATGTTGGACAGCATGAATAGTCCGACCAGTTCACATGTTTTTGCACCATCATATGAACCCATGGTTACGTCAAATGTTGAGTTTCTGTTGGTTTTCCTGATCCAGGTTTCATTTCTGCTGTGTAGTAATGTTTTCTTGGTGTGGAGAATGATTTCCATTTCTGACCCTGTTATGTCTGTGTGGTTACTGGCAAACTTCAGGGCTTTGGAGAGTAGTTCCTCGTCTATGGATGGGTAAAAGTCTACTATGTCAAAGAATGTAAGCAGCTGAAGAAAAGTAAATAATATTCCTGATGAAGCCTTGAAAAAGGCGAAAATTTGAAAATAAAAGAAGGGAAGACACTGATGGACGACTCTTGATTTATATATGATCCAGTAATGGTTTTTATCGTCCAGACCTCTTTCAGCTGCTGGGAGCATTGCCATTTTTTTAGCGTTGGGTTTTCTTTTTTGTTCCATTTACTACCCTTCGCTGGCTGCTTTGGGGTGCTGTTGGATTCTTTTTGAACCCTTGGTGATGAGAACACCACAGAATTATGGACTTTGGTGTGTCCTATTTGACACCAAGAGCAGACACAATCAGCCGTGTCTCCCTGATGAGTCCGACCCAGCGGACGAAAGGCCAGGAGCAGGCAATATAAATAGATCTGTCTTTGAAGAGAGTACGATGGTTTCCCTCAGGCAGCTATGAAGGGTTTCTCATATTTATAATATATTCCCCCACCCATTTTCTTCTTTTTTTTTAAAAAATTCAAATCTTTGTCAAGTCATTGCTGTAATGACTGAAGAATTGTTAACTTGCACTTGTTTTCCTCCCACTGTTTAATTGTTCAGCACATAATGGTTTGGTCAATTGGTGGAGATTGCATCTCTTAGGAGATCCAGTAAAGGTTGTTCTGTACAATTCTTATCCACTCACAAATGCTTGAGTTATTGAACAGCAGAGCTGACCACTCAGACTGTTCCATATCTTTTGATCTCCCTTGCATCCTCGAATGGATCCTCAAGCATAGGCTCAAAGATTGTCCCCTACATTTTATACTGTTTGCATATTGCTTTTAGTTTTTCAGCAACTTTTTTCCTCCCCCACGCTTTCCTTTTGTTCCATTTACTAACCCTTCGCGGGCTGCTTTGGGGTGCTTTTTGGATTCTATTTGAACCCTTGGTGATGAGAACACCACAAAATTTATGGACTTGGTGTGTCTCTATTTGACCCCAAAGAGAGGCCCACAATCACCGTGTCTCCCTGATGAGTCCGATCCAGCGGACGAACGAACGAACAAAACGAACGAATTTTTTTTTTAAGAGGGTAGTGGATTAAGCATGATACTTTTTTTACATCCAGCCCTCTGGGGGAAAAAATCAATATATAGTAAAAAGCAAATCAGAAAAAAAATGCAACAATTCCTTGCATGGGAACCTTGACAAAAAAGAAATAGAAGAAAAAGAAACCATGAATACCACCACCCCCCACCAACAACACAACAACGAGAAAAGATGATCGGGGCAATGGGGGGGATGGGGAATGGAAAAGAGAGAGAGGAGAGAGAGAGAGGAAAGAGAAGAGAGAAGAGACCGACCGACCGACTGACCGACAAACCCGACCGACTGGCAAAGAAAGGCAGAGATAAAGGAAGAGAAAGACAATAAAGCAGCTATAGAATAATCACCTAAAAAAAACTTTGAAAAAACACATTAATGGCACAGGATGATCACTGCAAATGCGTAGAATTAAGTCAACTTCGAACATCACATGTTTGTTAAATTAAAACTGAATTGAGAATTATCAATACATTTTCGGGTATAGTGCAGTCAAATCTGAGACATTCATAAGATATTTGTGAAAATTAGACTTAAACCCTTTTAAATTTTGATTGATTTTTTAAGTTCTTCAGGAATAGGGTTTCCATAGCCAACCCCCGGAATACGCCAGACTAGATTTGTATAGTTTAATCATGGCAAACGGGAGGTTTATTTTATGTGAATGTCGATAGTCGTTAAAAGTGAACATATTGTTAGAGAGAGGGGAGCATTTCCATGGAGTACCTTTATGCAAAAGAGTCCTTTATTGTATAGAAGTTTGGCTTTAAATGGAGAATCCTGATTGCTTAATCTGAATCTACCAGTGAAGATGGATGAACCAAAATGTTACTTTGACAGCTCTTTTGTGAAGGCTAATTAGTGGTTTGAGTGAATTCTTGCTCGCTGAGTTCCCCAAAGTTGAGGCATAGTCCGATAATAGGCGAATATAAGAGTGAAAAAATAGTTTTCTTGCATGCAAATTTAAGAAGTTCTTAATCCTTTTTAGAAGATGTAGTTTTCTTGCAACTTTTAGATAAAGACCTAAGTGTTTTGACCAAGTTAGATTTTTATCTATTGTTATTCCTAAGACTTTGTGACTGGATACTTCTTCGATGGTTTCTTTAGAAATAAAAAGTACTGGCAGATTCTGGCTTAGAATTGACGCTTCTGTCTAGTAGTTATCATCATAAATTTAGTTTTTTGAGGATGGATAGCCAGTGATTAAATCGTGTCCATTTAACCAAAAGATTGATTTTTTTCTTGGGATGTCACTGCAAACCTTTTGGGGGCATCAGAATTACTTGTGTCTAAAGTTGTATCATCACGAACATTTCGCTGTTTATTTTCAAGTACAATGGCAGATCATAAAGTAAAATGAAAACAAAAAGGACCTAATACTGACCCTTGGGGGACTTCCAAATTTGTTGGAGAAAATTAGATTGTATGTATACGGACACATTTGTTGTCGGTTGGACAGAAAAAATGAAATCCAGTTTCAGTGTTTTGTATGATAGCTTATACAAAGTTATTTTTTTTGAGTAAAAGTTCATGATTTATAAACGTCCCAAGGTTTGCGAAATCTACGAAGAGAATTCCTGAAAATTGTTTGTAGTTCAAGTTTAATAGCCATCTTCTATTAGTCTAGTTAGCACTGTGTGCAAGAATGGTTTTCTCTGAACCCTGATTGATTTGGGTGGATTAAATCGTATTTACTGCATGGGGAAAGGAACACTTATTGGTGTGGAGTTCTAATGGCTTGGAAAGAACTGATAGAATCGAAATAGGTCTAAAAATTTTATGGGTCAGTAGTGTTTCCTGATTTGTGTATTGGTATGATTTTTCCTTTTTTAAGGTATCTGGAAAGCATTTTTTATCTATACAGAGGTTAAATGTAAGTTAACGTTTCGCGATAACGGTGCGGAGAGCTTTAGAATTTTACCGTCTATACCGTCAATTCCACGAGTGGCTGTCTGTTTTCAATCGCCTAAGTGACACGAAAACAGAATGAACATCTAGATGGCTGATATCTAAATCTGAATGGATATTTTTTCCCCTGCAGTATTTTTGTAATTCTTCTAGGTCATTATCATTTGATTTATCATCATGAATTTTTTGATTTTGCTACTGTTTTTAAAATGGTGATTTAGTTTACTGGCAGATACATCATTCATAAAATTTGGAGCAGAGGAAACATGTTTATTTGTTAATCCATGGATGGCTTTCCATACGGACTTGCTGTCTTTCTTTTCACGAATTAAGTTTGAAAAATATTTCTTTTTCTCTGCTCTAAGAGAGAAGTTAAATTTAAATTTTTTGTTTTTTTTTATTCCCTTTACGAGGGCCATTTTTTAACAGGGACTCTCTTTGGTAAATAGCGTTTTTGTAACTCATTTGTTAGCCCAAGGAGGTTTTATCCGATATTTGGGCTCTTTTGGGTTTGGGGCGGGGCATGTTTGTTGTATATACTATAGAAGATGAGTACCAAGCTTCTAGAGCCTGATTGGGTTCTGTAATTGATACACTATATTTAGAGGTGAATTAAAAGGTCAGAGATAAATTTGTCACGATCAAAGGCCTAGGGGCAGGCAATATAATATAGATATGTCTTTGAAGGAGAGTACGATGGTTCCCCAGGCAGCTAGTGAAGGGTTTTTCTCATTTTTTAATATAAAATTTCCCCCCCATTTCTTCTTCTTCTTTTCTTTTTTTTTTTTAAAATTTAAATCTTAGTCAAGTCATTGCTGTAATGACTGAAGAATGTTAACTTGCACTTGTTTTTCTCCCCAGTTTTAATTTGTTCAGCAGTATATATATATATATATATATAATATATATATAATATATATATATATATGAACATACATTTTACACACACACACACATTACATTTTACTCACACCACACACACACACACACACACACACATGTATATAATATATATATATATATAAAAAATATATATATATATATATATAAAATATATATAGAGTGTGTGTGTGTGGTGTGTGTGTGTGTGGTGTGTGTGGGGTGTGCGTGCGTGGGGTGTGTGTGTTTTGCGCATTATAGGTAAATATAAAGGTGCTAATTTAAAAAGGGAAATCTCTTCTCTATGTCCATCTGGGTTTTGTCCCCATTGCACCAGCAAAAGCTGAACCGCACCGGGCAGTGGTGGGCCATGCAACAAAGGGCCCCCAGCGCCTTTGACTGTTCCTCACAAGGTTCACTTCTTCCAGCAGTCATGCCCCAGCCGCACGCTGAATGTTCGTTTTAAAGATTTTTGAGCCCGGAATAGGACCGAGAGACTGTGAACATGAAAGCCTCATTGGTCAGGTCTGTGAGACAGGCAGACAAAAGTCCAGCTGGCGGGAATGAAGAGCGTTGACCTCTGGAGGGTTTTCATGACGTTTGTCTGTAGCGGTGACTGTCACTGAGCACCAGCCAGCACCTTGTACTTTTAAATCAAGACATATCAAGTTTAGAGACACAAGATGGTCGTTATCATTGTTGCGTTAGAAGCATTTCAAGGTAACGGAAAGGACAGGGTGGAAGTGATGGTTGAACATCAAATGAACGAGTAAGCAACAAGACAATTTCCATAAACTGAAGAGAATTGTACACTGTACAAACATTTTAAAAAAATACAAAAAACAGCAACATACAAACAAGAGGAAAACAAATGAACAAGCAAACACTCTGACAACAGTCACTAAAAAGAGTCTGTATTTGCATATGTCGTCGCGTGTGTATGTGTGCGCCTGGGTACATGTTAGTGTGCGTATTAGTCGGCATTCACATGTGCAAGTGTGAGGAAAAACAAAGTGTTCGTCTGACAGCAAATACCTTGATGATGTAAATGTGGAGATTACACGCGCCATTTACACATGTCAGTTTGAGGCACATTTTAACCGTAACTTTGTGCAAAAACAAACGTACGACCACTTTCTATAGTCATGCTCTTTTAAAGATCATACGACGAAATTGAACCCTAAAAACAACAACAACAAAAAGTGATCTGATGCTGCGCATATTATTGTCATCAGACTTCAACCCTTCAGTACGTGACCGCACAAAAGACTGCCTGTAAACGCTGAAGACGGTCAATTGCATTCTGACCGAAGGACGTCATGTGTTCACCATGTCCTTTGCTTACCACAAATGTTTGTTTGTCTCTCTGGCAGAATTCGGAAAAAATAACTTCAGCGGTTTGAGGATAATATGGATAAAACAGGGGGATGTGACTCAAAGGTTGTGCTGTGGATTTTGCCGAATCGTAATTCCAGAAACTCAAGAGGGAAAGCAGGCTCTGGTGCCGCAGTCTGCTCTGCTCCTGTATGCCTACAAGACACCATCACGTGCAACTGTCTTCTCCGTCACAAACGTCGTCATCAGTGGCGGGGGAAAATGGCCGCATGCTGAAACCATTACGAGTGAGTCGATGATACAGTGAAGGAAGGTGAACCTGCCCCAATATGGCGACTTATTTCGGCTTTGGACCTCTTCGTAGAACAAAATTGGCCGGATGTCGTAACATGGCGATTTGCACCCCTGAGCGTCCGCTACCCAGACAGCAAGGGTCCTAGGTTCCACCTAGGTTCTAGCCAGCTCCAGCTTGGTTGTCGTAGATATCCTAGGCTCATGGAACCCCATCTAGGTTCTGCCTTGGCACTAGTTTGCCACCCAAGCAACGTGCTGCACCTAGGGTGCCTAGTTAGATTCTAGGTACATACTACCCGGTCACTCAAGTGAGCGCTGACCTAGGGAACCAAGCTAGGCTCTGACACAGCTCTAGCCTGCCACCCTAGCACGCACGCTTTATCTCCCATGATACGCTGAGTCATCAGGCCAACCAAACTGGCCTATATTTAGCGCAAATCTCAATTGTATTTTTATCTTTATCTTTTTCTTTTGTTTTACATTCTACAATATTCTAGTAATCACTAGAAATGATAGAAAATACGAGAATGTTGCACAATAATTTTTGATTGTTTTATGTCTTTTTTTTTTGGTATTGACATGAGATTTTCCGATCCAAAATTTTGTGTGATGGTCGATACTTTTTATTAACCGGGTTCGTCGTTCTTCCTTCGTCGGTGTGTCTCAAAGTGCCATTTTCGGTTACAGTGGGCTTGTTGGACTTTTCCTCCATCGTTTAAAAGGTAGTAGTTGTTCTTTTCTTTTTCAAGCATGTCTTCATACGGTCTGAAAACAGAGTATACGAAAATTTGTTTCTGAAACTTAAAAGTTGTGATCGGCGCAGTATTTTCGTGAAAGGTCTAGCATCAAACAAAGCCGAAATATCTTGTTGATGATCATGATTCAGATCGACAGCCACCACTTCTTC
>CM031602.1:24679283-24684283 GCA_018398815.1 Conus ventricosus
AGACGCACACATGAGGTGTCAAAACGTCCGTTTGGGGGAAATGTGGCAAGTCTGATGTCCGCTCCATGTCCGACCTGTCTGTGTTTCCACGCATCATCGAGGCTCTGTGCTATTCCTCGTTCCCCGAAAGGAAGCTCAATGTTGTACCGTACCAAAATGTCAACCAACGAAAGGTTTATGTTCTAGCTTGTCTATGTTCTAACTTGTCTGTGTCCTATCTTGCCCACGCCCTAGCTTGTTTTAACTTGTGTTGTAAGTTCCACTAGATAATCAGTTCCACCTTGTCTCTTCTTTACCAAGTAGTGGATGCTCTATGTTTTACCTTCCAATTTGAGGACTCGGTTCTACGGTGTCGACTGCCATTTAATGAAGGCCTCTGTTCTACCCTGTGTTCTACATAATAGTAGCTCTTTGTTCCATCCTGTTTCTATTCCTTCAAAGAAGGGTTAAAAGTTTCGCCTCGTCTATGTCCCACCTTGTGAAGGCTCTGTACTCCACCCAGTGGCTGCTCTATGTCCCACCATGCCTATGCTACCCACCTGACTGAGGCTGTATATTCCATCCAGTTGAGGCTGTATGCTCTCTCCTGTCTATGTTCCATGCAATGAAGCCTCCATGTTCCACCATGTAGTCTCTCTCTCTCTCTCTCTGTTTCTCAGTCTCTGTTTCTCTCTGTCTGTCTGTCTGTATGTTTGTCTGTCTGTCTGTCTCTCTCTTTCTCTCTCTCTCTCTGTTTCTCTGTCTCTGTTTCTCTCTGTCTGTCCGTCTCTCTGTCTCTCTCTCTCTCTCTCTCTCTCTTTCTCTCTCTTTCTCTCTCTCTCTCTCTCTCTCTCTCTCTCTCTCTCTCTCTGTCTCTCTCTCTCTGTGTTTCTCTGTCTCTGTTTCTCTCTGTCTGTCTGTCTGTCTGTCTGTCTGTCTGTCTGTCTCTCTCTCCTCACTGCAGAGAATCACGAGAGATATCTGAATATCTGAAATGCGGCCGAGGCGGGGCGCTAAACCCGAGGAATCGTTTCAGTCTTTTTTTCAGGGCAGCGCTGAGAAGAGCCAGGCTCCAAACGTTCATCCGACTCTTCCCAAACGGAATATCCCGTTCCTCGTCCCCTCCACGTCCGCGGTGAAGTGGGGACTTTTCATCAGCCGTACCCTACAGTCATCCAACTTCATCTCCAACTCCTCGTCAGTCGGTCGGCGGCAAGGTGCATGAGGAAGTTCTGGCGGAGATTACGTGATGCCGTTCACAGGCCAGTCGACCACGGAAAACACCCTGGGGCTGCTTTGGGGCAGAAGGCGCACACACACACACAGGTAAAGAGTGATCGTCCATACCATGGGCTGCGTTTTCCAGTTGCCTCCCTCTTGCTTTCCAACACTGCCGTGCCCTGAACTGATGCTGAGCACCAAATTCGGGAGTTCAACCGGCAAACAAACTAAAATTTCTGATGTACTTTTTTTTGGTCAAAAAGACTTGATTTGTAAATATTTCACCAACTGAATGCATCATGTTTGCTACTTTCTTTTTTAACTTGAACACACACACACACACACACACACACACACACACACACACACATACACACACACACACACACACACACACACACACACACACACACACACACACACCCTGCCCCCTCCCCCCCCCTCCCTCTCCTCCTCCTCCACACCTAAAACTAAGCGGCCAAAACGCGGCAATCAGGCGACAGAGCGACTAACGAGTTAGCAGGTGAGAGAGAACTCCTCCCTGCCACCCGAAGCGAGCGGCGGAATGACAAAAACATCTTGCCAGATGATAAAAATCTGCTGATTGCTGACAAGAAAAGCAAAGAAGGCTCTATGTCAATGTCTGGCACCTGGCACACCGACTTCTTCACGTCACAGCTAGGGGAGGGAGGAGGTGGGGGGAGTGAGGGTGGAGATGGTGGTGGAATGGGGACTGGGCTATTATGAAGGGGGAGGAGGGGCTGGGTTGGAGGGGGAGGAGGGAGGACACGAAGAGTGAGGACGGGGGAGCTTGCCAGCACACGTTCGTTTGGCATGCGACTAAGAAACTGAAGAGATGACGCCATATGTGGAAAAGGTTTGTGGGGCACGAGTATGTGCGAGTGTATATGTGTGTGAGTGCGTGCAGCTGTGTGTGTGTAAATCCAGACGCGTGCGTGTGTGCAAGCATGCGTTCGCGCGCGCTTCTCTGTATGTGTGCGCATCTGTGCGCGTGCGTGTGTATGTTTGTATGTACGTGCGCGTATGTGTGTGTGTGTGTGCACGCGCGTGCGTGCGTGCATGTGTGTGCGAGCGTGCGCGCTTGGTTTTGTGTATTAGTATGTGTAAGAGAGAGAGAGAGAGAGAGAGAGAGAGAGAGACAGACAGACAGACAGACAGACAGACAGACAGACAGACAGATGTAGGGAGGGAGAGAGAGATTACAAAAATGTTTGAACCAGTAAAGAACCTGCCAATTCTTGAAAAAGTAAACGTCATATACTTTTGATTTACTGTGCAAGTAAAAACAAAAACAAAAGGGATTTCAATTCTTCAAAAATCGAAAATTTTTGTTGAGTCAACAGTATAATGCTTGTGTTTGGTGTCATGCACACTCTCGAATTTATGAAAATCGTCAGCACCTCTATTCATTATGCGGTACGCAAACATGGAGCACATTGGTCTTTCATACTCTGTGCGCGCGCGCGCGTGTGCGTGCGTGCGTGCGTGCGTGCGTGCGTGCGTGCGTGCGTGTGTGTGTGTGTGTGTGTGTGTGTGTGTGTGCACGCGCGCGCGTGCCTGAGTGCGTGCGTGCGTGTGTATGTGTGTGTGCGTGCGTGCGTGAGTGCGTGCGTGCGTGCGTGCGTGCGTGCGTGCGTGCGTGCGTGTATGTGTGTGTGTGTGTGCGCGCGCGGGGGTGTGTGTTTGTGCACGTGTGTGTGCCTGTGTGTTTTGTGTTGTGTGTGTGTGTGTGTGTGTGTGTGTGTGTGTGTGTGTGTGCGTGCGTGCGTGTGTGTGTGTGTGTGTGTGTGTGTGTGTGTGTGTGTGTGTGTGTTGTGTGATTGTGTGTGTGTGTGTGTGTGTGTGTGTGTGTGTGTGTGTAAAATTGGGAAACGACACATACAGTGTATGTGTGTGTGTGTACAACCTTGAGTTAATCTGACAATAAATTGGTTTCAGTCAGTCAGTATGTGTAAAATTGGGAAACGACACACACAGTGTGTGTGTGTGTGTGTGTGTGTGTGTGTGTGTGTGTGTGTGTGTGTGTGTGTGTGTGAGTGTGTGTATGTGTGTGTGTGCGTGTGTGTGTGGGTGTGGGTGTGGGTGTGTGTGCGCGCGCGTGTGTGTGTGTGAGAGAATCTGGGACGACACATACAATAAACAGAGAATATCTGAAGAATAATATTCGAAGTTCATATGAATTATTTACTCTTGCAATCAATTTACAGGAAAAAGTATGTATAAAGCTGAGAAATAAACAAATTAAAAAAAAAACTGTCATCGTAGAAATATAGACGACAAAAACAGTAAATAAAAGCGCCGGTCTAATTAAAAAAGGAGGTTTTATTTACTCTTCACAAGTTATATGTCTGTAGTATGGGTAACTCTTCCCATGGAATCCTGAAAATTTAATTCCCAGACATGTCCAGTCTGTAAGTATTTTCTTTTAAATCTCTTAGACAGTTTTGTAAACTGACTTGTGTTTTATTCCATTTACATTTAAAGATAAAATGCTATCCTACAAAAACAACTTGGTCAAACTTTTCATCTGTCTTTGCGTCTGTTTCGCTTTCAAACACTTCAGCTCTGTGTTTCTCTAATACTGTCTTCAGAACAGGGTCTGCGTGATGACAGCGGCTTGTGCTTGGCGTCTATTCTTGAGCTCTTTAAAATCATCAGCTTTTTTGTTATTTTGGTCATACCGTACGCGGTATGCAGCACAGTCGTCTTTCAGACTGTAAAGATGTGTTAAAGAAAGTGGCCCAAATGCCCCAAATGCCTAAGCGCTAAATGCCTTGCATACTGTTTTCTGTTCCCATTTCCCGATAAAGCTTTCTCGCCTCCTTTAGTTCCGAACGGACGTGAAACCGCTGTGTCTGTTAGAATGTCTCGCTTCTTTCGTCAATCATCATCTCATCGATATGAGTGAAGTTTGAGTTTGATGTATGGTCAAGGAATTCTCACTGGGAAACTGTTTCTGACGAGTGGCGTTCTTGTTAAATTCAACACCACCATTACTGAGTCTAACGCTCATAGGAAGAGACAAGAACATGTTATTACTTTTTGGTCTTTTTCTTTTAACATGCACCTTGCCTGCATGTGTGTAGGACGTATGGTTACAAAAAGCAGCAACGATTTGGTGTAATATGCCTTTAATTATTTCAGTGTGGTATCAAACATCAGTACCCTAGTTATTAATTTTACCGTGTAAACCTCTCTGTTTCAGTATTATTATCGTAACTATAATTTCAGCAGTGAAGTACAGAAAAAGACTTGAATGTGTCATAGATCACGTATGGTTTGACCATTCCAAAGCAGACAGAATAACAGAAGGTCCGAAAATCTCGTTATTATGACAATCAGACCATCGACAGAATAGGAGTAACAAGCTCAACTGTACAGCAACAACATCAGGTGGTATGCATTCTGAAAATGGTCGACTTGAAGAAGGTGGGCAGAAACCAACAGAACAGAAGCAACCCCCTACCCCCCCCCCCCCCCCCCCCCCCCCCTTCCTCCCCTCCTGCAGGTTTAGATTCACCTGGGAAAAAAATTCCGAAACGTGGAAAGGCTTGGTAGAGAAAACCATAACAATGTTGATAGGCCACAGAACTGCTGTTACCCATTTTGTGGCAGCATGGTCAAACTGATGTTAGGAACATTTTGAAAAGCTTGCCTGCCCACGCCGTTGATGCCGGTAAGGAAATGTAGGATTTGACAATGTAGTAAATGGGATGGTTTTGTTTTCCTAAGTCTGTGTATGAAGAGGTGGAAAACTGGAACACAACCGGAGAGAGAGA
>CM031602.1:24686783-24694283 GCA_018398815.1 Conus ventricosus
TTGCATTGCATCGTATTGTACTGCATTGTATTGCATTGCATCGTATTGTATTGCATTGTATTGCATTGTACTGTATTGTACTGTACTGTATTGCATCGCATCGTATTGTACTGTATCGTACTGCATTGTATTGCATTGTACTGTATTGTACTGTATTGTATTGCATTGTATTGCATTGCATCGTATTGTACTGTATTGTACTGTATTGTACTGCATTGTATTGCATTGTATTGCATTGCATCGTATTGTACTGTATTGTACTGTATTGTATTGCATTGTATTGCATTGCATCGTATTGTACTGTATTGTACTGCATTGTATTGCATTGTATTGCATTGCATCGTATTGTACTGTATTGTACTGTATTGTATTGCATTGTATTGCATTGCATCGTATTGTACTGTATTGTACTGTATTGTATTGCATTGTATTGCATTGCATCGTATTGTACTGTATTGTACTGCATTGTATTGCATTGCATCGTATTGTACTGTATTGTATTGCATTGCATCGTATTGTACTGTATTGTATTGCATTGCATCGTATTGTACTGTATTGTATTGCATTGCATCGTATTGTACTGTATTGTACTGCATTGCATCGTATTGTACTGTATTGTATTGCATTGCATCGTATTGTACTGTATTGTATTGCATTGCATCGTATTGTACTGTATTGTACTGCATTGCATCGTATTGTACTGTATGTATTGCATTGCATCGTATTGTACTGTATTGTATTGCATTGCATCGTATTGTACTGTATTGTATTGCATTGCATCGTATTGTACTGTATTGTATTGCATTGCATCGTATTGTACTGTATTGTACTGCATTGCATCGTATTATACTGTATGTATTGCATTGCATCGTATTGTACTGTATTGTATTGCATTGCATCGTATTGTACTGTATTGTATTGCATTGCATCGTATTGTACTGTATTGTATTGCATTGCATCGTATTGTACTGTATTGTACTGCATTGCATCGTATTGTACTGTATTGTATTGCATTGCATCGTATTGTACTGTATTGTATTGCATTGCATCGTATTGTACTGTATTGTACTGCATTGCATCGTATTGTACTGTATTGTATTGCATTGCATCGTATTGTACTGTATTGTATTGCATTGCATCGTATTGTACTGTATTGTATTGCATTGCATCGTATTGTACTGTATTGTATTGCATTGCATCTTATTGTACTGTATTGTATCGTATTGTATTGTATTGCATTGCATCGTATTGTACTGTATTGTATTGCATTGCACCGTATTGTACTGTATTGTATTGCATTGTATTACATTGCATCGTATTGTACTGTATTGTATTGCATCGTATTGTACTGTATTGTACTGTATTGTATTGCATTGCATCGTATTGTACTGTATTGTATTGCATTGCATCGTATTGTACTGTATTGTATTGCATTGCATCGTATTGTACTGTATTGTATTGCATTGCATCGTATTGTATTGTATTGTATTGTATTGCATTGCATCGTATTGTACTGTATTGTATTGCATTGCATCGTATTGTACTGTATTGTATTGCATTGCATCGTATTGTACTGTATTGTATTGTATTGCATTGCATCGTATTGTACTGTATTGTATTGCATTGCATCGTATTGTACTGTATTGTACTGTATTGTATTGCATTGCATCGTATTGTACTGTATTGTATTGCATTGCATCGTATTGTACTGTATTGTATTGCATTGCATCGTAATGTACTGTATTGTATTGCATTGCATCGTATTGTACTGTATTGTATTGCATTGCATCGTATTGTACCGCATTGTATTGCATTGCATCGTATTGTATTGCATTGTATTGCATTGTACTGTATTGTACTGTACTGTATTGTATTGCATCGTATTGTACTGTATTGTATTGCATTGCATCGTATTGTACTGTATTGTACTGCATTGTATTGCATTGCATCGTATTGTACTGTATGGTATTGCATTGCATCGTATTGTACTGTATTGTACTGTATTGTATTGCATTGCATCGTATTGTACTGTATTGTATTGCATTGCATCGTATTGTACTGTATTGTATCGTATTGTACTGTATTGCACTGTATTGTATTGCATTGCATCGTATTGTACTGTATTGTATCGTATTGTACTGTATTGTACTGTATTGTATTGCATTGTATTGCATTGCATCGTATTGTACTGTATTGTACTGTATTGTACTGTATTGTATTGTATTGCATCGTATTGTACTATATTGTATTGCATTGCATCGTATTGTACTGTATTGTATTGCATTGTACTGTATTGTACTGCATTGTATTGCATTGCATCGTATTGTACTGTATTGTATTGCATTGCATCGTATTGTACTGTATTGTATTGCATTGCATCGTATTGTACTGTATTGTATTGCATTGCATCGTATTGTACTGTATTGTATTGCATTGCATCGTATTGTACTGCATTGTATTGCATTGCATCGTATTGTACTGTATTGTATCGTATTGTACTGTATTGTACTGCATTGCATAGTATTGTACTGTATTGTATTGCATTGTATTGCATTGCATCGCATTGTACTGTATTGTACTGCATTGTATTGCATTGCATCGTATTGTACTGTATTGCATCGTATTGTACTGTATTGTACTGCATTGGATAGTATTGTACTGTATTGTATTGCATTGCATCGCATTTTACTGTATTGTATTGCATTGGATTGTATTGTACTGCGCTATGCTGTGTTGCGTTGCATTTTGTTGCGCTGTATTGCCTTGTATTGCATTGTATTGTATTGACTGCAATGTATCACATTGTATTGTATCACACTGTATCGTATTGCACTGGACTGCGCTGCAATGCACCTCACTATACAGTTCTGTAGTGTATTGTAATGTATCATAATCTCCTGTATTCCACTGTATTGCATTGTGCTGTTCTGTTCTGCATTGAATTGTTCTGCGCTGTATCGTGTTATACTGGACTGTATTGCATTGCACTGCATTGTCCTGCATTGTATCGTATAGTGTTATAATGTATCGCGCCATACTGTACTGTCTAACTGTCTTGGACTGTCTTGTATTGCACAGCTTCTCCTTGTGAAGTTCCGGCGGCTGTCTCCGTGCTGATGCAGTCAAGCGTCATCTTTTCTTGCTTTGTTTACGTTTCTCTCCGTGCGTATGTTTGTCCACCCCTGAAGATGGAACTTCCAGACTGACCAGTTAACTGTCTGTCCTCAGGCACCGTCATTCACGTTTTCGGCATGTGTGCATTGGGAATGCAAATGAAATGACAAATGACGTTCAGATAAGAAAGTACGTACATGAACTGTTGTCAGAAACACGGAGGATCAGCACCCCTCTTCGTCTCCTATGTCTAATCCACAGCTGTACAATGTCTTTTCGCCATCCCTCACGATATACGTCCTCCTCTTCCTACCCGCTCTCCCTGCCTTTGAACCCCCCCCCCCCCCACCCTCCCCCCATCTTCCCCCGCCCCCACTCTAACCCTCCTTCCCCTTCATTCCGCTAGCTCACAATTCCAAATAAGTATTAAAATGATGAAAAAATGAACAGTGAATTCATTACTCAAGTTGTTTTTTTTTCTCGCAGAGAACGATTCATCTGGTCCTTTGTTGCTTGTGGTTTTTTACTACGTGCACACCGAAACTCGGTGGATTGTCTGACCCTAGAGACTGGAACTCAGGCCACCACTTCAGGTCTAGTGGAAAGGGAGAGAGGTAAGGAATAGGTGGGGGAGGCACGGACAATGAAACATTTTGCTTCCTAGGCTTGTGAGTTCTTCCGTGTGTCACTGCGGGTCTTATTTTGTTTGTAAGTACATTATATGCGGAGATATATCATAATTTACTAATACTGTTTTACGTACGGAAAGAAACTATACTGTATCCAAAACACAGTATATACGGAAATAGATCATGATAGGTACATACTGTTTTAATACCGGAATAATCTATGATACATGTAAACAATGCGCTTTATTACAGATCTTGTGCCATATACCGGAATAATCTAGACAAAAAAGAAACACCAGAAAATGCCAGTGGGACCCAGTGAGGTACTGCCCTCAACTACTGAAGCGACCAGCCAGGAGAAATCCTGCACCACCTTTGGAAGCTCGGTCTACGTTGACATAAGGTGCTGGCACGCACATGGCATTCCACTGAGACATCAAGGGACATAACTGCTCCCTCGAATACGCCATTGTATCATGGCCACTGGGTGCGACACAACAAAACCTCCATGGAAGCGTCCCCAGGTGTGCCCCCGCCCGTATTTCATGACTGCAGGGCCCACCGGCAAAAGACGCCACCACCAAGCAAACTGCTGCGAGCATACATCACTCGTTACTGTTTCGCTGACAGGTGAATCCAGTACAACTCCAGACACAGTCAAGCCATCGTTGCACGGTCATACGCGCCCTCTGAAGAAAATTCAGGGTTGCAGACTTTCCTGCTGTCAACAGGACTTTCCCTGTGGTCAGTAGGTCTTTCCTCCTCGTCACTGGACTTTACCCCAGAGTCAGCCAAAAAACTACACCATATAACTAAAAACTTTATGTTCACCCATCAAGTTCATTTCATTCTAAAACATCAGATGTTGATATTGAAATCGTGCTTGGACAAAAGGCATCCCGTCGAAACGTATGACTCTCATACACTTCGAATTAGAACGCTTTCAGTTTCCACGAACTACTGTGCGGGGCTGCGTGTTTCAAACGGCTGTGCAGAAGTGAGAAGAATGTGTTTGGAGGTATGATTTTCCCGCCCTACTTCTCTCATTTCCAACGTTTATTTGCACAATGCATTGCACTCCCCACAGCCCGCCGCCATCCCCTGCTCTGCATGCCATCTGCCCTCACACCTTCCATCCCAGTCGAGGCATTGGAACAGGCAGGGGATTAAAAAAAATCGCCATTCACCAGCCACACCACCGTACATACACACTTTCTCCGTCTACGTTTACGCCTGAACACGTGCGTAAACTTGCGCGGGTAAGCATGAACGTGTGTGTGTGTGTGTGTGTGTGTGTGTGTTGTGTGTGTGTGTGTGTGTGTGTGTGTGTGTGTGTGTGTGCAAAAGCGCTAACACTCCCACGCAAATATAGACACAACTGAAAGTATCCATAGACATAAACACACACAGATACACATTGAAACTGTGAAACACACGCTCTCTCTCTCTCTCTCGCCTCTCTCTCTCTCTCTCTCTCTCTCTCTCTCTCTCTCTCTCTCTCTCTCTCTCTCTATCTCTCTCTCTCTCTCTCTCTCTCTCACACACACACACACACACACACACACACACACACACACACACACACACACACACACACACACACACTACGCACACACATACAACTATACACCAACAAATACAACAATACACACACTCACACACAAACACACACACACATGCGCGCACACACACACACACACACACACACACACACACACACACACACACACACACACACACACACGCGCACATACACACACACAACGCACGCACGCACGCACGCGCGCGCGCACACTCACACACACACACACACACACACACACACACACACACACACACACACACACACACACACACGCACGCACGCACGCACACACACACACACACCACACACACACACACACACACACACACACATAGACACACACACACACACACACACACACACACAGACACACACACACACACACACACACACACAGACACACACACACACACACACACAACACACACACACACACACACACACACACACACACACACACACACACACGCACGCACGCACGCACACACCACTCACCGTCCTCGGCATCCAAGATGGTGACGATGGCGGCGGATGGAAACTCCAGGACGGCCATGATTGGCTGGCTGAGCTTGAGGCGTAGCAGTTCCGCTTCCTCATACTGGTTATCGTCAATGAGCCGTATCCTCCAGGTCTTCTCTGTCTGACCTGGCAACACCAGCAAAATTCCCTCTGTATAGTCAGGTATATAAGATTCAGAAACAAATCCACAACAATTTTCATCATGTTGACCATGTCACTGCGCCAGGGATATCCCTCAAACACGACAGTATCAGTAGGCCAAGAATATCCCTTGAACAAGACCATTTCAGTGCGCCACGGATATTAAATTCCTCAAACATGACCATGTCAGTGTGCCAGGGATGTCCCTCAAACATGACCATGTCAGTGCGCCAGGGATGTCCCTCAAACATGACCATGTCAATGCGCCAGGGATGTCCCTCAAACATGACCATGTCAATGCGCCAGGGATGTCCCTCAAACATGACCATGTCAGTGCGCCAGGGATGTCCCTCAAACATGACCATGTCAGTGCGCCAGGGATATCCCTAAAATATGACAATGTCAGTGCGCCAGGGATGTCCCTCAAACATGACCACGTCAGTGCGCCAGTGATATCCCTAAAATATGACAATGTCAGTGCGCCAGGGATGTCTCTCAAACATGACCACGTCAGTGCGCCAGGGATATCCCTAAAATATGATAATGTCAGTGCGCCAGGGATGTCCCTCAAACATGACCACGTCAGTGCGCCAGGGATATCCCTAAAATATGACAATGTCAGTGCGCCAGGGATGTCCCTCAAACATGACCATGTCAGTGCGCCTGAGATATCCCTCCAAACGACTATATCAGTGCGCCAGGGATATCCCTAAAAACTGACTATGTCAGTACGCCAGAGATATCCCTCAAAAATGAGTATGTCAGTGCGCCAGCGTTGTCCCCTCAAACTGCTGCTTTTGTCGAGTAAGCTACTGGCGACAGCTGTGCACATGCCGCCCTGAGTTCTTCATGACTGGCATGCGCTGGGTTTATTTATATTCCACCTTGTTTTACATCCCCAGAATCGGAATGCCGCTATCTAAACGGTGGGATTAAAAACAGTGACATACGCAAAGAAGAAAAAAACCACCTTCTGAGATGCTCCGCGGAGTTCTTGCCTGGCAAATGAAAGAAACAAGGAAAGAACATTTCTTTTCTGTGATTTTTTTTTAAAACATGAAAAATAATCAAACGTAAACTAAACTTGCATTTCTGTCCTCAATGGACGCCCGCCACCAACCCAATCCTAGCAGCTAGCTGAAACTGAAGAACAAAAGAGAAAAAAGAAAGCAGTTAACAGACATTTGCGAAGGAAAACGTTCAACAAACGAAGGCAACTTGAAGTTCACGCTGCTCACTTTTTTTTCTTTTTTTTTTCTTTTTTTTAGATTAAGTCAATCATAAGAGTAGTGTGTACTTGCACCATCATTAGCGATGGTCATTCAGTCGTGAGAGCACTCTTCAGGTCTCGTAGGCTTGGTTGCCAACTGCAAACTCTTCCGAGCATTTCCTTAACCACCAGAGTTAGCTTCAAAGTGAGGGGACTGCAGGGGGAAATTGAAACCAATACCAAAAGGAATTTAAAGAAAATCCGCCAGTCAACAGCGACAAACCAATCACAAGACAAAGCAC
>CM031602.1:24711783-24719283 GCA_018398815.1 Conus ventricosus
CAAAGAGAGCTACAAAAAAGGGCCCCAAAGTAAAAGACGCCAAATGAAACTTTTTTAAAGGCGCTGCTTTTTTGCCATAAAATAAAATTGAAAACACACACCCCGGCACCCACGCCCCGCACGCACGAAACCCCTCGCACGCACCCACGCACGCACGCACGCACGCACAAAAACGCACGCAGGGCACGCACCCCGAAACGCCCCTACCACACACACAAAAAACACACACACACACTCACACATTCCATTAATCCACTCACACTAAAATTCCCCCCAAAAAGACTTTACACAAACAAATTCCCGGGACAGAACCATTTTAAAATTTAACTTTTAAAAACCCTCACGAAAATTTTTACCAAATTTAGCCCATTTTTCATTGATATAAAAACAATAAAACTACATTTCCCCGACAGACAGTTCAATTCCCGGGCCGTTTTTTTAAATTTTTTTAAATTTTTTTTTTAAAAACCACATCTACACCCAAACCCCTAAAAAATAAAGCACGTGAAGCCCACAATACCCCAGAATCCCCCCCGTAAATGGAATTCGGTTTTTGCATCTCCTCCTCTCCTTCACGCATAAACAACACCCACCGAGATCGGCCCATTGATAGCAGGACAGGGCAGGCCCCCAGACCAAAAATGCCTTTTTTTCCCTGCAACCCCCCCTTTTCCCTCCCCCCCTTTTGGCACCCTTTTTCCTCCCCTCCTCCTTTTTCACCCCAACCCCCCCAACCCCTTTTCCAACCCCTTTAAAAAAAAAAAAACCAGGGAAAAGAGAGAGAGAGAGAGAGAGAGAGAGAAAAAGAGAGAAAAAGAGAGAGAAGAAAAAAAAAGGGGAGGAGAGAGAAGAGAAGAGAGAGAAGAAAAGAGAGAAAACAATTGAAAGAAAAGGGAAAAAAACTGGAGAGGCAAACTTTCAACGAAGATCAGATTTAAAAAAGCACAGTCCACAAACAAAACGTGAAAGGGAAAACCAAAAAACGTACTTCTTTTGGGGTTTTTAAAAAAGTACATTGTTCCCCAAAATTTATTTTTTTTTAAAATTTTTTTTCCCCTCCTCTCTCCTCTCCTCTCCCCTCATCCAAAACCTCTCATCTTTTCCCCTCTCTCTCTCTCTCTCTCTCCTCCTCCCTCTCTCAAAACGTGCAGCGTACGTACTTTTTGTGTTTTTCAAAAATAGTACTACTTTTTCATATTTACCCTTCCCCTGTCTTTTTTTATACATGCCAAAACCCCTTTTCGTTTTTTAGTACATTTACATGGTTCCCCCCCCGCCCACCTCAACCCCATTATAGTTGTTCCCCATTTTTTTTTTTATTTTTTTTTTTTAATTTTTAATTTTTATTATTTTTATTAAAAAATTATTAAATTTTTTTTAAAAAGTTTTTTTTTGTCTAAATTTTTATTTTTATTTTTTTTTGGTTTTTATTTAACTTCAAATTTTTATTTGATTTTCCTCTATAAAAAAAATGACCGCTTTGGGTTTTCTTCTTCTTTGCTTTCTTCATCCCGATTTTACGCATGTTTTTAGTCCCTACTCAGGGGGAGGCTGGATGTAAAAAAAGCACGTTAGTGCTTATCAATTTTCCTCGTAAAAAAAGAATTTTGTCCCTTTTCTTGTCTTGGCTTGTCTTGTCTCCTCTCTCTCCCCTCCCCCACTCTCCCTTTTTCTCCTCCTCCCCTCTCCTCCCCTTTTTTCTCCCTCCTCTCTCTCCCTCCCTCTCCTTCCCATCTTTTTTCCCTTTCCTTTTCCCCCCCCTCCTATCCCCCCCTTCTCCTCCTCTCCTCCCACCCCCCCCCCCCCCCCCCACCTCCCCCCCCCCAATCCCCGCCCCCCCCCTTTTCTCTCCCTTTTTTTCTTCCTCTCTTCCCTTCGGCGGGGAAGGGCCTTTCCTCTTCTTCTCTTTTCCCTAAACCCACCCTTTTTTTCATATTACCCCTCTTCTTCCCCCTTCTTTCCCCCCCTCCTTCAAATTTCCCCCCCACACCAGGGCAACCAATCCAAACCCCACCAACCACCCAAACCCCACACCAACTTTCCCCAAAAACATAATCAAAAGCCCACAAACGCCTACCCCAACCCCTTTTTTTTTGACCCCTGGGGGTGGCGGGGCGGAGGGAAGGTAAAGATTTGGGATGATTCCCGGGGCCTCTTCCCAAAGGGGATAACCCACCGGCCCGAAAGCTCCCGGCCGGACCAGTTTTGGGGAAATTTTTGGGCCGTAGGGGAAAAAAGAAATTTAAGCCCTCCTCCAAAACCCCTAGCCCGCCCCCCCCCCCCCCACCTTTCCCCCAACCCCAGCCCCTCCCCCACAACACACAACAACCCCCCCACAACACAAAAAAAAACCAACCGTCCCAACGAAAACCCACCCAAAACCCCAAAACAACCCACCATTTAAAAAACCAAAAAATTTTAACACACACCCCAAAACAACCCCCCCCCCCCACCCAACCCCCCCCACCCCCACCCCCCCACCACAAAACACTACACACACAAAAACCCCAAACCCCCCAAAAACCAACCCCACAACCCAACCCTCCGTTCCCCCCCAAAAAAAAATTTAAAAAAAAACAAAACAAAAACATAGAATCCAAAAAAAAAAACCCCCCCCCACAAAAATAAAAAAAAACCCCGGGGTTTGGGGTGGGGGGGGGGTTGGGGGGGGGTTGGGGGGGGGGTTTAGGGGGGAAAAAATCGGGGCACGACAACAAAACAAGAAATAACTTAAATAATTTTAAAAAAAAAATTTTTTTATTAAGACAAGGGGGGGGGGGAATGGGGGGGGGGGGGGGGGGGTCAGAAAAAGAAAAAGACAAAAAAACAACAGCCGTTTTTTAAAAAAAGGCCCCCGAAAGGGGGAGAAAAGAGAAAAAAAAGAGAATAGGGAAGAGAGAGAGGAGAGAGAGAGAGAGAGAAGGGGGATAAAAAAAGGGGAAGAGGGGAGAGGGGAGGGAGGGAGGGGGGGGGAAAAGCATTAAAATTTTTGGGGGTTTGAAAATAACTTTGTTTGAATAGGAAAAAAAAATAAATTTTGAGAAAAAGGAAAAAAAAGGACTAAAAAAGGACTGCACAATGGGACGAATTTACCCCCCAATTTTAAGTTTTTGGTAGGTACTGAAATTACTTTTGGGGAAGTGATCAGTTGTAAAGTGCGATAGAAAATTTGGCTGACAATGTTCCCCCTCTTTTTCCCTACCCCCATTTTGTTTTGGGAAAAAACTGTTTAGGGTTTTTTGGGATAGTTAAACATTAGCATGAAAGTCCCCGTCAAATTTCTTAAAAAAGCGAAACGGCTGTTGACAAAAAGGGGGCCTGACTTTTTAAAGGGGGTTTCACAAGCTCATCTGAGATTAATTTTTAAATTTAAGGGGAGAGAGAGAGGAAGGGGAGGGAAAAAGAGAAAAGATGGGGGGGGGGGGGGGGTAGGGGGGGGGGGAGGGGGGGGGTGGGGGAGGGTTTTGGGGGCCGGGGGTTAAAGGGGGGGGGGAAAGGGGGGGGCCGGGGAAGGGGTTAAAAGGGGGGGGATTTTTGGGGGGGGGGGGGGAAATTTAAAAAAAAAGGAAAAAGGAGGTTTTGGGAAAAGAAGAAGGGTTTGATTTGACCCCAAAAACCCCATTTAAAAACCCCCAAAGCAACCAAAACAAAGAAAAATCCCAAAAATTATTTTTTTTTTTGGGTTTTTTGGGAAAAATAAAAATCAAAACCCTTTTTTAAAAAATTTTGGGGTTTGGCCCTTTTGGGGCCCTTGCCCCCCCCCCCGAAAAAAAAAAAAAAAAACTTTTTCCATCCAATTCCCTTTTTTTAATTAAACTCCCCTTTCCCCAATTTTCAGGGCCCCGGAAAAGGGGGTTGGCAAAGAAACAGACCACGAATAGCGATCGTTTTTTTTTAAATGTTTTTCCTGTTCCCCTTTTGTTCCCGTTCCCCCCCCCCCCCCCCCCCCCCCCCCCCCCCCCCCCCCCCCCCGTTCCCTTTTTTCCTTTTTTTGTTTTTTCCTTTTTTTTTCAGTCTTTTTTTCTTTCAGAGTTTTTTTTCTTCATTTTTGTTGTGTTTTTGGGTTTTTTGAATCAGTGTGAACGATAATCAAACGAAACCCATGTCCCTTTAAAACGTTTTCTAAGTCACTTAAAGGGTTTTCCCGTTTTCGAACTTTTTTCCCTTTTTTTAACATCTTTTAAACCAAAACCCAAAAAAAACCCCTTTCCCCCTTTCCCCTTTCCCCCACATTTCTTTTGGGTTTTTTTTTTTTTCTCTTTCCTTTAACCCAAATTTTGTGGGCAATATCCCCTCATTCTTTTTGTTATTCTGATTTAAAGTTTTCTTAAAGATTTTCCCCCCTATCTTTTCTTTATTTCTTTTCCTTTTCCTCCTTCCCTCCTCCTCTTTTTTCTTCTTTTTCCCTTTTTCTTTTTCCCTTTTTTTATGTTACGGGTAAATGGGACGATTTCCTGCTTTTCCCCTTGCTTTAAAGGTTTTGTTGCCTTTTTTCTTAAATTTTTTTTCCCCTTTAAAAAACTGGGAAAAGTTACCCCTTTCCCCCGTCCCACCCCCTTTAGGCGCGAAAAAAACCCCCACACCCCAACACACACACAAAAACAGAATGCTCTAATCTCTCCTCTCCACAAACAATTCAGAAAACAAGAAGGGTTTAAAGCACAATAAATTGTCTTGGTTTATGTAATACATTATGTCCTTTGTCTGCTGTGGCAAAGAAAGATGAATCTTTTCTCCAAAAAATGCCCCCACCTCCTCTCTCTCTCTCCTCTCGCTCCTTCCCTTCCACCACCACATTCTCTCTCTCTCTCTTAGACCTTCACGACAAACTGAAAAACGTTGATGAGGAAGTCACAGTACAGTGTGTGCACAGCAGACAGTAACGGTTCACCACCAGTTTTGGCACTGTGGCCAGAGCTGCCGGTATGAATCATCATGGCCCGTGGTTTGGGTCATGACCTTCTTGGCAAGGATATAGCTAAAGTGGATATGTCTTTTATTGTTGTTGTTGTTCTTATTTGCTTTTTTTCTGTTTTCAGTTTCCTGTCCCTTTTCCTCCCCATCTAGTTTCTTTCGAAATGCATAGGTATGGTGAATTTTCTTAAATTTCCCATTACCCCCGTTTTGTTCTCCGGTTTGAGTTTCTTTTCAAACTGGTGTGATCGTGAATGGTTCAGGGTGTATTTACTTACTTATTTATTTATTTATTTTGTACCGTGGTTTTTGATCTCCTTAACAGTATTCAGAGTGAATCAAACCTTGTTCTGCTTCATCTCAATTGTGTTCGCCAGATTGCTTCCCTTTGTTTTTTCTCTTCCTCTATTGATTCACCAAGTCTCACAGAGACCATGGGACAAAAAAAAAGGAGAGAAATCTGCCGCAATCCAGTTTTTTTTTTCATTCAAGTTTTTGTTTTGTATTGTATCTTCTTTGTTTTGTTTCTTGATTTTTGCTTCTATGTTAAGAGAACACCTTGTTCACGGTACAAGCAAACCATAGACTACACCATCAGTACAATGCAAACCCATACACTACAACCACAACATCACAAACTCTACATTACACAACACCGCGATTTATGGCCGCATAAAAACTGTGCATGAAAGAATAATATTGGTTAAGACAACGTACTCCTTCCGATAGTCTCTCTCTCTCATTCTCTCTTTGGAAAAGAAATTAACGACAAACTCGAAACATATACACATGAGTCCTCAGCACAGTGTGATCACCACAGACAGGCAGTGACGGATCTGTTCCACATTGCACAACTGGCCATGGTTGCCCACCGTGAACTAGCTCGCCCCAGTGGTTTGGGGCTGTGAAGGTTGATGGCACGGGAACTGTTCGCTAAAGTGGAGACCGTTTTCTCCGTTTTTTTCTTATCTGTCTTTCCTTTTTTCATCTTTTATTTAATTTAATTTGTTGCATTTTAAACCTTTTTTTTTTCCCATATCTCTTTCTATATCCCATCTCATGTCTATCTGTAAAAATGTCTCGTCATTCACAAACGAGAGATTTCATTTACCAGTTCATGTTCCAATATAAAGTTGGCGAAAAAGACTCACGCGCACAGAGCGCACGTGTGTGTGTTTGTGTGTGTGTGTGTGTGTTGTGAGTGTGTGTGTGTGTGTGTGTGTGTGTGTGCTGCGTGCGTGCGTGCGTGCCGTGCGTGCGTGTGAGTGTGTTGTTGGTGTGTGTGTGTGGAGTTGTTGTGTGTGTGAAAACCCATCCCTAAACGACCAAACTGAAGTCCCACACAACATGGGTTCATAGAATAACGCGCACTACAGACAGTGACAGTTCAGATCCAGTAAGGCAACACTGGTCAGGAGCAGCCGGCTTGACTCAGCTACGCCCGTGGTTTGGGGCCTGTGAGTAATCTTGGAATGTTTGTAAAGTGGACAGGCTGGTTTCTTCTCTTTCTTTGTTTGATGTTTTATTACTTTTTTATCTTCTTAAATTACCGTTGTTTCCTTCTTTTTCCTCTCCCGAAAGTGCACGTTAGTCCTTAACAATTTGCGGCAACTTCGTTCATCCAGATCGTTTGGATGGCATAAGTTTCTTTGTAAATGGTACTGCGTCTAGGGGTTGGTTGTTTTTTTTACCCCGTTGAATCTAATATTTTTTTTTATTAAATGATGGAGAGTGCTTAACTAAGCCATTGCGTGAGTTCTTACTGCTCACTGTCATCTGTCTGTCTGAGTCTCTCCATTCTCCTTTTCCGTCGTGTCACACACACAGCACAAACACACACACTCTACCACACACACACACACACACACACACACACACACACACGCACGCACGCACAACGCACACGCATACACACACACCCGCGCGCGCAACGCACACACACCGCACGCACTCAAATACACATACACATAACTCACATTCCAGTACACATACACACCATGTAAATATAAGCACCGTCCGTCAGCAAATTAAGATCTTCAACACGGCTTCAACAAAAAGACACTCTAAAACAGAAATGAACGAATGATAAATTTGTTTTAGCATGATTTTTCAAAAAACAGACCTCTAAAACTACTCTACCTTAGTAAATGAAGAAAGAAAAGTTCTTCCTTCAGTTAACAAGATGACAATAGGAGGAGAGAGAGAGAGACACACATAGATCGAGAGAGAGATAGAGAGAGAATATAGAGTGAGAGAGAGAGAGAAACAGTATTCAGAGAAGTAGAGAGGACGAATGAGTCCCACAAGATAGTGTGCGATAACATACAGCGATTGGTTCAGTTCCAGGTTTGGCACACTGTCACAATCCTGGCAGCAAGAATTACCTCATACCCCTTCTTTGGGGCCATGAAGCACAAGGCAAGAAACTGCTGAAGCGACAACTTTTTTTTTTCCTTATTTTTCTATTCTGTCTTTTTTATTTTCCTGCTGCTGTCTTTTCTTTCCTCCCTCTTCCCCCCCCCCCCCCCCCCCCTACCCACACCCCCCCCCCACCCCTTTCAATCTTTCCAACTAAATGGCTGCGGA
>CM031602.1:24726783-24731783 GCA_018398815.1 Conus ventricosus
TACCAACTGAACTATGTGACAAACTTTTGCAAATTGTGTAAGGATAAGACCAGTCATTTAATACTCTAGATAGAGACAGGGAACCGGATCCATCAGACGAAGTATCGTCACCAGTTTTGCTAATAATCTCCTTTGCTCTTGGACAGTAAATTAAGAGATGTTCAATTTCAACTCTTTCTGCACACATCCATGTAACATTTTTGCTGAATTTTGTTCGACGTGAATTCAAACGCATTCTGTGCATTAAGCCTTGTATTTCTCTAGGTATGGAGGCAAGGTCGGGTCTTGATGAGGCCAATAGATGTTTTTCCAGAATTGGGTTTAACACAGTTGTGGTAATAGTTAATTTCTGAGTTCTCAAATACATTTCTAAAATTTTTAGAATGTGTGTGTGTGTGTATGTGTGTGTGCGTGTGTGTGTGTGTGTGTGTGTGTGTGTGTGTGTGTGTGTGTGTGTGTGTGTGTGTGTGTGCGCGCGCGCGTGCATGTGTGTGTCCGCGAGCGCGTATGTATGTTTGTGCACGCGCAGTGCATGTATGAAAGGGAAAAAAAAAACCCTAAAGACGACCTGGAAGCACGGGCGAATGAGTCACAGCACAGTGTGTGCGCTACAGACAGCGATGGTTCAGTTCCAGGTTCAACTCCTAAGAGTTGGCAAGGCGAATTACCTCATCCCATGCATCGGGGCCATGAAGCAGTGGGCAAGAAAGCCGAGTTGAAGCCGAACTTGTTTTTTTTTTTCCCCCTTCTTTCTGTTCCGTCTTTTTCTGTCCGTGTTCTTCCCTCCCTCCTTTTTTGTTTTTTTTTTAAAATATTTTTTTAGTTTATTTCTTTTTATTCCTTTCTGTCTTCGGTCCCACAACACGGTTATGGGGAGTTTCCTGCCATCCCCCTTCCAGTCTGATCGTTTGCTGCTGTCCTAGGTTTGTGTTCTTTGTAAACAGGTGTGACTGTCTCGTGACGTTTCTTTTATTTTTTTTATTTCCCACACCTGGGGTTCTCGGTCCCTTTAAAACGCAAAGATTGAATTAGACCAGGGTCTGTTCATTCCTGTCTGGGTTTGTCTCACTACATTTCTTTGTTCGTTTGTTTGTTTGTTTGTTTGTTGTTGTTTTTTTGCCCCCTCTTCGTGCTTTCTTTGTCTCATTCGGACGGCGAGGCAAAAGGCAGAGAAATTTCTATTAGACAACCATCCCCCCCCCCCCCCACCCACCCCTTTTATTTTATTTATTTATTTATTTATTTATTTATTTATTTATTTATTTATTTATTTATTTTTACCTTTTTTGTTGTTGCTTGAATTATCTATTTTGACAGACTCACGCGCGTGAACTCCCCTTCCGTGTGAGCACCCACGCATGCGCACACACACATTCTCTCTCTCTCTCTCTCCCTCCCCCTCTCTCTCTTTCACACACGCACATACACACACACACTCTCTCTCTCTCTCCCACACACACACTCTCTCTCCCACAATACGCACGCGCGCGCACGCCCGCGTGCGACCTGTGCGCACACCTAAAACAGCCGTTCAAACATCAACCTCAGTGCTCTCACCGAATTCCGGTACTGTTAATCCTTTATTTGTTTAAACATCTTATTTCTCAAGGTTTCTGTTTCTGTTTTCTGTCATTTATTTCGCCATCCCTTTCAGAAAATGGATGGGTGGGGTACAGGTGGAGAGAGGTGGGTCGCCATCCCTTTCAGAAAATGGATGGGTGGGGTACAGGTGGAGAGAGGTGGGTCGCCATCCCTTTCAGAAAATGGATGGGTGGGGTACAGGTGGAGAGAGGTGGGTCGCCATCCCTTTCAGAAAATGGATGGGTGGGGTACAGGTGGAGAGAGGTGGGTCGCCATCCCTTTCAGAAAATGGATGGGTGGGGTACAGGTGGAGAGAGGTGGGTCGCCATCCCTTTCAGAAAATGGATGGGTGGGGTACAGGTGGAGAGAGGTGGGTCGCCATCCCTTTCAGAAAATGGATGGGTGGGGTACAGGTGGAGAGAGGTGGGTCGCCATCCCTTTCAGAAAATGGATGGGTGGGGTACAGGTGGAGAGAGGTGGGTCGCCATCCCTTTCAGAAAATGGATGGGTGGGCCATGGGTACAGGTGGAGAAAGGTGGGTCGCCATCCCTTTCAGAAAATGGATGGGTGGGGTACAGGTGGAGAGAGGTGGGTCGCCATCCCTTTCAGAAAATGGATGGGTGGGGTACAGGTGGAGAGAGGTGGGTCGCCATCCCTTTCAGAAAATGGATGGGTGGGGTACAGGTGGAGAGAGGTGGGAAGATGGGGATGGAAGAGGGAAAACGAGTGGAAATTGGGGGGGGGGGGGGGATGGAGAGGGTGGAGAGGTGGGGGCGGATTGGTGAAAAGATGAAAGTCAACAGTCTCAAGCGACCGTGCAGGCACTACGCAAACGCGGATGGTGGGCGAAACGTGCAGATGCACGTGCAGCACGCTCTCCCCTGACATCGCATACGTTGGCGTTTTTGCCTGAACCGATCGTGGTTCTGCGACGTCTGTCACAAAGAAGCCGTTAAGGGGAAAGTTTATGTTTTCAGCGAAGGATCGGGGGTTGCAAAAGGCGCAAACAAGTCACGAGGCCAGGGCAAGGAAAGAGAAAGAAGGATAAAGAAGCTTATGTTTCCGGCGTCGACGTGTTCTGCTCTTTAAACTTTATCTACGATTTGCGAGGGGAAAAAAGGAAAGCTTCTCAGACTCTCGTCAGCAGCCTTCTTTTTTTTTCTTTGCGTAAGACCAGCAGTGTTTTGGCCATTCTTGTATGGAAATGTACGTGAGAAAGATACGTTACAGAAAAAAAAATATAAAAGCTGGTCTACATCAGGCATTTACCCATCACACAAGCTAATGCTGAAGGGTAAGCTAAAAAAAAATCAACCAACCAACTAACCAACCAATCAACTAACACAACAACAACAAACAACAACAACACACACACACACACACACACACACACACACACACACACACACACACACACACACACTCAGACCCCCCCCCCCCCCCCCCCCCCCCCCCCCCCACACACACACACACAAGAGGGGGAAACTTGTCAATGACACGCACACACATGCACACCAAAAACAACAACAAAAAATCTTGACAATGTCTCTTTAGAAGATATTTTAGACTTAAGTTTTGACAATACCGCATGTATAAATTATTCAGACAAAACGAGCTTAACAACTGACCTTAAACAGACAGACGTTTTGATGCGTTTACTCAACAACAACAAAAATATTACAGAAGCAAAGATTATTTGAAAGAGAAGCTTTTTAAAGTTTTTGCTCCTGTCCCAGATCTTCGCAGAACAAGCAGGTGCTTTGCACTAGAAGAAGAGAAGACAAAGAAAAAGAAGAAAAAAGGAGAAGAAGGAGATCGGTTGCTAATGATAATGATAATACTAATAATAGTAGTCAGATCGATTAAAAATAATGAACATTAAGACTTTTCATCATAAAGTTTTCCAACAGCTCGGAGCGCTTTCTAACAACAACAAAGTAAACCATTTGTACACCTGCACTCGGAACACAACATGCAGGGTCCTCAGATATGTGTAATGCCCACTGAATTGGCACGGATGACCCTGCGGTAAAGAAGGCCTGTTGAAGAAAGTGCTGTCAAGTCTGTTTCTGCTCAATACTTTCTCTCTTCGCGCGGTATGAGCTCTTGTCGAAGTGTTCGGCGTCCATAGGTTGAAGGTGACTACGGTAACAGAAACCATACATACTGAGGGGTCCTCTCTAAGTCTTTGCAGAAACCTACTGGCGTTCTCTACTCATCACGTGCATGGATGCTGAGGGGCAATCGAAAACAGAGACCACCATCCAAACAGGGAATGAGAAAGTCGAAACGACGAGGAGGGGTGAGGGTCGTTTTATTTTTCTTATATCATGATTTTTGATAACGTATGCGCTATGAGGATAAATTTTGGTTTGAGAGTATGTGAAAGGGCTATGGGTGGTGAGATTAATGTAGTACCAACCAGAGGCTTTTACGAACAAGTTGTTTCCAAATCGACGTGTGTATGAGGTAGTGGTACTGAGCCGTAGTCCACGCTTCCTTTTGTACGTGATCTCGGCGTCAGCTAGGGCTGAGAGGTACCAACGATCTGACCAGATATCTGCCACGTTGTGTCCATGAGGCCCTCGACTTAAATCCTTCCATCTCAGTTAAGTTATGAATTGAATTGTCCCTCAGCTGTAAATCCAGCGCACTGTGGTCTCGTAGATGTGTTGCTGCGTATACAGACTAGTCTGTGTGTAGCGACAAGCCCTTAATGAAACTGAAACTGAAACCAACACAGATGTCTACAGTGTGTGTCTGGAAAATGGATCGACAGTCCCCGAGTCCCATTCGTGATCTGGACGATACTTGACAGAGTGACCCCTCTCTTCCCAGCGACTGGCTATCGATTAGAACCGGTGATTGAGTAAATCCTACTACGAATATGATGATAATAATGTTTATCACGACCTCTGAGATCACGGTCCCGTTAAGCAAAATTACTGGCTTCAAAAGATCTGTCAGTGGCAAGTACAGTGCATTGCTGAATGAAAACGTAGGCTTACCATGTCAATGACCATTTCAATGTTGTGCTCAACTCATTAAGGGAGAGTTGCATATCTGAACCGTTAGTCTTCAACGGCCATTTCTGCCGCAGACTACAGGGGTAACATTTAAGCGAAGTGTGTCAATGAAAATGGATGCAGCTGCTGTGTGAACTCAAATTTACGCAGCATATAAAACAACACGCAGACAGCAGCAACATGGACTACGACATCAAGGCCAGAAACCAGGCTAACAACACGCAGACGGCAGCAACATGGACTACGGCATCAAGGCCAGAAACCAGGCTATGTGAACGTCGAACATCTGTTGGGATGTCACCTCACACTTCCGACCGTTATCACCCCGGATTTCCCACGCTGTGGTGCATCCCATGTGATTCCACTTTTGACATAAAGATTTACTATGTATGG
>CM031602.1:24746783-24754283 GCA_018398815.1 Conus ventricosus
GACGTTGGTTCCACAAATTGGCCGGATAAGGCTGGCCCAGGTACTGAGGTCCGTCTGGGCAGACATCGAGGCGTCGGTCAAAGCCGCTTAGTCAGACTGGGTGGGTCGGACCGTCTCGGTGAAACCTCTCCACTAAGCTTAATTGGCCGGACCCGACCTATGGGCCCGTCTTTCTGACGCCTAGAATGTTTGAGTTTGGACTTAGGTCCGAACAAATTGGCTGGCGACTCCCCAAGTTAGGTTGTTTCCCCAAGTTAGGTTGTTTCATTTTTTTGTCCGTGACAATTTCCCCCTTGCAAAAGACCATGCTCCGATTGTCTCAAAACAACGTACAAAAAAGACAACAACCGAATTTGCTGACACACAGCTACACGCGCAAAGTTTGGAAAATACTTTACAACCAACGGTTTATAAATTATAAAATATACAATTAGTGAATACCACTCCAATGAGTTTCATTGACGTGCGCTCTTGCGTTATTTCAACTCATTCTATAACGACCTCTGTGCGCACTTATGCATTCCCCTACCTGCGGATTTGCCATCTCTCCTTTTCACAATTCTTATGAAAAGCACAATATAATATGATCGCGATCCATGACACTTCACTGAGGAATCTCCATCCTCGCTTATTGCAAATAATGCATCACTACACAAGCGACTGTATGCTCCAAGCATAACTACATCCACATGAACAAGTCTCACAAAGAAAATATGAACAAGTCTCACACAAAAAAAAATATGAACCATAGCCAACTGGGAATGAACCCATATCCAATCAACATAACTGGAATCAACACATATTATCAACAAAGCACCCTGGATATGACGACTTCCTCTGAGTTGCAGCTTGCTAGACTACACGACTTAAATAGTCAGCTCCGACATTCTGTCGACCGGGAATGTACTGCACTCGATACCTGTAGGGCTGCAGTGCCATTGCCCAACGCAGCACTCTGCTGTTTTTCAACTGCGCCTCCTGCAGGAATTTGAGTGGTTGATGATCCGTCTCGATCACGAACTCTTTCCCATACAAGTATTTGTGGAACTTCTGCACGGCCCACACAACAGCTAAACACTCCTTCTCCACCGTTGCGTACCCTTCTTCACACTTTGTCAACTTCCTGCTAGCATATCTCACAGGAAACTCGACCTCTTCATGCTCCTGCAGCAATACTGCACTACCCACCACCTGATGCATCTGTCCGCAACAAAAAGGTTTGGACATATCTGGTAGCTTCAAGATGGGACGGGAACCTAGTCTTTCCAACACCGTCTGCAGTGCTTGCTCTGCAGCGTCTGACCATTCGACCACTGCCGGTTTCCCTGCCTTGACCAAATCACTGAAGGACTCGTGATTGCAGCAAAGTTTGGGGAAAATCCCTATAGAACCCAATAAAACCTAGCAGACTCCTGACTTCTGTTTTGGTCTTTGGTCTCTCTGAATTCATCATCTTCTCCACCTTTCCTCTTTCCGGCTGCTTTGTGTCGCCTCCGACAACAAAACCTAGGAACTCCTACTGTCTAGCCCTTCATACAGTGACACATCCCTGTATGACTCTTCTGGAAACTTAGGCAACAAAATCTCCCCTTCTTCTGCTGGGTCTCTTTCACCTCAACAATGATTGCTGCTGCGCCTATGTGCTGAGTCTCACGCTGAATATATTTGCGGAGAAAATTCGCATGGAAAAGTTTTGGTTTTCCATTTCACATCAATTCGGTAATCCCGATCTACCTTTTCAGTGATGGTGAATGGTCCCTTCCAATGCCTCAGCAGCTTGTTGTGACCCGTGGGAAGCAGTACCAGGACTTGATCTCCCGCCTTGAGGGATTGCTTCCTCACCTTCCTGTCATATTGCTTCTTCTGACCGACCCTAGCCTTCTGCAAACCTTTCCTTTGCAACCTTGCATGTCTCATACCTGTGCCCACCTTTGGAACAGGGCGAGATTGGGCCAATCAAATCAACAGCCACTCTCCTGAATGGTGTGTCAATTAAAGGGGGATGTTTAAGAGGCGGCCTTCCTCTTCACCCTCTTGTGGCTGACCTTTGACACACATCACATGACATGCAGAACCGCTTTATGTCTGCCATTGCTCCTGGCCAATGAAAATCATCAAAGACTCGGTCAGCCGTTTTACCGGTGCCGAGATGACTCGCCATGAGCGACTCGTGACCCACTGACATGACAGTGTCACGATAACATGCTGGTACCTCTAACTGAGTGGTCACCTTACCTGTCTTCCCCTTGGTGAACACTCGGTACAACAGCCCGCCTTTCACAAGAAATTCTGTCTCACCTCCTCTAACCTCCTGTTTCTCTCCACCCCTGCCAAACTCCCAGACTTCACGAGCGAAGGGTCTTGTTCCTGCGCTGCCCTAAACTCATCAGGCGACACGTCTATGCCCGACTTCCTTCCTGGAACAACTAACGTTTAACAACCTTTTCTCCTTCTTGCTCCGTGTCTGAACTGCTGCCCCTGTAGCAGTCAACAACTCAGGATCCCCTGGATCCCTTGCCCCTGGAATATTTCCAATGATCAAATCGTGAAGGGGTTTCTCCATCACCAACGCAGACAACTCGCCTGAGAAGTAAGGGGTACGTACTTCTATCTTAGCAACTGGAAACTCCCTCACAGTGCCATCGATTAGAGTACAGGTCTGGATTTGCCCTGTCAAATCCCCTTTATCGACCAGCGTTGTTCGTTACTACCCCGCATGAAAAACCAGTGTCTCGTAACACTTTCACCCTCTGCTGGCCAATCCACCCCTTCTTCCACTGGTAACGAACCACTCAGCCTAGTGCCCTCCATCCTGACAACTGACTGCTGTCCAGTGCTAGCCATAAGCCGCACTCCACCCTCTTCAGACTGAATCCCTTTGGTTCCACTGCAGGTCGTTTCCCTTGACGACCCTTATCCACCTCTTGCAAGGCTGCTGCCTTCTGGAACCTCATGCGACAATCCCTCGCCACATGTCCCTTCTTGTGACAAATGAAACACCTAATGTCCCTTTGCCCTTCCTTCTGCCCCACCACTGGGTTTGCAGACTTTGCAGAAAACTCTCCTGGTCTCCTTGCACTCTTCTCACCTGTGCCTAGCACCTGTTTCTCCTGCACCTTAGTGCCCAAACGTGCCTCTCTATACACCTCTGCGACTTCAACAACTCCCCTGCTGTCTCTGGCTGTCTCTCTTCAAATGTATGGTTAACTCAGGGCCGCAACCTGACAAATCTGTTCTTTCATAACTAGCTCTTTCAATTCAGCGAACTCCTTCTTCGTACCACTCAACTCTAACCATTTCTCAAATAGTGATCTAGACGTGCACCAAACTGAGTGTACGTTTCCCCTGCTTGCAATCTAGCTAGAACGAAATTTCTTTCTGAATCCTTCCTCTGTGAGGTCAAATCCCTTCATTAAGACTCCTTCACAGCACCAAAAATCAGACTGTTGTTCTGCTGGTAACGCAGTGAAAATCTGCAATGCCTTACCCGTCAGTAACGCCGACAAAATGACTGCCCACTCTTCTGGAGGCCACCCTGACTGGTCGCAAACGTTTCGAAACGACTGATGTATGCATCAAATCGAATCGGTTCCTTCCGAGAATTTTGGCAACTTGGGTCGGGGGCATAGCTGCGCACAGAGTCACTGGAAAAGTGAGCTACCATCCTCGGTGGTCTCCCTTTGTATCCTCACTTTCTCCAACTCTAATTGAACCTTTAACCTTTCTGTTTCCTGCGTTTCCCTAGCTTTAATCCTTTCTGTTTCCTGCGCTGCCTGATTATCATTAGCCTGAATCCTTAATTTTTCTGTTTTCCTGCGCTGCTATTTCTCCCGCGACACGTCGTCTTTCCGCGCGTTCATCTCTTTCCATCTTTTGCTGGTTTTCAACGAATGCTCGTAACTCTTCTCCTGAGTAACCTAGATCACGAGCGACGCTCACAAGTTGTTCAATAGGGGGTTCTTTCTTCCCGCCATTATATCTCCCTTTTTTTTTTTGAACAAGATTTACAACTGCGACAGCCAAACTGGTGGTTACCGACACGAGTGACGTAATAGCACAATCCTATGAATGATAATATTAGCTTGGGACAACGTAGTTAGTTTTTATAAGACGCCAGCGCCTGACCCAACTATGAGAGAGCGAATTATAGGAAATCTGTGCGAAATGAGTACTCTGGGGCTGAAATGCCAAGCCTAGTATTAACTATCTTGGAAGCAATGCCAAGCCTAGTATTTAACTATCTTGGGAACATACAGTAAGACAACCCTGTCTTAGGATTACAATACTTGAATCCCACCCAGCTTCCTCTCTGAGAAGTTGAAACAATTATAAATAAATGGGCCAGAATATCCTGGCAAGCTCGCCAATAAATTGTCAACCTCGGTGTAATGTCAGTAAGGAAGGACTAGCGCACAGCCCAAACACACTCACAGCTTGCTTACAATCTCATTCATATATCATGCATTCGTCACATCAAACCACTAGTAAAGTCTATAACTTTACTATACATGATCATAGAAAGAACATCAATGCATATAGAATCAAACAAAATAAAACATTCTCTCTTTCCCTGAACTTCACAAAATCATTTATCTAAAACATCATTGACTAACCCGGGTATAAACAGATTTCTACTTTACCTGGCCAGGTGATCTTAACTATTCACGAATCACTGTCTTTTCTTTTCTTTTCTTTTCTTTTCACTGTCACTTTCACAGCACGACACAACTGCCGGCACTGGTGTTGGTCTGATGGCGCCTGGTCAGGTGAGACTGTTGGCGTTGGTCTGTGGTTCTGCTTGGCGAAGTGACGCTGCCGGTATGAGGTCGAACCCCCGGTTAGGGTAGAACAGTGACTATCAACATCGATCTGTTCTCCTTTCTTTCTTCCTGCATTAACGCATTGCACTCTCTCTCTCTCTCTTCTTCTAGTCTGCTCTTATCAAATGGACATGGTTGCTTTCTTTTCTTTTTCTTTTCTTTCTTTTCTTCTTCATAAATTAGCAACTCTCTTTCTCTCTCCACATCTCTCCTCAGTCCTTCCTCTGCAGACTATCTCATGCTAATCTCTCAACTTGGTTCTCTTCTCCCTCCCCTCATCTCTCTGCTTTTCTCTCAAGCAGACCTAGAACCTCTCCCTCTCTCTGTCTCTCCTTGTTCGTTCTTCCCCTCGTTCTCTCCTCTCTTCATCTCTCTGCCTTTTCCCTCGTGCAGAGACTACACCTAAAACCTCCTCATCTCTATGTCTCTGTTCGTTCTCCTCCTCTTCTTCCTGTAGGCGAGAGCCTACTCTCCCAGACTTCTCCCCTCTCTCTCTCTGTCTGTTCGTTTTCCTCCTTTTCTCTCTCTCACTCAACAATTCCTTTATGCTCTAACCCCGTGTCCCAAGGGCCAGTACCATTGGTCAGTATTTTTACCCTTGATCCCCGAAGTTGTCTCCCTCTAATTCCATTGGACGTTCAAATCATGACAGTCCCGTCTACACGCCTTACTCTCTGTGGTGGTCATTGGTCATTTAATTGATTAGCTAGATTTCACCCCCACCACACACTACCTTCCCCCCTTCCCTACTTCACTGGCGCGGTGTGGCTTAAGTGGTGGACACTGGTCAATCTAAATTGGCCAGCTGAGTCTGGGTAGGCACCACGACGTCCGACTAACAATGACGTTGGTTCCACAAATTGGCCGGATAAGGCTGGCCCAGGTACTGAGGTCCCTCTGGGCAGACATCGAGGCGTCGGTCAAAGCCGCTTAGTCAGACTGGGTGGGTCGGACCGTCTCGGTGAAACCTCTCCACTAAGCTTAATTGGCCGGACCCGACCTATGGGCCCGTCTTTCTGACGCCTAGAATGTTTGAGTTTGGACTTAGGTCCGAACAAATTGGCTGGCGACTCCCCAAGTTAGGTTGTTTCCCCCAAGTTAGGTTGTTTCATTTTTTTGTCCCGTGACACAGACAGACAGAGTCAGAGTCATAGAGAGACAGAGACAGAATGTGAGACACAGAGAGAGACAGACAGACACACAGAGAGACAGACAGACAGAGAGAGAGAGAGAGGAGATGAGAGGAGAGAGAGAGGAGAGAGAGAGAGAGAGAGAAGAGAGAGAGAGAGAGAGAGAGAGAGAAAAGCAGAGAAAGAGACAAAGCGACAAACAGAGACAGACAAACAGACAGACATGGAGAGAGAGAGGGCGAGACAGAGACAGAGAGAGAGATACACACGAGAGAAAACAGAGAGAGAGAGAGAGAGAGAGAGAGGAGAGAGAGAGAGAGAGAGAGAGAGAGAGAGAGAGAGAGAGACAGACAGACAGACAGACAGACAGACAGAGGGAGAGGTTTATGTCTGCGGCAGATTCAGGTACAGCCGTGGTTGCCAAGACAGAAAAAGCCAGCCAAAATTGTGAGCATGCCCCCGCTGCGAGTGTTATCTTCACTTGGTGATGATTACGATCCTGTCAGCAGACCAACACGCGATGACAACTACAACTGCCACCACCAGAGATAACAACCATACTGATAGTATAAACTGAAAAAAAAAGACAAGATAGAAACAGAAAAAAGAAATAAGGCTCGATTTTTTTTCTTCAAGTAAAAAAAAAAAAAAAAAAATGTGTTCTGTTTCGAAGTTAAACAATTCAGAAACTGAAAACCCTCCTCAAAACTTAAACATAAACCTTTCCTGGCACCACTGTAAGGTATCATTTCTATCCTACAAACCAGGGGGGGGGGTTTATGGAGGAAAATCCCGTGAGCGCTTTTTTGGAAAGAGCGGCTATTACCAAACAGCCAACCGCGACGAAATTGCGAATACGTTCCTGTGTAGGAGAGAGAAAAAAAGATATTGCACGGACACTGACGGACACTTTTGCCATGAGTCTTGGACATGTTCTTGTTAATATGGTATTCCGGGCTGACGAACACATACCGCCCTCGCCTCTCTCTCTCTCTCTCTCTCTCTCTCTCTCTCTCTCTCTCTCTCTCTCCTCTCTCTCTCTCTCTCTCTCTCTCAGATAGTGTGTCTCTCGTCTCTGTATGTTTTTGACTTTGACGTTTTTTTAAAAACACGCGAAAGAAGAGAGAGAGAGAGGAGAGGAGAGAGAGAGAGAGAGAGAGAGAGAGAGAGAGAGAGAGAGAGAGAGAGAGAGAAGGGAGAGAGGGGAGAGAGTGAGAGAGAGAGACAGAGAGAGAGGGAGAGACAGACAGACAGACAAACATACAGACAGGCAGAGACAGAGAGACAGACAGAGAGAGAGAGAGAGAGACAGACAGACAAACAAACAAACAGACAGTCATACAGACAGGACAGGCAGGCAGGCATGCATACAGACAGACGGACAGGCAGACAGATAGACATAAGACAGATAGCTACGGAGCCAGGTCGTGCCTCCGAAGCGGTCAGGTGATGAAACAGAATAAAACAGAAGTGCTTGACGGCAAGGAACGGCAGAAGCACTTTACAGCCACACCATCAGATTATGAGCCAGGGTTTGTTTGTTTGTGTGT
>CM031602.1:24761783-24764283 GCA_018398815.1 Conus ventricosus
CATTCCGACGTTGCGGCACAAAACGTCATCTCTGGCACAAAATGTCACTCCGGGTACCGTTTTGATATTTGTGTATCGGCAGGCCACATGTCTGTCTATGACCACTGTGGAACCTACTGTCGTCATATGTGGACGTATGGTTTTGCCAGGATCGGGTCTGACCGGCGAGCATTTCGTGATGTAGGTGTACAAAGAACGCCTCCATCTGCTGGTTTCGTGATGTAGGTGTACAAGGAGCGCCTCCATCTGGTGGTTTTGTGATGTAGGTGTACAAAGAACGCCTCCATCTGCTGGTTTCGTGAGTAGGTGTACAAAGAACGCCTCCATCTGCTGGTTTTGTGATGTAGGTGTACAAGGAACGCCATCTGCTGGCTTCGTGATGTAGGTGTACAAAGAACGCCTCCATCTGCTGGTTTCGTGATGTAGGTGTACAAAGAACGTCTCAATCTGCTGGTTTCGTGATGTAGGTGTACAAGGAACGCCGCCATCTGCTGGTTTTGTGATGTAGTTGTACAAAGAACGCCTCCATCTGCTGGTTTTGTGATGTAGGTGTACAAGGAACGCTTCCATCTGCTGGTTTTGACGATGGGAGTGATGTCTTCTGAAGGGGGTAGTGAAAAAGTCGACGACGGTGGTGTAACAAAGTATCTTTAGTCTCAGACACACCTGACTGTACGTGTATTTGCGGAAAAAAAAAACCCAACTCAAATACATGGAACAAACTGCTTCTGTCGCTTAGATACCGAGATTATCTAACTCAATATAAGGCTGGCTTAAAAAGTCATCTCAATGTTTAATTTGCAATGCTTTTGACCATAAACTTTTATACTTTATTTCTCAGTATGTTCCTGTTTTGATCAGTTGAATCTATACCCGCCGTTAATCTTTATTCAGGCACTCCCATCTTCTCAACTCCACTTTGTACATTTAGATCATCGATCACTTGTACTAGAAACGGGGCATACCCAACCAAAACAAAAACATGCATTCACAAATGGCGACACTTTGTTCCGCAGTAGACATTCATATGTGACCTAGAAGTACAAAATGTTACCCTCGGAAACATGTCGTATCAGGGTGACATTTTATATGACAAAGTCGGCGCAAAAATATTACTCTGGGCGACACTTTGTACCGTGGTGGCATTTTGCACATCAACAGGTGCCCTCACACCATCGTCATCAGCCGTGACGGGGTGTCCTCGTTCACTCTCTCGAACATCAATCACGGCTGTCTTTTCCTGAGGACGCAGACGGGAACATCCCGAAAGAAACACTTCGTTCCCGTCCATATCATAACCATTCCTGATTCTCGGAAAACACCCCATCTCCCCACCCCGCATTTCAAGCAATAAATGTATCTGACAGCACCAGTCAGTTTGAAGCCATGGGCAAGCAGTTTCCATGGAGTGTCTTTGTCAAAAAGTTCCAGGTGCTCCACGTCATGGTGATCACGATTGCTGTGATGTTAAAGTTCTGACTGATGCAGGGACATTTGTCTGCAAACTTAACAATCCAAACCACAAAGTCATTCTGCTATTTGCGATGTGATCCTTTTCCCAGGAACAGGAAACCCACAAAGAATCTGTCCTCAGTGCACGATGCGCTTACCCGCACATCAGGCGATCTCATCACCAGGTATCTGGGTAGAAAAGTGCTTTTCAGTTTCATGCACGCTTGCACGAAGTTGTGGACTGGGGTTGGAAGCATGTTGTAAACGGCCGTGACGGTGAAGTGCTAGAACCCGGCTGCGGACTGGGGAACCCTACACTGCGCCGTGCTTAGGGCCCACATCATGCAGTTGTGAAACAAAGCAGGGTATGTCTGCACATTTGAAACGTGCGTAGACACTAACGGACAGCTGCATGAATCCATGGTGAACTCAGAAGTACCACACGTTTTGAGGCATCACTGACATGTGAACACAATGGTTTCTTTGCAGGATGTTTGAAACAGAATAATCCGCATGTTTTTAGTCATGCTTTTGCCTGAAGAGAGAGAGAGAGAGGAGAGAGAGAGAGAGAGAGAGAGAGAGAGAGAGAGAGAGAAGAGAGGAGAGAGAGAGAGAGAGAGAGAGAGAGAGAGAGAGGGGAGAGAGAGAGAGAGAGAGAAGAGAGAGAGAGAGAGAGAGAGAGAGAGAGAGAGAGAGAGAGAGAGAGCGAGAAGGGGGGAGGGTGGATAGTGGGATCACGTGCTAATATTTTTGTTGTTGTGTGTGATGAAAATCAGAAGCGGAACTAAAGCTAATGGTAGGTCTGCTCCTTGTTTTAAAATGAGTAAATTTGAAAATCGTTCAGCAGTCACGAATCGTGTGGGCCAATCGTTCATGATAATAATTGACAAATATCTGCTGAAATTTTGTAAACTATTGAAAGACACATCAATGCACTAATGTTAACATCAAATCAACACCAATGTCTTTTTACATTTCAGAATTTGGCACTATATATTATTTAATCTTAAATCTTTATAATTGAATTCATTCTTGCAATCACTATATG
>CM031602.1:24766783-24774283 GCA_018398815.1 Conus ventricosus
TTCTTATTGCCCGTGGTGACACTTCAAAAACATCCTATGCGGTCGGTTGAACTTCCACAAAATTGGAATAGTTTCTGTCATGTTCAATAGCTTCACTTTTCATATATCCGTTTTCACTGATGACGTCAGCCTCTTTCGCACTTTGTTCACGGCCTGCCCGTTTTCGTGTGGCGGTGCCAGCACATCCTGTGTAATGCATGAGTCAACGGGGAGGTAATGGGGGTTAGTTGAAAAAACAAATTCGTTGGGGGAAAAAAATGAAAGAAAACAAACAGAAGCGTTGTGTGTATGTTTCTTGGCCATGATGGTGTGTTTTCTGGCTCGCTCAGCTCAATGTTAGACAGTTCTCAATCCTTCAAATTAGCCTGACAACAAGGTTGGTTTTTCGTTTGTTTGTTTGTTTGTCCTCACCAGACCAAAGACTGTCCTCAACTAATTACAAAAAGGTTGACGTAACAGTTAATTGAACAATGTCTCCACATTCGAACCACCACGTCTCTCTCTCTCTCTCTCTCTCTCTCTCTCTCTCTCTCTCTCTCTCTCTCTCTCACACAACACACACACACACACACACACACACACACACACACACACACACAAGAGGGGTCACAAGAACGTATGCATGCATGCATGCACACTGACAAAGGAGAAAATAGAAAGAAAAAAAAAAGGATTCATTTGAGCGACACACCTGTCAGGTGTTTCCTTTCCAACAAAACCAATCAACAGCCAAATTGCCAACACGCAGCCGACAGGTGTCTAACATGTACGTGCATGAGCAACAGCCTTAATTAAGGCCTGTCACAGACATGGCGTCAAAACGTCACTTGTCAAGAGGAGAGAGCCTCAGCTCTTCGCATAAGATTCCGGTGAATGTAAGAAGAAAATAAACCCAGAAGCAATCATTTTATATCAATAAAGGACAATAATGGCTCCCCGTGACAAGACTCCAGTCAACGTATCAAAGACCCATGCAAATCATTGTTATATCAATCAAGAAGAGCTGGGTTTTATGACAAGGTTCTGATCGGTATCATAAGGGAGGAATTTGCCTATTGGACTCTAACGTGATGAAGACATGCGACAGCAACATGAGAAGCATGGGAAGGGTCATGGCGGAGAGAAGTATGTGCATACAATTCCAACGATCACTCCGGATAACAAGCGCAGAAAGTGCGTGTGGAAATCAACACTTAACAGCGGCAGACGACAGGGCAAGTTCTCACTTCTGAGACAATGTGCCGACTAATGATTTCTTCAGAACTCCCCGGCGCCATCATCTCACCGTTGCCTTTTAGATCTACTTTTGTCCCACGTCCCATCTCACTGCACTTTCCCACTGCCAGTCCTTACCCCATCCCCCCACCCAGCCGTCTTCATCGACTGTCAATTTTTGTTCTTTCTTTCTTTTTTGTCCTAGCAGCAGCACCCTGAAATGGTCTGATCTTGATGGCTGCACCTTTCTCTGCCAATCACGGAATGATCATCACTTACGCGCACCCCCTACATCCCAGATATCTATTTCTGTCAGACAGTTCTGTCTAAATTTCCCCTCTTTTTTTTTTTTACCAACAGGTCGCCCACGCATTCAAAACGGGCATCATCCGTGTGACGTAATCTTTCGATGTAACCTGCATGACACTTTAACGGGAATTATGTTGGCCATCTTAGATCCATATTTAGTATTACATCCATCCACATCTTCACCTCCGCTTGGCAGAAATGGAATTAAAATGGTCTGATCTTCAGAGAACATAACTTGCTATTTATCCACAATAGAATACCTTCATCAATTTCTCCACCTCCGCTTGGTAGAAACAGAATGAAAATGGTCTGATCGTGATGCAACGTAACTTAGTATTTATAGCAGAATATGCATATGATATAACTTTACATGTCTGTTTATAGTGTATAAAGCAGTCATTTCCTGTGATCATAAGCGACAATATTGTAATGATTTTACAGCTGAGAATGTTGATTACAGATCTACGGCTGTGAGGATTCGGTGATTCTTCATGCAGGGTGTCTAAAAAGCTCTTTAAAAGCATTTATCAATCTGTCAAGTTTTGTCACGCTAACGCTCGTATTTGCGAAGAAAATGCCAACGTTAAAGTTTCACACACACACACACACACACACACACACACACACACACACACACACACTACATTCGAGAATTTTTATCAGAAAGAAGTTTGCAAGTCAGGGTAGAAAACACATATTCAAATTTTAAATCGTTAGAAATGGGCATTCCCCAAGGTTCCGAAATTGCTCCAATGTCATTTAATATTTTTTTACATGATCTCCCAAAGCATGTAACTAAAAACGCTACCGTTGTGCAGTACGCTGATGATCTGTGTATGTGGATAAATGCTAGTTTAAGAAAAAAAAACACGCCAAAAAGATCAATCAACTATTACAAAAAAATGCATCAGGCAGAGCTAAATAATCTTAGTAAGTACTTGTTTGAAAATGGACTGAAACTTTCCCCATAAAAAAAACGTATATAGTGTTATTTAATAATGGTGATGATCCTGTTGATCTGCCGTCTTTTAGACTTGATGGAATAACACTTCAATATGTACAGACAGAAAAAATTCTTGGGGGTTTACTTCACATCTAAATTGACATGGAAAGTTCACACTGATTATCTCTTAACCCAGGCTAGGAAAGTTGAATTTTTTGAAAATCTTAAGCAAGCAAAGCTGGTGCCAGGATGTAAAAACATTGAAACTCTGGCAAAAATCACTCGTTCCCGGTCTAAGCTATCGTATGCTCAAGAAGCTTTCTTTGTGCTCCTAAATATTTTTGCAAAAACTGCAAAGTGTTGATAGCAAAGGGTTTTAAATTAGGCTTGGGAATCCCTGTACAAGCTTCTACAGTAGGGACATATTCGGAAATTTGATGTTTTGCCTTTAAAACGAATACAGAACACTCACTTTGGCAAAATATAATGAAATGTACAGCTATAAAGGTGTAAATGAAACAGAAATCGCTTTAATCCATCTACTGATTACCCCCAAAAGAACAAAAAACATTTCCTGCTTGTCAACTATTGGCTCGTACTCTGCCCCATTTTTTGCAGAAAACTGAATTGACCCCCGACTCTTTGGCAAAGATTTCTCTACTGATCCAATCCCAAACTCGGAAAGAAACAGGCAAAATTCGACCTTGATCACACTGATGCTAAAAAAAAGCTGATCATCCGCATATCTTGTCATATTCAACAAAGATGCATATGCAAAGCAAGTATCCTAACCATCTTAAGGTATATACTGATGGATCTTTGACAAAGAACAAAGACGCTGGATCTGCTTTTGTTATTCCATCACTTAAAGTAGATAAAGCATATTCAATAGGCAAAAATCGATCTATCTTAGTTGCCGAAATGATAGCTATACCAATGGCTTTGACATATTTAATTGATATACCGCAATCAATCTTGCAAGTATTGTTATGTGTCGACTCAATGTCAGTACTACAATCTATCAGTTTTTCAATTCTATTTCTGAACACTTTATTTTAAAGGAAATATGTTATTTAATTCATATTTTGATATGCAAAGGGACCGATTTAACTTTTTTCTGGGTTCCCTCGCACTGTGGAATTTGGGGCAATGAATTCGCTGACAGATCTGCCAAAAAGGGAGCTAAAACTGAAATGAGTGCACAGTCACTTTCTGCTCCCTTGACTTACAAGAGTGTCATCAAGTTTTAAAACAAGTGGCTTGGGACTTTTTTTTAGAAACAACCAGAACATCCCTTATTTGCGGGTTAATGCTCGAAATAGCCATGTTCTCAGCTTTGATCAGGTTGAAGGCATTGAACACCTGCAGGTTCGTGATATGTATCAGTACAGAAACTTGTTTCAGTGTTTTATAGACTGAAACTCGACGCATTCAGAACGAAATATATAGTGCAGGAACAAAATGCGTATGTGGTAAGGCAAACGTGTCGAGAGCCCACGTTTTATTTGATTGTGTGACTCTTAAGGCACACTTACCATGTTTATTAGGCATGACAGTGACTGATGTTTTTTCTGATTTTGATTTTGCTTTCCAAGTTACCTTTTGTTTAATATGTAGTCCTGTTAGATATTTACTATAATGTTATACGTAGTAATTATTCCATATTTTGCATGCACTTCCACACACCTATGCTTCACACACATACTCTTACACACACACACACGCCTCTCTCTCTCTCTCTCTCTCTCTCTCTCTCTCTCTCTCTCTCTCTCTCTCTCTCTCTCTCTTCTCTCTAATATCACACAATTTTGTGAAAAGACGTAAAATGAAAGTACCACTACTTCTACTACTACACACACACACACACACACACACACACACACACACACACACACACACACACACACGCACCACGCATACACACGCACCACGCATACACACAATCAGGGGTGGCCAGTGTGTTGGTTTGATGTACGGCCCAGGCACCTACTAAGTCGTGTCCACGAGACCGTCGTCTTTAATCCTTCCATCTTACTTATTAATTTATTCATCCATCCAGCTGTGAATGGTAAACAATGTGGTGTCGTAGCTTAGCAGATACAAGGTAGAGTATAGATTTATGGACTAGTTCTCTCGCAGTGACACCTCCTTGATAAAAATGAAACTGGACCTAGTCAATGTAACAAAAATCAATTTAAATAATGTTATATGAACAAAAGGGCGTTGTCAGGTTTTTTTGTACTCCCAGTTCTTAAAGAACAGGGAGTCTGTCTGTCTGTCTGTCTGTCTGTCTGTCCGTGGTCAAAATGTGTTCCACTCGCTCCAGACAAAACTACTCGGTCGATCTTTCTGAAAATTTTTAGGTATGTTCATTATGGGTCAAGGATGATGCCCGACGTTTTAGTTTACCGTTACAGCCGTTACTAACGGCTGTAACGGCCTGTAACGCGTTTTCTTCTTTATGGAATATCTCCGAAAGTACTTGGCCGATCTTCGTGAAAATTAGCAGGTACATTCATTATGGGTCACGGATGATGCCCGATGTTTTAGTTTACCCCGTTACAGCCGTTACTAATGGCTGTAACAGCCTTAACGGTTTTTCTTCTTTTTAAAATATATTAAAAAGTACTTGGCCGATCTTCCTGAAAATTTGTAGAAATGTTCATAATGGGTCACAGATGATGCCCGATGTTTTAGTTTACCCCGTTACAGCCATTACTAACGGCTGTAACAGCCTTAACGGTTTTTTTCTTCTTTTTAGAATATATTAAAAAGTACTTGGCCGATCTTCCTGAAAATTTGTAGAAATGTTCATTATGGGTCACAGATGATGCCCGATGTTTTAGTTTACCGTTACAGCCGTTACTAACGGCTGTAACGGTCTGTAACGCTTATTCTTCTTTATGGAATATCTCAGAAAGTACTTGGCCGATCTTTGTGAAAATTTGTAGGTATGTTCATTATGGGTCACGAATAATGCCCGATGTTTAGTTTACCGTTACAGCCGTTACTAACGGCTGTAACGGCCTATAACGCGTTTTCTTCTTTATGGAATATCTCCGATAGTACTTGGCCGATCTTCGTGAAAATTAGCAGGTACGTTCATGATGGGTCACGGATGATGCCCGATGTTTTAGTTTACCCCGTTACAGCCGTTACTAACGGCTGTAACAGCCTGTAACGGTTTTCTTCTTTTTAAAATATATTAAAAAGTACTTGGCCGATCTTCCTGAAAATTTGTAGAAATGTTCATTATGGGTCACAGATGATGCCCGATGTTTTAGTTTACCCCGTTACAGCCATTACTAACGGCTGTAACAGCCTGTAACGGTTTTTCTTCTTTTTAGAATATATTAAAAAGTACTTGGCCGATCTTCCTGAAAATTTGTAGAAATGTTCATTATGGGTCACAGATGATGCCCGATGTTTTAGTTTACCGTTACAGCCGTTACTAACGGCTGTAACGGTCTGTAACGCTTTATTCTTCTTTATGGAATATCTCAGAAAGTACTTGGCCGATCTTTGTGAAAATTTGTAGGTATGTTCATTATGGATCAAGGATGATGCCTGATGTTTTAGGTTACCGTTATAGCATTACTAACGGCTGTAACGTCCTGTAACGTGGTTTTTTTTTCTTTATAGAATATCTCAGAAAGTACTAGGCCGATCTTTGTGAACATTAGCAGGTATGTTCACTATGAGTTACGGATGATGCCCGATGTTTTAGTTTACCGTTATAGCCGTTACTAACGGCTGTAACGGCTCGTAACGCTTTTCTTCTTTATGGAATATCTCAGAAAGTACTTGGCCGGTCTTTGTGCAAATTAGCAGGTATCTTCATTATGGGTTACGGATGATCCCCGATGTTTTAGTTTACCGTTATAGCCGTTACTAACGGCTGTAACGGCCTGTAACGGTTTTTCTTCTTTATGGAATATCTCAGAAAGTACGTGGGCGATATTTCTGAAAATTTGTAGATATGTTCATTATGGGTCACGGATGATGCCCGATGTTTAAGTTTACCGTTAGAGCCGTTACTAACGGCCCATAATGGTTTTCTTCTTTATGGAAAATCTCAGAAAATTCTTGGCCGATCTTTCTGAAAATTTGTAAGTATGTTCATTTTAGGTCACAGACGATACCCGATGTTTACCAGATTAGCCATTACTAACGGTTACACCAGCGCAAGACGGTTTTTCCTCTTTGTGGAATATCTCACGCGTATTCAGGATAAACTGGGAGTACGTTTATATGCTTTGCGTCTTGCTTTTGTTTTGTTTTGTTTTGTTTTTGTTTTGTTTTGTTTTTAAACAAGACTCCAATATAACAAGATCACGTGGAAATCATATTTAATCAACGAAGAAGCTTCTGCCGGTGTGACTTGCGTGCATGTGTGCTAGCGCGCGCGTGTGTGTATGCGCACGCGCGCGCGCGCGCGCGCGGGGCGAGGCTGCGTGCTTGCGCGCGTGTGTGTTTGTAATTTAGTGTATGTGTAGTGTCAATCCCTGCAAGTTAGTTCATTTTGAGTTCAATGTGTGCGGAACGGATGATATGCCGGTTCAAAAGCGAGCTAGTGTCCGTCAGGGGACGCAATTTCCATTTCAGCATGGAATGGTTAAAGGTGCAATGTTTGCGTCCCTTCCAAAAGCGTCACTTTCGTCTCGTTTCTACTAGTCATACAAAGACATGAAATTTGTTTCTCTGCCATTGTAACTTCTCACGATTTGTCTGTGACTGGATTAAGACTTCAGTAGGAGCGTTTTTCGGTCTGTGTGTCTGATTTTTTCGTTTAATTAGTTCACTGTCTTTGTAAAACAATAGGGCCTACTGTAAGTGTTACATTCAGAGTAAAAAATCTTCCAATAAAAGGAGGGGTGGAAATATAAGTGTGATACTGGGGGAGAAGGAGTGGGGCCTTAAATATGATTATCATATTAAATCGAGAATTCAGCAGTCCGTTGCCGCTCACGCCGACAATTCATTCAGAAAACAAGCGTTACTTTTCTTCTTCGTCTCCCTTTTCTCAACTGACC
>CM031602.1:24777658-24780158 GCA_018398815.1 Conus ventricosus
AGCTTAATGTTGTCTTGTGTACTATGTTTTACATCTTTTATTCAACGACTTGACTGATCTCATTGAATCATTTTGTATTACTTGGGCCCGAAAGATCACTGGTGAAATAAAAAAAAAAACCCTCTCGTTTCTGTCTTGTTGCTTGTTTGCATTAAGCAAATGAAAATCAAAAGAGGTTGTTCGGAGAGGGGGTGATGGTGGACTTTTACTCATGGTGGCTCCGCGACCAAGCAGTTACATCCTTAGTAAGGGGACGTCCTGGATGGTGTTCTGCGTATGCTGGACAGACACCACTGAGCATCGCCGCGCTGACTCATCGACAGTGCAGTGTCTTCTCTGGTGGGCTGCCTGACGACAACCTGGTTGATCACACTCTGCGGGCTGTCGGTAGTGGTCTGTGACATGACCAACCTGTGTGTGGCTGCATTTAGGGGGCGAGGTGGGGGAGGGGGCTGGACTCTACGGAATGGAGGAATCTACGGGCAGGGTACGAAGAGGGGATAACCTCTCCCCACTCCCCCTCTCCCCAATCCCCCCCCCCCCCCCCCCCCCTATAAAATCTGTTCGAAATGTCTAGATTAGTGCGTCTTTTGGGAATTCGTGATATCAGAAGAACAAAAACTAAACAATTTGACCCGTCTTTGACAAGTCTAAACCGACCGATCATTTCGTCAGGAACATTTATTTGACTGTACCACATTTTACGTCCGTTTGACAGATTTTTTGGGTTTGTTTGTTTCTGTTGTACCAGATCAAAACAACAACCGATACTTGAACTGTTCGGTCTGTGACGACAACCAGCACCGACCAACATCAACCTGGCCCACACCCTTCCCGCAATGCCAGACTGTGTTTGAGCGGACCCCCTCCCCTCCGTCTCCCCACTCCTTAGCCGCCCCCCCCCCTTTCCCCCCCCCGCCCGTCACCCCCGTTCCCGTTGTGTCTTGGAACGAACATGTGTACAGTGCCACCTATTGGCTTCGGGCTTCGGATCGTGAAGAACGTGAGAAGTCGCCCCGGGACACATGGACCAAGGTATTGTCCGTCTCTGGCACATACACAGGGCACAACTCAAAGTGTCAGACGTCTGTGCTGTAGGCTCGCCGTCATGGGCAGGAAGTGGGATTATCACGCAGGAGAAATTATAGGGGGCGTCAGCGATTGCGTTCGTGGCACCGCAGCGGTTCTGTCTCGTTATTTAGCGTTCGGGTTATCAGGCAGGTCGACGATTAATCTGTGTGTGTGTGTGTGTTTGTGTGTGTGTGTGTGTGTGTGTGTGTGTGTGTGTGTCTGTGTCTGTGGGCGTGTGTGTAATCTTGTGTATGTGCGCGCGCGCGCGCGCGCGCGTGTGTCTGTGTCTGTATGATCATGTTAGAGAGAGAGAGAGAGAGAGAGAGACAGAGACAGAGAGAGAGAGGCGCTGTGTGTTAGCGCACAGTGTGACCTAGAGTCTGTGTGTGGTTTTAAAAGCTGTTGAGTTCAAAACCAGTCTAAGCATATATCGCACTCAGCAGAACCAGCGCGGGTTTTTTTTTTGGGTTTTTTTTTTTTTTTTTGCTGTCTCAACCTCTACGCCACCTCAGAGGCAGTGCACCAAACAGCGCGGGTATTTCAGCCGCTGGACTTGCTGAAAATCATGAAACCGCGTCCATCATCATGAGCCTTTCGCTTTTCTTTTCTTTTTTTTTTTTTTTTTTTTTTTTTTTTCAGTACGAAAATCAAAGTGATTGGATGACTTGGTCGGCACACCTGAAAGAATTTTAGTTGTTAATCCACTGTGATTTAAAATTTCGAATGCATTATACATAGAACACTCTTGGAGATGTTGCTTTATTTATGTCAAGACTCTTGGATATCATTTCCCACACAGTGACAGCCGTGATACGGCCTTGAGCAATCAAAAAAAAAAAAAAAAAAAAAAGATGGCGGACTGATCGTTTTTAACCCGTGGACCCTCACCCTAACAGAAGCGTGTCTCTGGCAATCCGCGGCGATCGTGATAAACACCAGCTCATCCTGACATCACCCCGGCACTCATAATTACGCTGACGCCAGAACTTGCATGCTGATGCCCGTGCAAGCGGACCCCCCGCTGGTCTGCCTCAGACAGGGCGAACGTGTCTCGGCGCCCGACAGACGATGGATTGGGGCACAGGACCGCGCGCTATGTGAAGAGCTGTGCTGGTGAAGAAGTGTTGCGCTGGGACACGTTGACCGTATCGTCTGACGTGTCTGGTACGTACGGCATCGCTAAGGGTGCCAGACGTCTACGCTGTAGGTTGGCAGTGGTGGAGAGGTCGACACTGGAGGAGAGAAATTGCCACGGACGTCGCTTCTCACGTGTGTGGCGTTGCGGGAGATCTGCCTCCTTGTTCAGCGTCCATATTGCATGGACCACATAATGTTTTTTGGTGTGCGTTTTTTTGTAACTCGTGCCTCGGTGTGGACATATGGTTATCTTAATTGTTCCATGTCACTTTTTCAGCCTAGTCCTATTTCT
>CM031602.1:24787658-24802658 GCA_018398815.1 Conus ventricosus
CGAAACTCTGTGGAGAGATGGAATGTGGCTTAATAGTCGGTCACGTTGAGTTTTGTGGGAATACGGGGTGTGGATCCTGGGCAAAGATCGGATCCCGGAAGTGTTTCATCTTGGCAGAGGTCTGCACCGTTTTGGTCATAACTGCAGGCTGCGTGGCGCCACCTGCCGTGTTCACCGTGCAGACCGTAGGGGGAAACTTGGCGAGACAGCTGCAAGATTTGCAAGGAGGACGGCGTTGATTGTTTATCTTTAATGGTGAAGTGGGTGCCGGGTTCACAATAGCCGGAGGCACGCCACGCTTCTTTATCATGCTTGAAAAATGGGGGTTCCACAGATTTCTCATCCTCTCTGAGGAGTGTGTGTGTGTGTGTGTGTGTGTGTGTGTAGTGTTAGCGTGTGTGCGCATGTCTGTGCGCACGCGCGGGCGTGTGGGGCGGGGGGCGCGTGCGTATGCGTGCGTGCGTGCTCGCGCATGTGTGTGTGTGTGTGTGTGTGCACGCGCGCGCGCGCGCGCGTGTGTATGTGTGTGTGTGTGTGTGTGTGTGTGTGTGTGTGCACGCGCGTGTATGTGTGTGTGTGCGCGCGCGCGCGTGTTTGCATGTACATGCCTGCATGAATAGTTTCCCCTATATAAATGCAAACCAAGGATCTTAATGTTAACACCAGCAATCAGACTCTGTCAGATACCTGCATGTTCACTGGGTGGCCACAGAAAGGGCCTGGAACTGGGAGCGTTTGTCCCTCAGTTTATGATGATCCGTGACGATGACGATGATGCTGTGCCGTTCCATTTTGGCCTGAGACCACTCGACATGACTGTACCCTATGCTTCCTTTCATAAATTGAAGTTCTGTCCTGCCATCGCCCAGGCTCAAGAGGTACAAACACCCGTTGGGTCGGTCAGGAAAATTGGGAACCACACTAAGACATTCATCCATTGCGCGGACTAAACGATTGGATGACAGGCTTCCCATTTGAATCCATAGCACACACAACGCCTCTTGGAAGCAGTACGTTGTGAGGGGCTAGCTCTCACTGTCTCCCAGCCATAGTGGCTGGCATCAGGTAAATTCTAGGTAAGCAGACTGCAGTGCAGGAGGATGTAGCTAGATAGCTAGCTTTGTGTCTCGTTGTCATGCAAGTTGTTCTATTACACATGGGTAGCTGGTACACTTTTCCAACGACTAGCGGCATCAGAAGGAGCATCTAATACAGACAACACGAAAAAGAATGAAAAAAAAAATTCCAAAAGGGAATGGGTTTCAAGAAACGATGTAGCATTCATTATCTCAGACCTACGGAGTTGAGTTTTCGTGTATCAACGAAGGTCAACTGCTGAGCGATTAAGTTGAGCGCATTGTAATGGATCTAATGGTCCACTGTCTGTCTCTTGCACACACACACACACACAGACACGCATAGCCACCCAACCACCCACGCAGTCTCCTGTGGCGCAGCATGTGTGTTTTTAGCGAAGCCGAGCGGTAATTAACGCTCTGCATTGCTGTCGACATTGGCGCCATGTATCTGAAAATAATTGTCTCGCAAAACAAAAATAGTTGTTTCAACACACACCCACACCCACCATGAGTTCAAAAAGGAAAGAAAGAAACAAGAACAGAACAGCAAAAAAATAAAATTAAAATAAAATAAAATAAAGAAAAAATAAAGACAGGTGGTAGCCTCTGATGTTTTGCAAAAAGGGGGGGGGGGGGGGGGGGGGGAGGCAGTGAAAATGAAATTTCTGCTTTTTGTCGTCGTTTGCACTATAGAGCCTGTGTCCAAATTTTGCGTCATACTCGGCTTACTAAAGAAGTTGTACACAGACTAAGAATCAAAAAGAAAACTATTTCGGCCAACAAGAAGAAAAAAAATCGTGACATTTCACCGCCTGACGCTAGCAAAAGGCAGATCTGGCTGCTGGTGACAACGTTCAACGATGTTTAATGTCCAGACTAACAGATCTAGCCGTAGTTGTGTCGACTAAAGTAGAAACGACTGAACGTTACCGACTCTATATCCTTCACTCCTGATGTTGCGGTAGTGGCCACAATTAATGGGAGCGTGCCGGTGTTCCCTTCCCCGGGTTCTATGGGGAGCGTGCCGGTGTTCCCCGGGTTCTATGTTCCCCAGTAGCGCTATTCCCCGTGTCTCTGTTCCCCAGTGTCGATGTTCCCCGACCGAAAATGCGTGCCGCTGTTCCCATACCGGTGTTCCCCAGGTTCTCTGTTCCCAGTTGCGCTGTTCCCCAAACAGATTTCAATGCACGTTTGCGCCAGTACAGGCCCTACTGTACAAGGAGAGGTTGCGCCGGGCACAATCCCAAGGTAAACAAAATAATAGGAAAAAAATGCACATGCCCACCCCCCCTCCCCTCCCCGCCGAGAGAGAGAGAGAAAGAGAGAGAGAGGAGAGAGAGAGAGAGAGAGAGAGAGAGAGAGAGAGAGAGAGAGAGTTGCACGTGCCCACGCGTGTCAACTCAGGTTGTTCCCATTTTAACTACATGGAAGTGTCATCGCGCTTCTGTCGTCTGCGAAGCGTGTCACTTGGCGTGGCCCCCAGGGCGCATGGGGGCGGCCCTTTAGGTCTATTCCCTTTAGGTCTATTCCCTTTAGGTCTATTCCCTTAAGTCTATTCCTTCCAGTCTATTCTCGTTAAGTCTTAGTGATAGGGTTAGGGATAGGGTTAGGGTTAGGGATAGGTTAGGGATAGGGTTAGGGTTAGGATAGGGTTAGGGATAGGGTTAGGGATCGGGATAGGGTTAGGGATAGGGTTAGGGATAGGGTTAGGGTAGGGATAGGGTTAGGGATCGGGATAGGGTTAGGGATAGGGTTAGGGATAGGGTTAGGGTTAGGGTTAGGGATAGGGTTGGGATAGGATAGGGTTAGGGTACTACCCTATCCCTAAGACTTAACGAGAATAGACCTGGAAGGAATAGACTTAAAGGGAATAGACCTAAAGGGAATAGACCTAAAGGGATAGACCTAAAGGTACCTCCCCGGGCGCATTGCCCGGCACCGTTCCAACGGATAGGGGAGGGAGGGAGGGGGGGGGGGGGGGGGGGGGGGGTGGGGGGGGGGGGGGGGGGGGGGGGGGGGGCGGTGCAATTTCGCTATGAGTTGCTTGGTCAAATCGGTAAGAAAAACGGAATATTTCGATCGCGTATGATTCCAGAACGGGAAGCATGAAATTGTGACGCCAGAAAAGGTTTTTGACAGTGATGTGCTTCTTTTACGTTTTGAACTCCTATCCCTTTATATCACATGCACTTTGCGTGAGCTACACCTTTTCTTTCGCAAGGGGCCAGACCTGATGGGTCATACAAGTGCTGACCTGCTAGTTCCAGCGCTGTCCAGTCGGCATGAAACCCCTCTTCTACGGCCCTCCCACTCCACCCCCAATATCCCGACCCTTCCTCCCCCTCCTTCCCCCCTCCCACCCGCCCTCCCACTGCCTGCCTATAGCAATGAAAACAACAGTAACAATGTTTTAAGTCAGCAAAACCTACCAACACCACCAACGGCAAAAACTTGGGAACAGCGGGCCTGAGGAACACCGGGACTGGGGAACACCGGGACCGGGATTTGCGGGAATGGGGAACAGCGGGATCGTCACAGGTGGGGAACAACGAAACGGGGGAACTTAGGGACTGAATTTCGATTTTTTTCTTGAGGGAACACCGGGACTGGGGAATATAGAGACTGGGGAACAAAGAACATGGGGAACAGCGGCATGACCCCGTTCTATGTTCCCCAGTAGCGCTGTTCCCCGTGTCTCTGTTCCCCAGTGTCGATGTTCCCCGACTGAAAAAGCGTGCGGCTGTTCCCGTACCGGTGTTCCCCAGGTTCTCTGTTCCCCAGCAGCGCTGTTCCCAAAACCGATTTCAATGCACGTTGCACCAGTACGGCCCTCCTGTACAAGGAGAGGTTGTTGCGCCGGCACATCCCAAGGTAAACAGAATAATAGGGGGGAAAATGCACATGCCCACCCCCCTCCCCTCCCCAGAGAGAGAGAGAGAGAGAGAGAGAGAGAGAGAGAGAGAGAGAGAGAGAGAGAGTTGCACGTGCCCCACGCGTGTCAACTCAGGTTGTTCCCATTTCAACTGCGACATTGGAAGTGTCATCGCGCTTCTGTCGTCTGCGAAGCGTAGTCACTTGGCGTGGCCCCAGGGCGCATTGCCCGGCACCGTTCTAACGGATAGGGGGTGAGGGCGGTGGAGGGAAGAGGGGGAGGGCAATTTCGCTGTGAGTTGCTTGGTCAAATCAGTAAGAAAAACGGAATATTTCGATCGTGTATGATTCTAGAACGGAAAGCATGAATTTGTGACGCCAGCAAAGGGTTTTGACAGTGATGTGCTTCTTTTTACGTTTTGAACTCCTATCCCTTTATATCACACTTTGCGTGAGCTACACCTTTTCTTTCGTAACGGGCCATTTTACTTTTGACTGTCTACACAGACCTGATGGGGTCATGCAAGTGCTGACCTGCTGGTTCCAGCGCTGTCCAGTCGGCATGAAACCCCTCTTCTACGGCCCTCCCGCTCCACCCCCAATACCCCAACCCTCCTACCCGCCTTCCGACTGCCTTGCCTATAACAATGAAAACAACAGTAACAACGTTTAAGTCAGCAAAACCCACCAACACCACCAACGGCAAAAACTTGGGGAACAGTGGGCCTGGGGAACAGCGGTCCTGGGGAACACCGGGACCGGGATTTGTGGGAACGGGGAACGACGGGATCGCCACAGGGTGGGGAACAACGAAACTGGAGAACTTAGGGACTGAATTTCGATTTTTTCTTGAGGGAACACCGGGACTGGGGAATATAGAGACTGGGGAACAAAGAACCTGGGGAACAGCAGCATGACCCCCAATTAATTTCCTTCATGTGGAGCCTGTAGCACCTCACTTGCGTTTTCTTTACATTATTTTTTATTTGTCTTTCTTTTTCTTTTCTTCCAGGAACGACCTTCCACAAGTGTTGACAGATGGGAAAGGTGGGGGGGGGGGGGGGGGGGGGGGGGGGGGGGGGGGGGGGGGGGGGGGGGGGGGGGGGGGCTTTCTTTCTTTGTTTCTTCTTTTTTTTGTTGAAAAATTCATTCTGGTTTACCGAAAGTAAGCCAAAACAGGAGCAGAGGAGGTTGAAACCCTCTCGTCATCAGGGGATGTCTCGTAGTAGGCCTACTTTCGGGGAATTTCACCATCAGTTTCATCTGTGAGGTGTCATGGCCAGCGAATTGATCCACATACGCTACTCCACATCTGCTAAGCTGCTAGACCATAGTGCGCAGATTTACAGCTGATAGAGACAGCTGATAGATAGATTAATAACTAAGATAAAAGGATTTAAGACGAGGGTCTGATTGATATGACTTAACAGATAATGGAAGGGGGCAGGAAAGAGAGGGAGGGAGGAAGAAATAGAAAGAGAGAGGGAAGTAGGGAGTGAATAAGCATGAATGAATGAATTAATGATTTATTCAACAAGGCCACGAAATGTAAAGAACAATAAGAACATAAAAATCAAAATTATCAGTTCACTGAAACTATGTAAAATGTACAAACATATTCAGTCTACTCGCACTTATTGAGAAAAAGCTCTGATACGTTGATACTGGTAAATTTTCAACGCTTCTTATTACATTTTTTTTTAGTGTGTGTGTGTGTGTGTGTGTGTGGTGTGTGTGTGTGTGTGTGTGTGTAAAACTATTAAACGCACTTTCTCCTGCCAGAGCCACAACATTGTGTATGCCATCCACTGTCAGCTGTGCGGTAAGATCTATGTAGGTGAGACATCTCGCACACTTGAGACGCGCATCTCTGAACACCTGGCCGACATCCGCCACCATCGGCCCAAACCAGTCGCTCTACACTTCAACCATGCCCAACACAACATCAACCATGTCAAAGTCTTGGCACTTTGGCAATCTAAGAGTGACAACTTTGAACGCCTTATGCAGGAATCTCATCTCATTGCCAAACTGGGCACCGTGCACCCTCATGGCATCAACGTCCAAAAGTAGTATGTGCCATTCCATCTCTGCAGCTCCAGCCTGAAATATCCTCCACCTACGCACACCCTACCTCTGTTTACCTCAGACATAGGTTGCAGCTATCTTCCCCTTCCCTTTTCCTACACCTCCGAGTCTCTCCATTTGCTACATCAATCGACTTACCCCCACGTCCCCACCCCCACTGCCCTAGTAATGATGTGTGTAGGGATGTTGGTGGGTATGGCGGTTGTTGGGGGTGGAGGTGGGGGTAACCAATGAATAAGGCATGATATTACAAATGGAACAACACCACACACACACACACACACACACACACACACACACACACATCACACTCACACACACACATACACACACACATAATGAATAGAATGCTAGTCCTTTATCGATGGTCGTGAAAAATAGGGGGGGGGGGGGGGGGAGATATATATATATATATATATATATATCAATCTCAGCCCACAATATCCTCCCAGTACACCACACACATACTACCTTATCTCCCACTATTCACCTCACACATAACTTAAGCTATCTTATTTATGCATTTATTATGATTATTTTTTTTCTTTCTATTTTTTTTTTAAATTTATTATTATTATTATTATTATTATTATTATTATTATTATTATTATTTTTAATGTTTCTTTTATTTATTTATTTGATTATTATAAAATTGTATTTCAAATATATTTCTGTATCATGCTTTCGTTACCTTAACCTTCACATATCGTTGTTAGCAATATCATTCAGTAATACTATTGCTAGTATTGAAACTACCCCTAGCACTGACATCACCATCCCTCTGGGACTGTTGCCACGGCCAACCCTGCTGCTTAAGAATCCTCTAACCCACTCTCCTTTCTCCCATACACATACTTATTGACACCAAGATTGATTCCCCCCCCCCCCCCCCCCCCCCCCCCCCCCCCCCCCCCCCCCCCCCCCCCTACCATTTTAGCTATATTCCTATCGTAATATTTTTTCATCATTACGACCTTTACTCGCTCACTACTTCCCTTCCAACAGCCTCGTTCCATTCAACGCCTTCTTCCTTGCGCTGAAGCCTGGCGATCTGAAGCGACCAAAGCTAAGTGAATTTTCGTTGTTTTATCCGTTTACTTATCACCAGACGAAGACCTAAGAGGTCGAAACGCGTCGTGTTTTGTCTTGTAACTCTTTTGTCCACGTTCTCTGGGCGGTTCGCTAACATTTATTTTTAAGATTTGTTTAATGTGTAGTAGCAAACTTAACGAAAACTGGATGGTCTGCTATGAAATTTTGATGGAATAGATTTACTCCTTAAGTAATTTAACACTGGCAGATAAACACAAAACGAATTTTCATCTTTTATTTGCTGAACTACATAAGGCGACATATGTCAGCTCCATTTCCGCCATATCTATATCTCTCAGAGTGTACGGCAATGTCCAACGCCAAACCTAAACTTGGTTAATGCAGGCCTTACAAAAACTATACAGACAATAAAACGTATGGTTCAATCAAATGATTACTTTAAAACAATCTGCATAAAGAAAATATGTCACTCGTATGTGTATGTGTGTGTATGAGATCGAGAGGGAGAGAGAGAGAGAGAGAGAGAGAGAGAGAGAGAGAGAGGTAGAGAGGAGAGAGAGAGAGAGAGAATCCATGCGAGTCCATGCGCGCGACTCCCTTTCATTTTTATTCTCTCTACATTTTTCCTGGCACAGAAACAGCGCAGCGCCTGATAGGGTGCATCGATACAGAGGTCTCGTGATTGTCTGTGATGTAGGACAGATAATTCCAAAAGTTGCTAACACTGACGTTGATCAGCCATAACGAGGTGCTCTTTTTCCGACTTTGCGCGCAAGATAAACACTGCAGAGAAGGATTTCATCTTCGGTCCTGCCTGCTTTTCTTGTCGTAAGTGTGTGACGTTAAAGTTTGAGTCCCATAGCAGGCCTTACGTTCAGCGAAGTGCTGAAGGTTCACAATGTGTAGAGCATGGCACTGGCGGGAAGATCCGCAACCATTTTCACTTCACCGCTTAAACCCTCTCCGGTTTGAAATCCGGTATCGATTATTGCAGGTGTCAGTGAAGGTTTTTCAGGCGGTGAAAATTCAACCTCACGGGAGGTTCGAATCCACGACTGTCAGGTTTACAAATGAACGCTCTAATCCTTTGACCGTGCCAGCTTGCACCACAGATAGAGTGAGTGAAATCAGAAATCGTTGTCAAAGGGGAAACCATGCTGGCTGTTTATGGCCTCACATACTTCGGCAACACACTGTCCAGATCTGCGAACGTTGATGACAAGGTCTACGCACACATTGCCGAGGCAAGTTCAGCATTAGACGGCTACAAGAAACTGAGTGAGAGGTGAGAGCTACCAAGCTGGCCACAAAAGCTTAAGGCAACTACTTGTACTTTACATATTACTCCATGGTTATGAGACATGGACAGTCTATGAGCGCCACGCTAGAAGAACGTAACCGCCTTCACATGAACTGCCTGAACAAAGATGAGGAAGACCGCTTGGAAAGACGAAGTTCCAGACTCAGATGTTCTCTATCGACCTGAGCTGACAAGTATCCAAACCCTGCTGAGAAGATCACAAGTCAGATGTGCTGGGCACCTTGTACGAATGTCTGATACGTTTTCCTAAGAGCTGCGGTGATATGCGAGAGGCAAATGCTCACGGGGTGTGTTCGGAAAGAACGCTTCACGGACACACTCAAGGCTCCATTGAACAGCTTCGACATTGACCAGAGCACCTGGGAAACAGTAGCGCCAACTCGTCCCACCTGGCGAAATCGCATCGGCAGAGGAGCTGCTTCTTTTTAATAGCTATGCGGAACAGCAGAGGCTCAAAGGACAGGTGAACTTCGCAAGTCCAAGACCGCCTCCTCCCTGTCTTCAGTGCCTGCAGACCATTGGTGCCAGACTTGCGGCAGAGCTGCCCGTGCCACCAGCGGACTGATCAGCCACAGTCGGACACACAGCATCCAGTCCTTCTTAACGTGATGTCTGGTCATCGTTGACTAGGGCCAACGACAACAACAACAACGTGGATTTTGGATGGTTCGAAAACGGATGGTATCAAAAACTTAATTCTGCTGAGCTGTTACAGCTGATACTACTTCTGCTAACAGTGTATGTGCGTTTGCCGCTACAAGAACGTGTGTTAAAAATTTTTTTTGCAACAAATGTCCACGTGTTGCCAGTGAGCCAAGTTCTTTGTATTTCAACATCAAGGTCAAGGGTAAAATGGAAATTTAAAGAGACTGTTCAGTAGTGGAAAACAAAGAAGTGGACCATGGACACCGTGGTGTTCAAAGCTGTCGTTACTTTCAGGTCTAAGTGTGACACGCATTTCGTGTTGGCGAGGAAGTCTTCTGTATTGTGCCGAATGCCTAAACGGGAACAATGTTCATGACTGGCACAGAGACACCGAGTTAAGAGCCATGTCATTGAACCAGAGACAGCGCAGTTCTGATCTACGCTTCTTGACACTCAAACCCCTTCGAAACTATGACAATGATCTTAGGAGAGTGGAAGAAAGACTATGACAATAATTTCAGGACAGTGGATGGAAGACCATGACAATCGCCTGAGGCGAGTGGAAGGGGGACTATGACAATCGTTTCAGTAAATTGGAAGAAACATCATGACAATTACCTCAAAAGAGTGGAATGTAGACTTTGACAATCGCCTCAGGAGAGTGGACTGAAGACCATGACAATCGCTTCAGGAGAATGGAAGAAAGACCGTAACAGTCGCCTCAGGAGAATGGAAGAAAGACCGTGACAATCGCCTCAGGAGAGTGGAAGAAAGACCGTGACAATCGCTTCAGGAGAATGGAAGAAAGACCGTGACAATCGCCTCAGGAGTGTGGAAGAAAGACCGTGACAATCGCCTCAGGAGTGTGGAAGAAAGACCGTGAAAATCGCCTCAGGAGAGTGGAAGAAAGACAGTGACAATCTCCTCAAGAGAATGGAAAAAGACCGTGACAATTTCCTCGGGAGAATGGAAAAAGACCGCGTGACAATATCCTCGGGAGAATGGAAAAAGACCGTGACAATATCCTCGGGAGAATGGAAGAAAGACCGTGACAATATCCTGAGGAGAATGGAAGAAAGACCGCGACAATCTCTCAGGAGAATGGAAAAGACCGCGACAATCTCTCAGGAGAATGGAAAAAGACCGTGACAATCTCCTCGGGAGAATGGAAAAAGACCGTGACAATCTCCTCGGGAGAATGGAAAAAGACCGTGACAATATCCTCGGGAGAATGGAAGAAAGACCGTGACAATATCCTGAGGAGAATGGAAGAAAGACCGTGACAGTATCCTGAGGAGAATGGAAGAAAGACCGTGACAGTATCCTGAGGAGAATGGAAGAAAGACCGTGACAGTATCCTGAGGAGAGTGGAAAGAAAGACTATAGATGACAATCGCCTTAGGTGGATAAAAGAAAGACTATGACAATCGCCTCAGGAGAATGGAAGGAAGACCGTGACAATCTCCTCAGCAGAATGGAAGAAAGACTATGACAATCGCCTCAGGAGAGTGAAAGAAAGAGCGTGACTATCGCCTCAAGAGAGTGAAAGAAAGACTAAGACATTCGTGTGAAGAGAGTGGAAGGAGGGCGGCAGAAAGAAGTGGATGTTTGGGGATGGGTTGGGGCTCGAGGAAGGAATGGCGGTATGTAACACTTGCTTGACACGACTAGAACGACTGCACGTGAAGACAAGCAGCGGACATGGCCTCAAATTTTTCGTTTGGGGACGAAACTCACAGCATGGGACAACTGAACACTGCTTCGTTCTGGGTCCTCCAGAAGGGAGGCTCAGCCACAGACAATCGTCCTAGAAGGACTCTTTAGGGCAGCTAATCCTGGTTGCAGGCTACCGAGACAAACGGGGGGAAAACAAATATGTCTGTTACTTCTAATGTTGGTTTAAAACTCACTGAATGATGCTGCTACACCTTCCGCCTCATAACAATTGTTTTTCAAACGAATTACTGTGATTTTGTTTTCCTTGGAAATGTCTCACTGATCCACACATCCTATTCAGGCAGACGTTCAAGATGGGATTTCTTCAATACAGGTGTGATGGTCACCTTTTTGTTTGAAAGCCTGTCTGCAAGTGGCGACCAAGGTGAACAAACCTAAAACATCCTTCCAGGACAATATGGCTATTGCTTTCTCAGTGCAGTAACACCGGAACTTCCCTTTAGAAGGACTCAGAATGAAGCTCATCTCCCCATACGATTGTTCTCCCATGTTTCATTGCATTTTCTTTGCTTGATAAAGTTCAGAATCTAACCCATAAAGTTGAGAATCTTGTGACAGATGAGAAGAACGGATTTTTAATTACAGTGCCTTATAAATGTAAAAGCATCTTCCTTCCACCCTCCACCTACCCACTCCCGCCCCAAATTCAAACAATTGTGATATGCTTAATATCCCAAAAGCGACTGGGAAAAAAACAACAAAAACAACCAACGAAGCCAGCCCCATTTCTTCATTCATATTAAAGTTAATTTTTTTTAAATGCAGAGTTTTCAAATAACCTCGCCAAAATGTTTACAAAGCACCGACAGGTTTTTACTTTGCTTATCTCCTCAAGAATCGATTTGATACATTTGCGTCAAAGTTCTGAACTCTGTGTTCTCTTCATCTTCTTGATGTACAGCATTTCGTGTTTCAATGTATGGAATATGATAAAATACGAACGTATAAAGTTTGTTTCTGTTCAAATTAGAAATTTCAAAATGACATTAAGTTTTACTGTCTTCTGGTATGATAGCGAATCTTGTTTAATCCGTTCCTAGGTTTACTTTAGAAGCACAGAAAAAAAGACAAATACCAGCTAACAACAATTATGGTAACACGCCGAGAGACAGATAACTAAGGATGACAATGTTCTGAAAAAGAAGTAACTTTGGATTAGTGAGTGCACAGTCACCGAGTTTCTGTCTGGTTTCATACGTCCAGCATTTTGTATGGTAACTATTTTATATAATGCTCATGAAAATTTCAGAGTGTTTTCTTCCTCTCACTATTTATTTCTAGTCTTCACTTGATTACTGATCAAACTGCCATTAGCCCCCTTGACAAAGACGCTTCCATACTATGACAAAATGTTACAGTGTCACGTGTCTCATGTTATCTCTAGATCCCTCCTCCCCTCCCTCTGTGTGTGTGTGTGTGTGTGTGTGTGTGTGTGTGTGTGTGTGTGTGTGTGTGTGTGTGTGCGCGCGCGCGTGTGTTTGATGTTGTTAGTATTCGCGCTTTCTCTTTCTCTTAGCGCTTATGTCACTAGTTTTGTCTGTACATTTTTTTTTTTTTTGGGGGGGGGGGGGGGGGAGGGTCTTGATTTCTGAATGTGTTCTGGAGAAAGATAACGAGATAATATCATGTGCAATATGTCACTGTTTCTTTTTGAATTTCTGAGTAAACGATTTTTCGTCATGTGTTTTAAAAACCAGGTTTACATGTTCGTTCTCGAAGTCTGTGATTATCAAAATAGCCTAGACGTGACGGAATTCTTTGTCCCCATTTCAAACTTCTTTCTCTCTCCCTCTCCATGTTATTTTATATTGCCCGCAGTCAGTCTTGGTCAAGTCTATGTATTATTCCCAACCGACGTCACACAGACGTGGACAGTATCACTGGTCAGATCAGTTTCTCTTCATTCCTTTCACTCCTTTCTTTTTGTCTATTACTCGCGTTCTTTGCCTTTCCCCATTCTTTTATGACTTTCTTTGTTTCCTTCTTTCTTCTTTAATCTCTCTCTCTCTCTCTCCCTCTCTCTCTTTAAATTTTTTCTCCTGTCCTACTTTTTGTTTGTACTTTGAAAAAGGAATGTGATTCGGAAACGAAAGTCACAATCTCAGACCACTACTTGATCATTTCCTCGGTGATCAGAATTCCGTTCAAGTCCTCGTGTTCCTTTGACCCTGAAGATCCACCAGAGTCGTCCCCTTCCTCCCTTCGTCCTTTCCTTCGCGAGCGCTTTTCTGCACGTCATCCGCAGCGGCTTTGTCCTTTTCAGACCGTTTGGAAGTTTTGCTGTCAGCATCATCATGAGAGCCACTTTCGGGCTTCTTGGCGTCGTCCTTTGAATTTGGTGATGCATCGCCGGTGGGAGCAGCGCCATCCTGAGCAGTGGCAGTGGTAGGAATGGCGGAATCTGCAGCTTTCTTGCATAACCCACAGCAAGTCGCCGAGGTCTCTGGCCTCTCAGTAGTGGCGTTTTCGTCTTTCTGGCCTTGCTGTGCGCTAACGACCACAAGGACAAGAAGTGCCAACCCGCCCGCCAAGCCGCCTACAAAGATTAGCACGTTTCTGTTGGTCCCCTCATCGCGGCTTTGGACAGTCTTTCTGAAATCGGCGGTCATGTTTCCCTCAGGCGACGGCTGGTTGGCTGCAGGATCGGAGGTCATGTTTCCCTCAGGCGACGGCTGGTTGGCTGCAGGATCGGAGGTCATGTTTCCCTCAGGCGACGGCTGGTTGGCTGCAGGATCGGAGGTCATGTTTCTCTCAGGCGACGGCTGGTTGGCTGCAGGATCGGAGGTCATGTTTCCCTCAGGCGACGGCTGGTTGGCTGCAGGATCGGAGGTCATGTTTCCCTCCGATGGCGTCATGCTGGCTGCACCAGTGACTTCACGGCGTTGTTTAGACTGTACTGCGATGGTCCTTGGCTGACTGGCCCTCTTCACTCTCTTTTTCAGGCCAGGGTTCTTAAAATTCGAGTATCTGTCCTCTCGTTGTTCGCGGACCTCTGTCGCATTCGTCATCAGAAAGAGCTGACGCTGGCTGATGATTCTTTTAGTAGCAACACTTTCTGTTTTGGCTGACTCATTCGGATTCTGAGTTCGGACTTTAGCTGTAGGAACAGACTCTGCTCCGTTCAGTTTTGTCACGCTTATTTTCATTCCGTTCATTCTGTTTTCAGCGACAGATTCCTGTACAGCAGCGTGTCCCATGCTCTTGCTATCGTTCGCCACTGAGCTGTTCGTAACAAACTCCGATTCTTTTCCTGCTGGTTCTGTTGCGAATGCGTAATTATTGCTATTTTTCTCATCATGTGTGACCTCATCAGAGATCAGCTTGCACTCTCTCTGGAACGAAGGCTCACTTGCAACACAGAGAAGCGGACTTGAACAGTTTCGGTCTGTCTCACATGGCTCTCCCTCGCTGGATAGAAAACCGCCAATGCCAACACACCGCCTGCCGTCCGAGGAGACGCGCGAGTGTCTGTTACAAAGGCAAAACACTTCTGATGTTCTCGCCATTGCCTGTCAAAACGCATTCTGACGAAAACATTACATCTCTCCGGCACTGGAGAGAAACGTTGCAAGAAACTTGCGTGAGGTGTTCCCAACGTTTCCCGTGTCTATCGGAACACAGGCTGACAGTTCTGCGAGAGGAAGACTCTTTACAGGGTCACACGTACAGATCGTGTCAAAACGTCTGTAACGACAGAACGCCCCAGGCACACAGGAGTTGGTCTGAAAAGGATCACACACGTTCCCGACTAGGCCTAACGCCGCTCGCCTGGAAGGTTGCTCTGCTTCTGGTATGGAGCGAGAGAATACACATATCCCCATGCTCGCAAACCCAAACAGTAAGTCCTTGAGTGAAACGGAAGAGACGACAAAGCGTTAATCATTTCGATCTGGAAATTAAACTGAATAATGAAAAAAAGGAGTCTGACTATGTTATCCCACGGGTGTAATAGTTCGTCATTTTTCTCCTGCGCAATGACGTAATTTTCCAAAAGCGTCATGATGACCCCCTCCCTCCCACCACCCTCCCCTTTACGAATTTTTCTTCAATTAAAAGATGTAAAAATCGCTTGACAGGTTTAAATCTAGTCTACAAATTTACGTAATGTCATCAATGAATTTGTCTATCCGCTGTATATTTTAAAAGATACTTAGCCTACTTCATAATGTTAGCCACGAGAAACAAGTCCCAAGAACATGTGAACAG
>CM031602.1:24812658-24814869 GCA_018398815.1 Conus ventricosus
TTTTTTTGCTACTTTTAACTCTATGCTTCATTCTTCCTGCTCAAATCATAAGCAAAGCTAGAAACATACCTCTACAATACATTGGCCTCACCACGTGACAGCTGTGTTCAACCGGCGCTGCTTTCGCAGTAGCCGGCGTCCTTCTCTTGCAGTAGCCTCAGCAACAGCTTATCTGCACATCCTGTTATAGTGTCCTGAACAAGCGGTGTATTTTATCAATTTTTACTTCTTCCCGTTGCTATAATTTAAAAGAAAAAAAACCTCATACCCCATCGGTACTTTTTGCTGTGTCTTACAGGGGTGTCTAAAATGGTATGTTGTGATATAAGGATCATTGAAATTGAAACTAGGAAACACAGTGATTGGTTCTTACTCTCAGTTATTTTTGTCTTGAGAGTAAGAGATCTTGAGATTAAAACTGTGTGGAGCTTTGCATGAGTTTTGGTTTGGGCCTTATCATGCCAATGTGTTTTGAGTTGTTTCTGTTTTCCTTTGTACAACTGTGTTTTAGACTACTTATTTCAATCGAGTTTGGTTTTGTTTATATTTGTACAGTAGCATTATAGATTTGGGCCAATGCAAATGAAGCTAATTTCTTTCTTTTTTTTTTTTTTTTTAAAATTTCTCGGTCGTATTCAGCGCTTGGATTTGCACAGAGTAGGCGAATGTTATTAACTTGTTAAGTAACATTTGAAGGTTGTTCTTTTACCCATTACCTTCATGCCATTGTTTGTACAACAGCCTTTAACGCTGTGATAACGAATATGATTAATGAATATAGACTAGCAGCTGAATGTCGTCTGAAATAATGAATGTCGTCTGAAAACAACTTGCATTCTGCGCATGCGTCGTCGGAGTATTGCCATTTTCATACGGGTAGATAAGATTCATAATAATAACACTGTTAGGGAAACGTCGGGAAAAGGTAACGTTGACTGAACGCATCGCGGGTTCTCCTGCTTGTTTTTATCTGCCCACAGGAGATGAAGGATCGCAGCAGGAGGATGAGGGATATCAGCGTGTAGGGACTCTGGCGGCTGGACTGACGTTCAGGCTGTTTTAAGGCACTTGAGCAAAGTGCAAAAATAAGGCCACGCTTTCGGCGCCGTTTCTGTAGCTCGTCTCACACTTTTGTTCTCCACACGCAGGCGAACTGACATTGTGCTAGGTCTTGTTATTTTTCTTCTTCCCAGTTGCAGCGCGCGATGGATTAACCTTACAGACAACACATACTTAGCTGCCGCCCAGTTTCAGTTGCTTTATGGAAGGTGTGACGGGTCTCCGACGCTCCCCCTCGTTATTAAAATATGATTTTTATATTCAGGGATGCAGGGGGTTATAGACAGAAGTATTTACGCTTCCACAACCAAAATGCACTCTCGCATAGGCACACGCACTCTGTCACTCACATCGGGCCCGCACAAAGGTGACGGGAAACCAATAACATTTCATAGAAAATAATCAACTTTATTAAACTTGACTCCGAGCCCCACCCGTCACTACACAACACAACTATCTGTATAATACAACAATGTAAACATCATACAGACAATCTCATAAATCGCATCCCTTTCCTTCAGTTATTCTTACTTAGCCAGGAAAGACAATATTCCACTATTCCGTTTGCACACTTATAAACTTAAGGGCAATAAAGCGTCCATAACTTGCCAGCATTCCTTGGTTGACCGTCAGTTTCTCTCATCACACTGTGCGACCACGAGCTGAAGCTGCCACACTGTTGTGTCCTCCCGATTGGCCAAATCCCAGTTGGGGGACACTGGCAACGTAGCTTGAGTCGCACCCTCACACTGAGTCTCCCGGACTCCACCGTACTTCGCCCTCTCCACGGAAAGGGCTCCTGTCGGCCTCTCCCACAGGTCTTCTCTGCTGCAAACACCCCACCGTTGTCTGGCAGCTCCCTGTCTAGGCTCCCGGTTGACACGTCTTGCTGTCGACCGTCCCCACACGGGAGACAATTCTTCTCGTCGTCGGCTCCGAGGCTACAGCAACCTCCACTGTCTTACGTCCCCACCAGGAGACAACGAGGCGACAGCTAACCTCTGCTTCACGCTGTATTTTCTTGAGCCCTCAGCAAGGGGCGAGTTCACTTTCCCATAAGTGAGTCACAACTTCCTGGTTTTCCAAGCGCCTTATATTCGTTCTCAAAGAAAGAGAGACCTGGCTCCCTGTCACTGCACAGAACACACACAC
>CM031602.1:24825553-24845553 GCA_018398815.1 Conus ventricosus
TCTCTCCTCCTTTTTCCTCAGCATGACGAGTGATGTTGCCTATGTTGTGAAGCAGTGGGAAAGGGTGGGGGTGGGGTGGCGAGTTGGAAGGAAGGAGGAGACTGTTTTCCTCATTCTACATCGTAGAAACGGTGAAAATTCAAAGCAATCTGTGAAGTGGAGAGTGAAAAAGACGGAAAGCAAAAATCAACGGCGTGTACATGCATGCGTGCAAGACCTGCCCGCAAATGCGACGCACTTGGAGTCTGCTCGTTCAAACGTAGCTCCCGTGTTTGATAGACTGAGGGAGGGGTGACAGGTGCCGCGGATTACCGGCTCAGCAGTTGGGGGGAGGGAGGATGAAAGAGCGAAGACGGCGTGGGCCACATCAAGATAATGTGCTCTTCATCACCTTTCCCATCTTCTGGCGAGTTAGTGAGGGGAACACGGGAGTGAGTACATCTGATGAGACAGCACGCCAGGTATTTCCTGCTACCTGGTGGATCGAAAACAGAGGGACGGGCGCCAAGACAAAAGACAAATTAATGCAAGAATGCGCGGACTTCGATCGACTGTGGCGGGTTTTTTCGAGGGGAAATTTAATGTTTTTGAAACTTTCAAAATTGAACGGTAAAAGTTTGAAATGTGCGTGCGTGCTTGTTCAAGCGCTAAGATCAATTCTGTGATCAGGAATTGCGTTTTCGATTCACTATTTATATCAAAATTGACAAAGCCTCTCTCCCCAGACCATCACAAATGTTCTGTTCCCACCTCTTCTCTCTCTCTCTCTCTCTCTCTCTCTCTCCTCTCTCTCTCTCTCTCTCCTCTCTCTCTGTCTCGTCTTACTGCTCTCTCTCCTCTGTGTCTCTTCGTCTGTCTGTCTCCCTCTCTGCCCCTCTGTCTGTCCTGCTGCTCTCTCCTGCCCTCCGCCTCCCCCCCCTCCCCCCCCCCCCCCCCCCCCCCCCCCCCCCCCACCGCCCGTCTGCGCCCCTGATTCCATCCCTTCTCTTCTCTTCCCCTTGTCCTTCGTTCGCCTGCATCTGTCAGTTCCACAAAACACGTTTAAAAATCATTGAATTAAAAGGTAGTCCTACCATAACAGTAAACACAGACCTACCATGACGGCAAATGGAAATCAAACCCATCAATGCCTTAAAAATCGATCGCTATCTGGTCAGTTAATCAGTCGATTAGTCAGTAGATCAATCTAAACAAAGCCGTAATACAAATTTGTACGTAACTTGAAAAAAGATTATGAACATTAATTGTAAAATACCAATTTCACCATAAGGATTAAATATCCCCATCTAATCGTAAAACCAGGCAGGTAAGGTTTATGATTTCATATGAATTTTTAGATCATAATACACCAGAGGTCACTCAGGCAGAAGCATTCACATTCATACACGTACGCACACACGCGTAAAAAGTCGCCCTAAGAACCCTTTCGATGTGTGAAAATAAGCATGGACCATCATTAAGAGAATATGGAAAGAGAAACAGAAGTGAAAGAACTAAATCCGTTCATGACAGGATAAGGCATCCACCGAATTCCTTACGATGATCGGTGGTGGTGGTGGTGGTGATGATGATGATGATGATGATGATGATGATGATGATGATGATAGTCATGATGATGATGATGATGATGATGATGATGATGATGATGATGATGATAGTCATGATGATGGTGGTGGTGGTGATGATGACGATGACGACGATGATGATACTGATGATGATAATGATGACGACGACGACGATGTGTCGATGCTGTGGCGTTCCATTCTGACATCTGAGAAGACTTAATGCAGCGGTGCCCTATCAGACAGAGAGATACAGCCACACATGGTACTGCTTTAGACATTAGAGCTGCACTCTCTAAGATGAAATGAACCAAGTCTTTCAGTCTGCGCCGACAGCGCACAACACAACATCTGTGGGCAGGAAGGAGGCCGCCGAGGCCGATCAATCCCACCAGTACGTGCCTCTGGCGGGAACGGAGCCCACGTCCTCCCTGTCTGAAACCATGACGCTAACCACCGCGCCTCGGCGGTCAGAGGGTCCACACACATACGCACACGCACGCACGAACACATGCACGCACGCACGCACGCACACACACACACACACACACACACACACACACACACACACACACACACACACACACACACACACATACAAGCACGCACGCACGCACGCACGCACGCACGCGTACGAACACACACACACACACACACACACACACACACACACACACACATACACACACACACACACACACACACACACACACACACACACACACACACACACACACACATACACACAGAGGCAGGGAGGGAGGGAGAAAGAGAGAAAGAGAGAGGTAGACAGACAGACCGACAGAGAGGTGAGAGAAAGTGAGAACTCAGAACACAGACAATATTGATTCGCTCAAGGATTGAGATTTTAGGCAGAGTCTATTCTTCCAATTTGTCCTGGCCAAGCTAAATTATGCAATGAGATTTAAAGATAAAAGAATGAAAATTTATGCAATGAGATTTAAAGATAAAAGAATGAAAATGATAATAAACACAACAACAAGAAAGTGAAAATGAAACAAGGATTAAAATAAATATAGGCACACAGGATTATGGAGTACATGATTCACACACAAACACATTTGTATGCAAAGACTTGACACAAACATGCATATATACGCAATCATAAGATGCAGATAACAGCAAATGGGGGGGGGGGGGGGGGGACATGGGAGAATGGAGATAAGCGTATGTGTAGAGAGAGAGAGAGAGAGAGAGAGAGAGAGGAGAGAGAGAGGAGAGAAGAGAGAGAGAGAGAGAGAGGAGAGTCAGACAGACAGACAGAAAAGGAAGGAGGGTGGAAGGGATGGAGAAGGAGAGGGCAGTGAGATAAACAGCATAGAATTGAACAGACAGACAAACAGACCGACAGAGATAAAGAGAGAGAGAGCGAGAGAGAGAGAAAGAGACAGACAGACAGAGAGAGGGAGAGAGAGAGAGAGAGAGTTGGCTCTCCCCAAGGACAGCTGTTCATAACCAGAGGATCCAGTGTTTTCATTTCCATCCCATCACAAAACATGCCTCGCAATATCGCCTTAATGCCATTCTCTTTCCTGCCCCTGCCCCAGCCCCCTGTCTGCGCTTCATCAACCTCCGCCACTCCCCGCTCTCCCACCCTCCTTATTCTCTCTCTCTCTCTCTCTATCTCTCTCTCTCTCTCTCTCTCTCTCTCTCTCTCTCTCTCTCTCTCTCTCTCTCTCTCTCCATATTCAAACACTCCACTGAGACACCTCTCCATCGTTCCTCATTTCCATCACCGTCATAATCCCCGCCACATTACCGCCTCCACCACCACTGTTACCAACTATCACAAATATGACCATCTTCAACCAAGCCACGTTCAGTCCGCGGGACTTTTTCCTACTGTTCACTATGCGTTCAATTCAAGTGTCATGATCTGCCGAATTCAGCCGCGTTAGGCACACACTCTCTTTTTTTCCCACAATGTTTTACAGCATTAAAGGAAGGTCTTGACTTGTACACTTGTCATGCTGCCAACACATGTCTGGAATCAACGTGCTCTCAGCTCTGCTAAGACCACCGTGGTCGGCTGCGCTGTAAACAGAAGGGCTACACTTGGCCTCAATAATGCTTTAATTCTTAATAAAAGCAATGTCATCCATTCCTGTTGCGCTGCCTTTCAGCGAAGACATTCGAGAAGGATGCTGCCATATAAAATGAAAGCGGAGCGCAGCGCAGAAACTGAATGATCACATGCTTTTGTTTGTAACCTTTTCGTGTGTGTGTGTGTGTGTGTGTGTGTGTGTGTGTGTGTGTGTGTGTGTGTGTGTGTGTGTGTGTGTGTGTGTATGTGTGTGTGTGTGTGTATTTTAATCACTGTGAAGAATTAAGCGTGTGACATCGATAAACGCAAATGACATCAATGGGTGTGCATGGCTGAGTGTGTGTGTGTGTGTGTGTGTGTGTGTGTGTGTGTGTGTGTGTGGTGTGTGTGTGTGTGTGTGTGTGTATTTTAATCACTGTGAAGAATTAAGCGTGTGACATCGATAAACGCAAATGACATCAATGGGTGTGCATGGCTGAGTGTGTATGTGTGTGTGTGTGTGTGTGTGTGTGTGTGTGTGTGTGTGTGTGTGTGTGTGTGTGTGTGTGTGTGTGTGTGTGTGACTGTATGTGTGTGTGTGTGTGTGTGTTGTGTGTGTGTGTGTGTGTGTGTGTGTGTGTGTGTGTGTGTGTGTGCGTGCGCGCGCGCGTGCGTGTGTGTCCCACCGGCTCACGATGTTCTGCTCCTCTACATTCGATGAAACAGAACTTAATGTACGTACAATGAGAGACATAGGCGTTTATTTGTTTGTTGTTTGAATGTATAGGTTTATACACGAGACTCGGTTTAAAGTTTGATATGAAGGACTTTGATAGGGCTGGATGGAGTCTGTACGGATACTGACATTGGAGAGAAATGCATCTTTGATTTAACGTGTGCTGACAAATCTGTAGGCTATTATTGCACGAAGCCAAAGAAAAAACAACACACACACACACACACACACACACACACACACACACACACACACACACACACACACACACACAAAACAGACACTAAACGGGAAAACAATGGGGGAAAAGATAATGTCAATAAAATGCATGCGCATTAACATGCAGTCGTATAACATTCACTCCGATGTGACTCTGAGGGACATGGCATTGGCATGGGGGTTTGAGTGAGAGGGGAGTTAGGGGATGGGGTTCCAAGGTGAAAGATGGGAGGTTATTCACACACAAGGCTACCACTAATAATTCGTTCCACGGCAAATAAATGTATTATTTTGCTGTAAAAAAAAATGTGTTCCATTGATGGAAAACAATAACTTCAACATGGAGATTAATGTCTGAAGAAAAATATAACTAATGAACACTCAAACGGAATAAGATAAATGGAGATATTCTGACTACGGAAGAGCATGTTTGTTTGTTTGTTTTTCAACATTTTGTTTTTCATGCATCAAGTCTCATGAAGCTGGCAGTGTGTTTTAGACCTTGAATGTATGCTGTATCTTTTTTCAAAAATTAACATAATTCCAATATTCTTTTTTAACTACAATAAGCTTCACTCTCAAGCGATCGACACATTCTCTTCTAACGTGGCGGTCTCAATCGGAAATTGAACCATGACTCGTAGATCAAGAGAACAGGGCGTTATCCACCTTGCAAGACAGGCCCTGATATAAGTCAGCTGGCCGTTGACAGTAAAGTTGGTTGTTGGTGTCAGATCTAAAAGCTTTCAAGTACACTGCGTATGAGTCATCGTAACCGCTACCACCCCGTTCAGGCGGTAACGTTTTGCAGTAACTGCACAGATATGGGGATGAAGAAGAAAATGATTATGTCTGGACGCGTCTCTGGTCCCGCTGAACGACGTAGCAATTCCACGCTATCAGTGTCATCTTCAACACTCCTACCCCTCCCCTAGCCCCTCCTTCCTGCTCCCTCTCCTCCCCCTCCCTCCCCCACCCCCTGGGTTCTCCTTACTCTCCTCCTCCCGTGCCCTTCCTGGTCCCTCTCGCCCCTCAAAAACTCGCCAAGTGCCCTCGGTTCACCCTTTCGTGAGAATGGGAGAGAGGATAATACTTTCCGTACAACCTTTTCTGTCTGTCTGTCTGTCTGTCTGTCTGTCTGTCTCTCTCTCTCTCTCTCTCTCTCTCTCTCTCTCTCTCTCTCTCTCTCGCAACAGCGGTTGCGTTGTGTTGGTTGTTTCCCTATAGGTGTGGAGTAGGATCTAGGGGGGAGCGAGATGAAAATTTAATGTAGGGGAGAACGAGAGGGCATGTGTGCGTATATTTCTTCTTGTGATTTTCAGTAGCAGAGAATGGGTCGTATAAATGATAAATCTTTGCTGATTAAAACGTTTAGTAGAATGCGCATTCTTTTCTTTTTGCTTCTATTGTTCCTTTTGTCAGATCTCTTTACTTTTCACTTCTCTTTCGATCTTTGTTGTGTTTCCCTCTTGGTGTTCCTTTCTTTCCTCCTCCACCCCCACTATCCTTTCTCTCCCTCTCTGTATGTCTGTCTGCCTGTCTCTCTCTCTCTCTCTCTCTCTCTCTCTCTCTCTCTCCTCTCTCTCTCTCTCTCTCTCTCTCACACACACACACACACACACACACACACACACACACACACACACACACACACACACACATCTCAATGCTTGATCGAATAAAGGTTTTCTGAGTTCTGTGCTCTCTCTCTCTCTCTCTCTCTCTGTCTCTCTGTCTCTCTCTCTCTCTCTGTTGCACGCCCCCATCCTCTCTCTCCTTCTCTCGACCAACCGTCCACGGCGCTCTCACTGACCCTTCGCCCCGCCCTTCTGCAGTCATGATTATGCATGATTCAAGGCTGGGGAAATGAATGAGCAGGCGGCCGACATCTGAATGGCGCCTAATCACCCCCACTCATGAATCAGCGGGGATCACATCCAGCAACAGTAGCGGCCGCAGCCGGGGAAGGACCCTGCAGATTCTCCTAAAGACCGTGTTCATCGAAGGGGACCGGTGACATGGTCAAAAATTGCGCCCCATCCCGTTTTCATCCGCTCTGGGCAACATGTGGGAGGACGTAAAACTAAGGTGCACTCAGAATATCTTAGGGTCAGCTGTCTTGTACCTGACCCTCCACCCCTTTTTGGATCCCCCTCACCCTATCAGCACAAACACGTTCAGATACCTCCAAAAAGCTGACCTGAACCCGCTTAAAAGTAAGGTGAATGTGAACGAAATGTATGCGTTGGTGCGATTAAAGCAGCCGTTTCCCGTGTAATTTGTGAACGTGCAAAACACAAAATATCCAATTTGGCATTAATACAAAGTTTTCATTTTCCATGAAAATCAATATACGACTTTGTGGATAGTTATAAGTTCTAGCAATAACTTAACAGCGGTCATGTTTCGGCTGAACGTTTGTAATAATTCAATCAATAATGTAAACAGAACCTGGATCTACTCATTTCACCAGGGATGTAACTGTCGTATTGGCTAAAGTAGTTATTCCCGTGTTCGTGTTAATCAGTATTGAACGATCATGAATCTGAGGATACTCACTGCAGATCTGCCCTAACCTTAATGGGTTCATCCTTGGACCACATCCCATCTTAAGACGAAGAATGGGGAAACAGGCTAAGTCGTTTAAGACGAAGAATGGGGAAACAGGCTAAGTCTTTAAGACGAAGATTGGGGAAACAGGCTGAGTCGTTTAAGACGAAGAATGGGGAAACAGGCTAAGTCGTTTAAGACGAAGAATGGGGAAACAGGCTATGTCGTTTAAGACGAAGAATGGGGAAACAGGCTAAGTCGTTTAAGACGAAGAATGGGGAAACAGGCTTATTAGTCGTTTTAGACGAAGAATGGGGAAACAGGCTAAGTCGTTTAAGACGAAGAATGGGGAAACCGGCTAAGTCGTTTAGGACGAAGAATGGGGAAACAGGCTAAGTCGTTTAAGACGAAGAATGGGGAAACAGGCTTAGTCGTTTAAGACGAAGAATGGGGAAACAGGCTAAGTCGTTTAAGACGAAGAATGGGGAAACAGGCTAAGTCGTTTAAGACGAAGAATGGGGAAACAGGCTAAGTCGTTTAAGACGAAGAATGGGGAAACAGGCTAAGTCGTTTAAGACGAAGAATGGGGAAACAGGCTAAGTCGTTTAAGACGAAGAATGGGGAAACAGGCTAAGTCGTTTAAGACGAAGAATGGGGAAACAGGCTAAGTCGTTTAAGACGAAGAATGGGGAAACAGGCTAAGTCGTTTAAGACGAAGAATGGGGAAACAGGCTAAGTCGTTTTGGCGTAGTCTGGCTATGGGACAAACAAATAAACAAACAGCTGAAGAGACGTCGGTTAAAAAAAAATTACGTGGAGGAGATAAGAAGAGGACCAGCCGCCGTAGAGCAGTGATTCCTGTCGCGGGCTCGCGGGCTGGGGCGTGAGTTCGAGTCCCGTAGCAGGCACTTATTTGTGGAATGTCTTGGCCCTGGAAGGCTCCCGTCCACTGTCATCCTCTTTCTAGGGGTTTTGTTCAAATTTTCTGACCAACGCTGCGGGCTTCTGTGTCTCTCCGGCCCGGTTGACGTCAGAATATGTCATGAAAGGAAGTGCAGAGTACAAAGTTGTCATGTAATCTCCGGCCATCTTCATCATCCTCATCAACTTAATCCTCATCATCGTCATCCTCACTGACCCTCAGAAACATGGTGTCTCGTGGCTCTTTATGCCCTTCTCTCGTCTTGATCTCAGTGTCTGTTTCCTTCCCATGTTCATGCCATGGGGAGTCGGTATCGGCAACTTCATGGGGAACCTGCTGGATAGACATGGCGGTGTGTTCCTGAGGCGGACGCTCACTCGCACTGGCTCCCCGACTAAGCTATTGTTGTCAGTAAGGAAATCGGTAGGGGGTGTCTTCCCTAAGTTCGATCATGTCAGGCATCACTTGAACCCGGAAGTGACTTTGCTGCAATGCAGCGTCTCTTCTGGTTGGCTGTCTCATAGCAGCTTGATACTGCTTGCTCCCTTGCGAAATGACCACCGGGTGTGACTACACACTGGGTATGGGTGTGCCAAAATCAGCGGCACTGGGAGACCACTTCTCCAGGGTGATACAAAAGAGGACGTAGAAAACAAGAGGAAGGTGAAGAAAAAGAAAAGGAGTAGGTGGAGGAAGAAGAAGAAAGGTTGGAGGAAGAAGATAAGGGAAAACAAGAACAAGACCAAAAACTGAGAGAAACAAGAGGAAGATGATGGGTGCACTAGCCTATGTGTCATTTCCTCGTTTCCGAACCGCTCTGAATCCATCGTATGGTTTCTGTTTCCTGACAATAAAGTATGATAATCATCGCCAATGCTTCTATATAAACATCATTATCCCAGAGGTAAGCCCAGACCTATGACGCAGATGCTTAATATGAATAAACACTGAAATTCCTTGTTTCAGTTTTACATCGGTGTTTGTCACAGAACAGGTACTTCAAGCATTTGATAACAACACACGTTAGAAACGAACAAATAATAGATGAGGTCGAGATCCCACCCTATGACCATACCAGAATGTTTCTGTTGAAGCGTTTGATTTTTAATACTCCAATCTTTGTTGCATATGTTACTGAGTATCGATCCACACTACAGTTGTGAAAATCCCAGATCCCCACAGTTAATGAATTCTGATGCCAACCAAACGCTATGTTATCACAGGAAATATTAACGTTTTTCGTATTCGACCGAAGCCGCGTCACCACCGAGTTTTCTCTCTAATGCAATCTCACCTTTTCGCTAATATCTAGGAAATCAATCTCTCTCTCTCCCTCTCTCTCTCTCTCTCTCTCTCTCTCTCTCAACATGGGAAAATACCATGACGCAGTGTTCAGAAGATATGAGTCTGCAAACATCACATAATACATCCGCGCACGTACAAATTGCACACACGCACACCAAAAGTATTGGTCTGTTCGAAAAACTGAAAATGTTGCTGCGTGAGCCAATACAAATACGTTTTACCCCTTTTAGATTAGAACATTCAACGTCAAACGTCTGAGTACTGAAGTGAACCTTCACGCCTAGTCAAACAGGCTTTTGTTTCGTTCCTGTTTTATTTTGCTTTGTTTTGTTTTGTTTTTAATTCGATTTTGTTCCATTTCGGCGAACTTTACAAACTCCATTATCTGTTCGAAGGTGACTACAAGCTCATCCTTTCATCGTCGTTTCCATGGAAGCGATATGAAAAAGACAAGAGCTAAACAAAAGAAGAAGGAGGAGATGAAGAAAACAAAAACCAGAATGAGAAGAACGAGTAGATCAAGGACAAGAACAACAAGCAGAATTAGGTGGAAGAATGCAAGAAGTAAGGCGTTGCGACACTGTCGGCAAATGGATCACTCCATGAATTGTAAAACCTCTGAAATGTTCAAAATGCACAACGACAAAAAAAACTACAAAAAGAAAACGAAATGAAAAACAAAAGAAAGATCTATATGCGAATATGGAAGGAAGAAGAGAGACAGGAGCATGTAGCGATGATTCAGAGAATGCCGATCATCATCGGTATTCATACCTGTTATGCGTAGTGTACATCAAATTTTGTAACACTTCCACGTTTCATTTTTCCACAAACACATTATCATACAATACATGCTTGCACATTACTTGTTTCTTGTTTTGTTACGTTCTGAAAAGCAATAACGACGGAACTTTGGATTTTTACAAAAAAGCCCGATTACAGCATAAGCAACTGTTTGTTACTGTGTTGCATAGCTCTGGGATCCAAATAAATAAACAAACTCTATGTAAATAAAAAAAAAGATATCAACAATGTTTAGAAATTAACTGGAAAAAGACTTGTGTGTCCAAAATGAGCTGTTTGCAAACTTTCCCCTCGAAGAATAAAATATTTACCCGACATTTAGTGCATTTCAGAAACTTCTCTGGTCTCAACGGTTTCTGTGCTGAAATGAACAAGTCTTTATATATATAAAAAAAAAAAGAGGATAACTTCCATTTGAGCTTAATTATTGTCACATTGACATAACCGTAAGAGCATGATAACTTTAAAACTGACGCACTGTAGAACCATAAAACAAAGGGAGAGTATGATTTACATGTTAATCTGTGAATACACTTCACAACGCTTTCTTTACGTCTGTGTTTAAAGTGGTATATTGAGAGTGTTTATCGGACAATGAAGTACACAATATGCCACAAGTGTATGGATTCAAGCTGCAGTATTGTGAAATATTTAACAGAGTGGAAAAAAAATATTATCCAAACTTTCTTTTGCGTTCAGCACCGGCAACAATTAAAACAAAAATCTTGATCAGATTCCAGGAATATGTATTTGAAAATGAAGAGCACGAAATAAAATTCTGCATCTAATCAAGTATTGAAATGGACATCAATCAATGAGTGAGAGAAGGGAATAGGAAAAAAAAGAGAGAAATAAACGAACTGGGACACAAGAAATAAAACAGTTGAAGAAACATCACAAAAAGGAGAGAGAGCATAAGCGGAAATCGAGATAAGAACCACACACACACACACACACACACACACACACACACAGAGAGAGAGAGAGAGAGAGAGAGAGAGAGAGAGAGAGAGAGAGAGAGAGAGAGAGAGAGAGTTTCATTCACAAAACAGCCCTAGGGAGTAAAGAGGACGCATGAAAACAAGATGACTCATTCACATGCATGCTCACTTCATCTTTAAAACTCCCTGCATAATAAATAACATTTTCGTCAAACTCTTTCTTTTTCTTGGTTTCGTTCTCCTTGATTACATTCCCAAGGTAATACCGCACAAAGTGGCAGCAAATTAGATCGGAAAAAAACCAACAACCTTGCGATCCTAAGCATGGTTAATCAAAATTATGCGCCGAAGAAACTGCATTGCTATCTTTGATTGTTAGACTAGCTGACGCTGGAACCGCAAAGGTCCATCCTGAAAATGGCTGTATATGAGCAACAGAGGGGATTTTGTGTAAGAGTACAGGAAGAAAATTAACATCGTTAAACGTGTCCACCAATCGCGAGAAAGCTTACAGCATTGAGCAAATCACGTACCGTGACAACTATATTAATGAAAGGAGAACGGAAAAAATGCAAAAAAATAAAGTTTGAACAAGCTATTCTGTGACTTCGGCTTCTTCAAGCTTATAAGTCGCTTTTGGAGAGTGAGAATGCCTATCTCCACGCACCAGTCGGAGGGCGTTATACAGATGGTGAAATGGGGGGAAAGGTGATCCTGATACCTAATCAGAAAAGATGCCGTTGCCAATGTACGGCTCTCAAACACGACATTTACATTGTGTGTGTCGAAGCTCAAGTTGATTTTAAACGGCAGAATGCTGGATCAGAAACTAGACTAGTTGAAACTTCGTGTTCGTATCTCATCTCCGTCTTTGTGTAAATGTGACGGGCTACGTGATTTGCGAGCTCCGATAGCTTCTTTACGATTGGTGCATCCTAAGACCGCGATTCACTTGGTGCTGTTCCTTGATGCAACAGAGATATAATGTTGGGGGTTTTGTTTTTTTTGTGTGTTTGTTTGTTTGTTTTGTTTTTTTTGTTTTTGTTTTTTGTTATTGTTTTTTATTTTGTTTTTGTTTTTGTTTTTGCTGTCCCAACCTCTGCGCCACCTCAGAGGCAGTGCACCCACGCCGCTCATTCCGACACCCCGTCCACAGCCACAGCCCGGTCGGCCCCGCCGCAGCCCCGGCACCGGCAATCCACAGGGAGCAGTCAATGTTAAGTCGTCAAGAGGCAACCCACCAGAGGAGACACTGCACTGCTGCCGAGTCACTTCGGTGGTGTTCAGTGGCGCCTGTTCTGATCTAACATACGCAGGACACCACCTACTAAGTCCCCTACTGACGATAATAATTGCTTAGTCGCGGAGCCGGCGTGAGTGAGCTCTCCCTCCGGAGGGCGCCACCACGTCCGTCCAACGACAGCCCCCATGGACTCGCCGATACCGGTGACCCCGAACAGAGATATACTGTTGTCTTCAAGGGTTAGAGATCAGAAAGGACAGCCCTTCCAGCTGTGTCCTACTCTTGTCTCAGAACCTCACAAGTAAAAACGTCCTCGGTGTTATTTTGCACGTGATCTTTACACTCACATCGAGCTGACATTTTTAAAAAAAATGTTTGTCTGATGATTCCGTATACCTGAAAGTTTCGGACTTAAGCATTTCAAAATTGAATGGCGGACTTGAGCATTCTAAAATGAAATGAATGATTTAAAAATATGTACGACTATTATTTGTTCATCGCCAGAAGTTGAAATTTACGTAACGCCAAATGTACATATTTTCATGTTACACACACACACACACACACACACACACACACACACACACACACACACACACACACACAACACAAACCAGAGACAGACTGACAGACAGAGAGACAGAGACAAACAGAGACAGACAGAGAGACAGAGAGAGACAGAGTATCGACAAATCGCAGCACATAAGCGATGTTTAAAAAAGAAAAGACAACCCGGGACGTCCTGTACAATTCCAATTGCTGTCAATACACCCACTCACCCCTTTGCGCAAACTCCCCCCCCCCCCCCCCCCCTCTCTCTCTCTCTCTCTCTCTCTCTCTCTCTCTAACTTCCCGCCCACATCGCTTCCCCACATCGACCCTGGATCTGGATAGCAACAGGCTGTAGATGATCCCCCCCACCCCTCCCTCTCCACCTCTTTCTAACCGTTCCCAGCCCCCCTCCTCACGTCTCTCTTCCTCTGTCAATAGCTGGCGGTGGCAGAAAATTGGGGTCCCTCACCTTTTCGAACCCCCTAGGTCTTTTTTTTTTTTTTTTTTTTTTTTTTTTTTTTTTTTTTTTTTTTTGCTGGCGCCACTGTCCATCGACTTTCTTCCGGCTCGGAAAAATAAATGGCCCGCCCTGGCTTGACCGACACGCTGTATTGAGGCGATCAAACTTGAGACATAGGGTCATCTCCCCGCTGGGAGGAGGGACCGGGGCAAGAGCAGACAAGTAGGAGGACTGAGGGATGCGGGGAGAGAAAGGGGGAGTGGAGGGCCAGTGTGGGAAGCAGAGGTACCCTCTTGCATTTTTGCCGCCCTGCTATGATGAATTATTGTCTGTCGAAAATATTGCACCTTGTAATTGATGTGGAATTTGGCTTGCCCAGGTCTCTCTCTCTCTCTCTCTCTCTCTCTCTCCTCTCTCTCTCTCTCTCTCTTCCTTCATTCTCCCCCTCTCTCTCTGTTACTCCTTCTTTCAAAATCACCAAATAAATTCTCCGACAGCAACTCGTTGCTTCGGAAAGGTTACCGGATAAACAGCATCTTGACAACAGGATAATGATTCCGGCAACGTCACATTTAAGTCGTCGCTGTTATTGGTAATGAGGATGACAATGAAGACAACGACAGAATTGATGACATTGTCTTCTACGTCATAAAACGATCGACATCGTAGGTAGATAAAATACAGGAAGGTGCAAGCAGCTATTTGAATCTTTATCCCTTGTCTAGGGCGAAGCGTCAAGGACCCGTGGAAGTTCCTTCATTTCATACTGACCAGTCCAGGAAGTCCATATTGTATGGAAGTCAATATTGTACGGAAGTCAATATTGTATGGAAGTCGATGTTGTATGGAAGTCCATATTGTATGGAAGTCCATATTGTATGGAAGTCAATATTGTATGGAAGTCAGTTTTGTATGGAAGTCCATATTGTATGGAAGTCCATAATGTAAGGAAGTCCATATTGTATGGAAGTCCATATTGAATGGAAGTCCATATTGTATGGAAGTCCATATTGAATGGGAGTCCATATTGTATGGAAGTCAGTTTTGTATGGAAGTTCATATTGTATGGAAGTCCATATTGAATGGAAGTCCATATTGTATGGAAGTCCATATTGAATGGAAGTCCATATTGAATGGGAGTCCATATTGAATGGAAGTCCATATTGTATGGAAGTCCATATTGAATGGAAGTCCATATTGTAAGGAAGTCCATATTGTATGGAAGTCCATATTGAATGGAAGTCCATATTGAATGGAAGTCCATACTGAATGGAAGTCCGTATTGTATGGAAGTCCGTATTGTATGGGAGTCCATACTGAATGGAAGTCCATATTGTAAGGAAGTCCATATTGAATGGAAGTCCATATTGAATGGAAGTCCATATTGTAAGGAAGTCCATATTGTAAGGAAGTCCATATTGTGTCTGACATTATGTGGTCCTTCACAATGGAAGTCCATATTGTATGGAAGTCCATATTGTAAGGAAGTCCATATTGTAAGGAAGTCCATATTGAATGGAAGTCCATATTGAATGGAAGTCCATATTGTAAGGAAGTCCATATTGTAAGGAAGTCCATATTGTGTCTGACATTATGTGGCCCTTCACGCCGCGCGCTCTCGTGATGACCTCACTCTCCATTTCCCCTCCTGTCCATGCTTGAGCTTATTATTCGTGTCAAAGTAGCGGCGAGTTCATGGGAACCGTCGTTGGATGGATGTGGAGGCGCCCTCCGGTGACTCCGTGACTGAGCAATCATTGTTAGCCACGGGCTTAGTAAGTAGTGTCTCGTGCAGGCTGGATCATACCATGGCACCACTCAAAAGCCACGAAGATGACCCGGCAGCAGTGCAGTGTCTCCTACGGTGGGTTGCCTCCTCAGCGCTCGACACTGATTGCACTCTGAAAACTGTTGTGCTGGGCAGCGGCAGGACGAGCCAGAATGAATGGCACGGGAGTACGCCACTGGGGTGCACACAAGACAGGACAGCTATAAACGTATGTGTACACTGTAGCTCATAGCTTCCTGTGGATTGCCGGTGTCGTATATAACACTGTCGCCGTGGAATTGTATCGCAGCGATAGCATTTCACGTGAAATATTGTTGCAGCGACAATAATTGCTGGAAAAAAATGTCGCGCGACAACTTTTCACGAAAAATGTCCCATAGAATATTGTAGCTGTCCATAAAATGCAGTATTTCCCGGGAAATACTGTCGCTGCGACACGATTTTATGAGCGACAGTATTATATACGACACCGGGCGCTCCACTCTGGAAGAGCTAGCCTGGGTGCAAATGTACATGACAAGTTACAATGAATGGCTTGGGGGTTAGGATGCTGACAGGGCACAAGAGAAGGACACTAGAAAATTGGTAATCAAATCGTCTTGCTTAGCGCGTCTTTTTTTTGTCAAAGATAGACGCTTTATCACACTTAAGAACAACCAAAAGATCACATGGTAAAGGCGAACAAGACATCATGTGGTAAAGACACCAAGACATCACATACTTAAGACAACCAAGACATCACGTGTAAAGACAACAAAGAAATCATGTGGTAAAGACAAACAAGACATGACATACTCAAGACAACAAGACACCACATGCGACAGACAACCAAGACATCCGGTGCTAAAGACAACCAAGTCATCACATGCTAAAGACAACCAAGATATCATATGTTAAACACAACCAAGATATCACATGCTAAAGACATCCAAGACATCAGGTGCTAAACACAACTAAGACATCCCATGCTAAAGACAACCAAAACATCACGTGCTAAAGACAACCAAGACATCCCATGCTAAAGACAACAAAGACATCACGTGCTAAAGACAACCAAAATATCACATGCTAAAGACAACCAAGACATCAGGTGCTAATCACAACCAAGATATCACATGCTAAAGACAACAAGACATCCCATGCTAAAGACAACCAAGACATCAAATGCTAAAGACAACCAAGACATCACATGTAAAGACAGCCAAGATATCAGGTGCTAAAGACAACCAAGACATCACATGTTAAAAACAACCAAGGCATCACGTGCTAAAGACAACCAAGACATCCCATGATAAAGACAACCAAGACATCACGCGCTAAAGACAACAAAGACATCAGGTGCTAAACACAACCAAGACATCACATGCTAAAGACAACCAAGACATCAGGTGCTATAGACAACCAAGACATCACATGCTAAAGACAACCAAGACATCACATGCTAAAGACAACCAAGACATCACGTGCTAAAGACAACCAAGATATCACATGCTAAAGACAACCAAGACATCACATGCTAAACACAACCAAGATATCACATGCTAAAGACAACCAAGATATCACATGCTAAACACAACCAAGACATCACATGCTAAAGACAACCAAGACATCACATGCTAAACACAACCAAGACATCACATGCTAAAGACAACCAAGACATCACGTGCTAAAGACAACCAAGATATCACATGCTAAAGACAACCAAGACATCAGGTGCTAAACACAACCAAGACATCACATGTTAAAGACAACCAAGACATCACATGCTAAACACAACCAAGACATCACATGTTAAAGACAACCAAGACATCACATGCTAAACACAACCAAGACATCACATGCTAAAGACAACCAAGACATCACGTGCTAAAGACAACCAAAAGACATCACATGCTAAAGACAACCAAGATATCACATGCTAAACACAACCAAGACATCACATGTTAAAGACAAACAAGACATCACATGCTAAACACAACCAAGACATCACATGCTAAAGACAACCAAGATATCACATGCTAAACACAACCAAGACATCACATGTTAAAGACAACCAAGACATCACGTGCTAAAGACAACCAAGACATCACGTGCTAAAGACAACCAAGATATCATATGTTAAAGACAACCAAGACATCACGTGCTAAAGACAACCAAGATATCACATGCTAAAGACAACCAAGACATCAGGTGCTAAACACAACCAGGATATCACATGTTAAAGACAACCAAGGCATCCCATGCTTAAGACAACCAAGACATTACGTGCCAAAGACAGCCGAGACATCTCGTACTAAAGACAACCAAGACATCACTTGCTTAAAACAACCAAGACATCACGTGCTAAAGACAACCAAGACATCACGTGCTAAAGACAACCAAGACATCATGTGTTATAGACAACCGAGACAAGATGTAAAGACAACCAGAACTTCATGTGGCAAAGACAACCAGAACATCCTTTGGTACAGACAACCAAGACATCACGTGCTAAAGACAACCAAGACATCATGCGGCTAAGACAACTAAGACATCATGTTGCTAAGACAGCTGAGACATCACATGTACTGACAACCAAGACATCGTGTGGTAAAGACAACAAAGACATGACATACTTAAGGCAACCAAACATCACGTGCTTCAGACAAACAAGACATCGTGTGGTAAAAACAACCAAGATATGTGGCAAAGACAACTATGTGGTGCACGGATGCTTTTAAAGACATTACAGAGACCCTTGTGACTGCTGCTGATAACATACAACAACCGTATCTCATCTATATTCCCGCTAAGGCACCAGTCCTAAGCATCTACACACGTAAAATCCCATCGACAACTTTCGGCAGAAAACGGCAGTTCGGCCGTTGGTAAGGATAACACGTTACACATTGCGTGCAACCTTCGTGAGAAACAGAAAGAACGAAGTGAAAAAAAGCTGAGCGATTTATGTTGACTGAATGACTCGGAAAACGACTGAATGTTGCGCTAGCAGGCAGCTCTTCAGTCGGCTCTACCCAGGTAGGCAGCCCGTTGTTTTATACGACAGTGTGGATTGTAAAGCGCTCTGAGCTTGGTTAGAACCGAGTTTAGGCGCTATATAAGTAATAATAATAATAATGGTAATAATGAAAATAATAACAATAATAATAACAACAACAATAGTAATAATAATGAGGAGGAGGAGGAGGAGGAGGATAATGACAACAAAAGCAACGACAATGATAATGATAATAATAACAGTAATAACAATAGTAATAAAAATAGTGATCATAATAATAGTGATAAATTATGATTATAATGATGATGATATTAATAATGATAACAATTATTATTGTTGTTATTATTATTATTGTTATTATTATCATTATCATTATCAACATTATTATTACCATTTATTACTACAATGATGATAATAATGGTGTAGAAATAAACAAACTACCATGCCACTGAAAAGTATCTGTGGTGTAAATCAAAAGGAGGAACTTTCGTGAGCGACGCCAAAGAAAACGGAAAACGCCGCAGCCGGAAAGTGGACGAACAAAGATGACTCACTTCGATCATAGATCTCTTCGAACACAACATCGTCAGAAAGTGAACAGGACGGAGAAGGGGGAGTGATGGAATGTAAAAGGTCCGGGGAGACAGACAAGGTAGAGAGAGAGTAGGGGGGGGGGGGCGAAGGGGGGGAGAGGAGTCCGAAAGGGCCCAGCCAAGACGGGGCTGGAAGAATCGATCAGTTTGTTGCCGTAATTGATATCTGACGTTTGTAACACGCTGTCCCTGTCCTCTGACGGGACGGCTTGGCAACTTGGGCCTGATGGTGGTGTTGTGGATGATGTGAGAGGGGGGATATTAACATGGAGGTTGGCGGGGGAGGGGGTGGAAGAAAATGGAAACCGGGAGGAGCGCAGGAAGAAAAAAAGAGAAGAGGAGTAGCAAAAATGCTTGCGATGCTGATGGTTATGAAGAGAGAGAGAGAGAGAGAGAGAGAGAGAGAGAGAGAGAGAGAGAGACAGACAGACAGACAGACAGAGACAGAGAGAGAAAGACAGACAGACAGACAGACAGACGTACATAGAGACAGAGAGAGAGAGAGAGAGAGAGAGAGAGAGAGAGAGAGAGAGAGAGAGAGAGAGAGAGAGAGAGATGGGGAAGGAAGGCAGACAGACAGAGCGACGGACAGGGAAACCAACAAACTTTTTTCCCCTGGCACTTTCTTAAAACTGCGCAGTCGCGGATGTCTGTTCCGGTTCCTCCTTCTGATACGTAACATTTCTATTGACATGGACAGGGGTTGCCTCCTCTTGTCATGCCTCGTCAAGCGTGCCAACTTCAATCTGAGATCGTGATCACACTCAGCTAATAACCTGGTAAAGCTGAGCTGATTTCCTGCCCATGTTTGCAGAAGATGCGCTGTCATGGCTTGTAACGGCTGACAACGTTTTTCCACTGTGTCCTTCGCTCGGGAAATACGTTTGCCAGCTTGGGTTAAGGTCTCCCGGTCTGTATTTGCTTTACACGTTATCATTGGTGTTTGTTAAAGGCAAAGTTCTAGTTGCTGTAAAAGTTAATGTTTTGAAAGGATTGTCACACACTGTGAACCAGTAAATCCATCACTTATTATTTGCCAAACATTCGGCCTCCTGGCAAGCTGCAAGGTCAGAAGAAATACCGAAGACATGAATGCGGTGGCGAATGTTTGAACGAGGAGAAGTTTTGTTTGCTGGATAATGTTGTTAACAGCGTTTGTTAAAGGCAAAGCTGTTCTTTTCGCTGAAGATGCTATCAGTGTTTGTAAGAAACAATGTTTTCTCTTATTTCAATGTGCTGCTTTTCCAGCTTGTTAGCTGGTTGCTCTGAGCATCGCATGAAG
>CM031602.1:24850553-24863053 GCA_018398815.1 Conus ventricosus
AGATTAAACATCAGTTTTCACGTAGGAAAAACGTACTTGCCACTTTTTTTGACATTAGAAAGGCATATGACCAAGTTTGGCATTCAAAACTTCTAAACAAACTAAGATCCATAGGTATTTCAGGTTGTATGTATAACTATATAAAGGCATTTTTAAGTGAAAGAACAATACAGACTAAGGTTGGTAATGCCTACTCTAATCAAAGACGTACACAGATGGGAATCCCACAAGGAGGTGTAATAGCCCAATTCTTTTTAACATTTTGATGCATGATCTTCCAAAAGTGGTCTCAAACAATGTCGAACTAGCACAATATGCGGATGATATTTGCATATGGATGAAAGTTACTCTAAAAAAGCTTACACCGATTAGATCAATTAACTATATTAAAAAGGTATATCAAAATGACTAGACAAAATCAGCAAATACATGATTGAAAACGGACTAACCCTTTCACATGAAAAATCGCATATGGTTCTCTTCAAACTCTGGGTATGATCCTAAACTCTACCCTCTTTTCAAATAAGTGGAAGGCCGCTTGAAATAAGAAAGTTGTTAAATTTCTAGGAGTAAGCCTGACTTCTAAATTGAATTGGAACTACCATTTGGAAAATATTCTGACAAAAGCCAGAAAGGATTAAACTTATTAAAAATGTAAAGTCGACAGTCGTGGGGAAAAGATAGTAAAGGTACTTATTCATTTAGCAACTGCGCTTGTGAGATCAAAATTATCTTATGCTCAGGAAATATTCTTTTCAGCTCCAAAATATTTGATAACAAAGATGCAAAGCATTGATAGCAAAGCTTATAAAATAGCTCTCGGTGTCCCTGTCCATGCCTCAACACTAAAAACCTACACAGAATAGGAATTTTGCCTTTTGCCGACAATATGAAATTTGCTTCAGCAAAATATATATTAAGGAGTCATTCAATGCAAAAATTCATGTGTCAAGGAAACTGGTTTAAAATCAGAAATACACTTTCCAAAGCGAGCACAGAGTTTGATTCTGTAAAAACTATAGGCTCCTATACGTCCCAATTATTTACAAATGCTGGTGTTGAACCCCAAACAGTAGCTCTTCAAACGAGTTACAGTAATATTCCTCAATGGAGCTTAGTAAGGCTAATTTCGATATTAATTATACAGATTTAAGAAAAGTGATGGGACCATACTGCCAACATATGTCAAGGCACATATAAACGAAAATTATATAAACCATCTTAAAATATATACGACGGTTCTCTACTTGAAAATCAATTATCAGGTGCTGCATTCATTATTCCATCATTAAAAATAGAGAAATCGTATCACATTGGGAAAAATTTCTCTGTATTCACAGCAGAGCTGATGCCATTGTTATGGCACTGAACTATCTTCTTAGTTTCCCATATTCGATATTTCAAATATTATTTTGTTGTCGATTCAAAATCTGTCTTACAAGCTTTAAGATATTCTCATACAAGAGTGAGAGGAGAAATGATATCTGAGATATACCATTTAATTCATTTTTTGTCTTTACGTGGTTCTTCTATTGACTTTTGTTGGATTCCATCACATTGTGGTTTAGCAGCAAATGAAAGGGTTGATCGGTTAGCCAAAATGGTGCAGCTAAGGAAAGAGCTTTACAAAAATAAATATTCCTTTTTCCTTGCATGAAAAATATAGCCTTTAGGTAAAGCATCATGGGATTCGGTGATAGGAAGACAAAAAGAGTGTCCAAACATAATAAAGGACAACAAGGGAAAATTCTTTAAGAAGCTTGTAAAATATAAAATGGGACATAATCTCCACCAGGAACGACTTTTGAAGAGTCTGATCTTTAGACTCAGACTTGATGCATACAAAACAAAATATTGTAAAAATGTCACTTGTATTTGTGGCCAAAATATTACACTATTCCATGTCATCTTCCTTTGCAGAAATACTAAAAAATATTTACCCACTTGGTTATTAAGTTTGAACCATCAATCGCGAATTTTTGGGATGTTTTTGGGAACGAAGCGAAGGCTATAGAAGTTGTTAGGGCAATTGTTAAGAGTCCAATTGGACATTTACTTTGATTCTCGAGTTATTTGTTTTTATTATTGCAATGGTTAAAATGTTTTGTTTTCTTTAAAAATGTTCAGATAGATCAAGGCTAAAGCAGTTTACCGTATGCCGGCAGATTAGAATGGGGTAAAGTGATGGTCACTTATTGGTATCTCATTAATTGAATAGACTATGCATGCAAAGATTAGTATACCACACTACCTCCACACTCCATACACTTTTAATGACATTTTTAAAACAATACACACATTTATGCCCCCCCCCCCCTCCCCTTACGCACGCACACACACACACACACACACACACACACACACACACACAACACCACACACACACACACACATACACACACCAAACACCACACACCACACACACACACCACACACACACACACACACGCACACGCACACACTCACACACACACACACACACACACACACACACACCGGCCCCTTTTACATGTGTTTTTCTGTTTTGTCTTTATTTGTTTGTATGCCTGTTCGTTTGTCTCTTGTTTTTGTCTAAGATCACTGTAAAGTGGATAGACATTAAATTAAAGAACGAACGAACACACACCCCAACTTCTTACCACCTCTCTCTCTCTCTCCCACCCAACCACCGCCTTATCCCAACTCACAATCTTCTATGGAATCCTCTGGACCCCACACTTCCTCACCTCCAGTTCGACCCTTCTCATCAAATATTTCCCATCCAACTCTTGGTGTACTCATTCTTCATAACAGTTTGTCAAATGCGCTGAAAGTGTGAAAACAGAAGAAATAAGAAAAATGCAACACCGATCGCGCGGCCTGTTGTGAGTACAATGACACGGAAGGAGGGACTGACTGACTGAGAACAGTCCCAGTGAGAAACAGGCAGATGAAAACATCGACACAGCTATTAAAGATGACGACAGCAGTGACGGGACATGCAAAAGAGTCTCTTAGAAGTGCGGGAATAAAGGCTCTTGTGCGGCGCAAGGCATTGACCAATAATGACAAGCTCTCTAATTCATTCGCCCGATGTAAATATGGAGTAGTGAAAAGTCCTAGAACAAAACTAGCCAAGAAAATACAAATGTGAAATTCAAACGTGACTCAAGTAAATCGCGGTAAAGACGATACCAATGCCTCCAGCCAGTCTCCTTCTCTCGCCCTTCCCCTTTTCCTTCGCTCCCCCATCCCCACCCCCACCCCCCCTACCTCCATCCCCACCCTTTCCCCGACTCCTTTCCACTCGTTTGCACTCGGACCGTTCAAGGACCGTTAAAGCAAACGTACCCAACAAGAGCCTCCCCTCACCTAAAGAGATTCCAGCGTCTGAGTCCTCACAATGTGTCTTACGCTACGAGATCTCCGCTTAGGTTGTTTGCTGCCGGGACAAAGGGGGGCTACAGATCATCGGCCACCTCGTAAACAAATTAAAGAGTCAGACAAAGTGTGACCCTTCACGTTTAACTGAATCTCCTGTTTGCTCCATTATGTCATTTTCTAGTGTGTGTTTTCCCCTCCACATTTCCACGGAGTACTTTCAATCCCCTTTTCAACAAAGCAAATTGATAAGAGACAGACAGACAACAGACAACAGAAGACAGACAAACAGAAGACAGAAACAACATAAAGGTAGACAGACAGAGACATTGATTGATTGACTAAGGTTTATCTGTAATACATAAGGATAAAGATTTTAGGCCAAGCATAGTCTTACAATCTGTCATCATGCATACAACATTTCAGCACATATCATCATTTATACTGACAATTCAACATACCACCCTGTACTGTATTATGGAATGATAAGCAGATTATCATAAAAGTAATAATGACAGGTCTGTAGTCAAAGAGAAGGAACAAACACAAGCAAACAAGCAAAAGCAGAGAGAGAGAGAGAGAGAGAGAGAGAGAGAGAGAGGGGATGGAGGGAATGGAGGAATGAGGACAGACGGTCGAGAGGGAGAGAGGTTGGTAGGATAGGGGAATAGAAGGAGAAATGGATGGTACACAGAGTGAAAGTGGGGATGAGCGATTTAATGGAGCAGTTAAGTTAGGTAGGTAGGTAGGTCTAGCGAGACTGAAACAGAGAGAGAGAGAGACAGACAGAGAGACAGAGACAGAGAGAGACAGACAGACAGACAGACAGACAGACAGACAGACAGAGGGTGGAGATAGTGAGACAGAGAGACAGAGAGACAGACAAAGCAACCGTGAGGGATACAGCGAGGTCAAAGAGAGAGAGAGAGAGAGAGAGAGAGAGAGAGAGAGAGAGAGACCAAGACTCAAAAACTTTATACTCAAGGATAGAGAGAGAGAGAGAGACAGACAGACAGCAGACAGACAGACAGACAGACAGACAGAAGGATCACGAAAGGGAAGACCCATAAATACGCTGTATCAAGTGTCGCTAACGCTAATGGGTTGTAAAGCCGGACCATTTATATACTCTATGACTCCAGCCTTCTCATTCTCCGCCCCGCCCTCTCTCTCTCTCTCTCTCTCCTCTCTCTCTCTTCTCCTCTCTCTCTCCTCTCTCCTCTTCTCTCACTGTTTCGCCATCTTTCCATCCCTCCTCCTCCCTCTCTCTCTGTCTCTCTTTTTCCATCCGTCTTCCTCCTTCCACCCCCTCCCCCCCTCTCTCTCTCTCACCGTATGTGTCTCTTCTCCTCCTCTCCCCTCTCTTCCTCTCTCTCTCTCTCCTCTCCCTCTCTCTCTCTCTCTCTCCACCGTCTCTCTCCTCACTCCTCTCTCTCCCTCGCTTGCTCTGTCTGCTGCTGTCCTTCTATCTCCCTCTGCTTGTGTTTTCGCCCTCTTACCATTCCTCCTCCTCCCTCTCCTTCCCTCCTCCTTCCTCTCTCTCCCTCACTCTCTCCCTCCCTCCATCCCTCTCTCTTCTCTCTCTCTCCTCTCCCCTCTCTCCCTCTCTCTCTCTCCCTCTCTCTCTCTCTCTCTCTTCTCTCTCTCTTACGGACCTTCTAAGCTCCCTTATCCGTCCAGTCAGCTGCTCAGAGATTTTTCATGTGGGCGGATGACTAAGCCTGAAGTGAACGGCAACATTTGAGCTGCAAGTCCATTTTGTGAGAGCGTCCGATTTGCTCCCCAAAGCCCGGGAAACGCTTTGACAAGTGGGTCTGGCTAGCATGCTCCCTACAACTAACCGTTCACAACAACTGGGGGCTTTTTGAGGCATCGGGAGATATCACGGCCATCCTACTGTTTTTTGTTTTGTTTTTGTTTTGTTTTTGTTTTGTTTTGTTTTGTTTTGTTTATTGTTTTCTCCAAATGACAGAGAGTAATCATGAAAAGGAGACGAAATTTAAAGAAAATGGAAGAATATGAATACGAAAAGAGAAGGAACAGCAGAATAGAAAGCAGACAAGTACAGTATTAGACGTAGACACTAAGAAACGGGAATACGGAGAGAAAATGTTAGAGACGAATGAACAGAGAATGAAACGGTAGAAAGATATGTAAGAGCGTGGAAGAGAAAGAGAATGACACACTCATACACGAAGAAAGAGACAGAGATCGACAATCGGACGCAAAGACAGATGGACAGATGGATACAAAGTCGTACAGAGAGAGAGAGAGAGAGAGAGAGAGAGAGAGAGAGAGAGAGAGAGAGAGAGAGAGAGAGAGAGAGAGAGAGAAGCGAATACAAATACGAAAATTTATTCAGATTAAGAACATAGCCTGTACTGAAAGGGCGATACCTGCAATACACATAATATCAATGATCATCATGAAAGAAAACAGAACAGAAGAAGCAAGTACTTGTGCACCATACGATGATGTTAAGAATACACAGTAGGTGTCCTTTTTGTGCTTCATGAATGTACATAGCAAGACTGAAGAGAATGTGTTCATGTCTTGACGCTAGGAGCAGATTTACTCTGAAAACACAAGGGTCAGAAAAACACTATGGCTATGATTTTTTTCCTAAGGTCATGAAAGGCAGGACAGCAAGAAAGGAAATGGATTTCATCTTCCTTGGCTATTACGTAACCGGCATGTCAGTTCATTTTCATTGATGGTACTGTACCTGAAATGATGACAAGCAATATCAGAAACATAACATCTGACCTTACTTAGTGCGCTCTCAATATCCATATTCATATCCAATTTAATGTCTGGTTCTATCATACCGGTTGTTTAAAAGAGTTTGTATTGCGCAAATCTGTCACTCTATAAATATGGTCAGGCCAGTCCTGCCACCTATAGTCGATCTTTTTTTTGTGGTTTGTTTTAAACATTTCAAAAACCTTGATATATTTTCAAATCCCTGGTTGTCCCAAAGACAAGCAAAACCAAATGAATTTAAGCGCTGACGAACATTGGTATCCTATGTCTTCTTGCCGTTACAATCCAGATTTCGCAATATCTTATAAGCTTTAACATGTATTTCGATTTCTTCCTTTCTACTTATTTTCAGCCAGTATTTAATACATTTCAAACATAATTAACGTAAATCGGATATTGCCCAAAATTACCATAAAACTAAATCATTTGGTGTTCGATTGTCTACTTTTAAATTAAAATCTTTTCAATAGCATACAAATGCATACACTTTTCTAAAGACCCCAAATTTCCGCTCCATACTATAAGATTGGCTGCACCTGAGCGTCAAATAACCTAAAACTGGAAATTCATGTCAATTTAGTTCACATAAAATGTGAAGTTTAATTGTGATGCTCTGCTCGAAATATCTTGGCATCTAACAGAGAGAGAGAGAGAGAGAGAGAGAGAGAGAGAGAGAGAAAAGAGAGAGAGAGAGAGAGGAGAGAGAGAGAGAGAGAGAGAGACTTTGACGCTTTGGCGATTTATTGCCTTCAGCTTAACAAGCCATTAAGGCAAAGGGGATACATATACGACTTGGACACATTGCATCATTGAAGCATAAGGAAAATGAATAATGATCAAAGTAGCAAAACCATCAGAACTTAATGGATAAAAAATTCGCTCACATTGTTGGGAAGGTGCAGCTATTTATAACATAAAGTGGCTCACTCGTGAACGATCTAATTCGGTTTGGAGACTCCCCCCACAGACGGTCCTTTACTACCCTAACGTTCACATCCGCTCAATCCCAGCGCATAGTTCCCATTCCCTTCCCACACCGTGCACGCATAATTACAAACAGGAAACACAAGCTCTCATTCATCCATTCATCCTCGCTCCTAGCTCACCCTCTGTTCTGAGAGAGAGAGAGGGGGGGGGGGGGGGGGGGGGGAGACAGACAGACTGACAGACGGAGACGTACAGATAGTCAGTCTGTCTGTACGTCTCCGTCTGTCTGTCTGTCTCAGTGTTCGAGGAAAAGAGACAGACAGACAGACAGGGAGAGCAAGAGAGAGAGAGAGAGAGAGAGAGAGAGAGAGAGAGAGGGAGGGAGGGAGAGACAGACAGACAGACAGACAGACAGACAGACAGACAGACAGACAGACGGACGGACGGACGGATAGACAAACAGACAGGCGGACAAACGACAGAAAGACGGACAGACAGCGAAGATGGCAAACAGGCAGACAGGTGAGAGACAGACAGACAGATAGACAGTGAGCGAGAGAAAGCGAGAGAGAGAGAGAGAGAGAGAGAGAGAGAGAGAGAGAGAGAGGAAGAGAGAGAGAGAGAGAGAAGAGAAAGAGAGAGAGAGAGAGAGAGAGAGAGAGAGAGAGAGTAGAGAGAGAGAGAGAGAGAGAGAGAGAGAGAATGGATCATAATGGTCAAGTTAGTTTTGAAGAGCTCTTTCTTTTCTCGTGGTTAAAGGGTATGCAACACAAGGACAGATAACGTGGGTCACAAAAACGCAACCCCCCCCCCCCCCCCCCCTTTTTTTTTTTTTAAATTCTTTTCACTTAAGCTTTCAAGGGAAGACAGAAAACCTAACCAGAGGAAACATAACTGAACAAAATCAAAGTGACTGGCATGACGTAGGTCCAGCTGACAGCATTCTAATTCACTCTCCATTATTACGAACACATTTCATGACACGGGTGTTTGTGCGGTAGGGTATTTTCGTGAGCATACAGACGCAAGTGCGTTTGTGTCTGTGCAGTTGTGAACGCATACACGCGCACCTGTCTGTCTACTTACGAATGTGCACGTATCCTTTTTTTTCTCAGATACGTGGTGTACACAACAGCGCACCATGTACGGATGCAAAAGTACCGGAGGAGTATAAAAGGAAGCATCGTGAACGTTTAGTTGATGGCAACTGGAAAGGGTGGGGAAAGATGGGAAAAGGGGAAGAGGGGGGGTGGGTAGGGGAGGAGGGGCTGAAGCGGATGTGAGATGGAAAAACAAACACTGGCAGGTTTTGTTTTGTTTTTGTTGTTGTTGTTTTTTTGCTTTTTTGTTTTGTTTTTGTTTTTCAATTGCTGTCCGTCTGTTTTTAATAAGCTCTTAATGTTCTCCCCGGCTTCTCTCAATCAGCAGTGCTGATCAGCTGTATCGGGTTGAATCATCCACTTACGCTGCTCACGCATATGTCTTAGAAAGCATGGGGAGAGGGGAAGCTGAGAAGGGGGCAGGTGAGGCAATAGTATGAGGATTTTTTTTTTAAAGAAAGAAAAAAAAACGTTTGGTGGGAAAACCGTCCTTCACGAAAACACGGAAATATCTGGTCTCATCATAACTGCAGTTAAGACGTCTAGGTTTTTGTCTGACAACTGTCTGTCTGTCTGTCTGTCTGTCTGTCTGTCTCTCTCTCTCTCTCTCTCCTCTCTCTCTCTCTCTCTCTCTCTCTCTCTCTCTCTCTCTCTCTCTCTCTCGTCGGCTTGCATGACTGTCTGTCTCTTGTCTGTCTGTCGGATTCTGTCTGTCTGTAGTCTGACTGTCTGACTGTCTGTCTGTCTGTCTGTCTGTCTGTCTGTCTCTCTCTCTCTCTCTCTCTCTCTCTCTCTCTCTCTCTCTCTCTCTCTCTCTCTCTCTCTCAATGTGTGTGTGGAGGGAGGAGTAGTATGCGCGAGTGAGTGCTTGTGTGAGTGAGTGAATGAGTGAGAAAGAAAGAGAGAGAGTGCGCGCGTGTGTGTGTGTGTGTGCGTGCGTGTGTGTAAGAGAGAGAAAGAGAGAGAGAGAGAGATATAAAGAGAGAGAGAGAAAGAAGAGAGAGAGGAGAGAGAGAGAGGAGAGGAGAGAGAAACAGAGAGAGAGAGAGAGAGCATGCCTATGCGAATGAGTATGTTCACCTATAAGTTGGCTATAGATTAAAGCCTCTCTCTCTCTCTCTCTCTCTCTCTCTTCTCTCTCTCTCTCTCTCTCTCTCTCCTCTCCTCTCTCTCTCTCTCCAGCAACGCAACGTAGGCTACGTTTGTTTGCACGTGGCGCCACGAGAACCCTACCACTTACTTACCCCCAACAGCCGCCACTTGTGAAAGTGCCATTTTTCCAAGCAGTTAAGTTACTGATCAGCGCCTCGGTCAAACACGGACCTCTCAGCCCCGGGAAAAACGGCAACACTCGCCCAGGATCTCCACACGGACTCCCTCTCTCTGACAGCTCCTCCACACAGGTCTGTTTGAATGGACGACAGAGGACACTGGCATGGGATCCAGCATTCTCCCCAATAGTTCAGAGGCCAGACTGTCAAGTTGAAGGAAGGGCGTAAACGTCTTTGTGAAGTGTGGTTCCGGAGTGCTTTCTTAGTGTTGGCATCTGGACTATGACTTCTTTGGAAGGGGGTGGGGTGGGGGGGATCCTTGTCCTGTATGGCCTCCGGTCAAGTCACGTTTGTAGCCCAGTTGATCGTGGTGGCCAAATCAAGGCAGTTAGTTGGGTGGGTGTGGGTTGGGTGAGAGATTCTGTTGAGTCACTCTACCCGTCCTTCTTTCAGTCTTCACACACACGCGCGCGCGCACACGCACACACACACACACCCCACACCACACACACACACACACACACAACATACACACACACACACACACACACACACACAACACACACACCACACACACTAGCATGCGCATTTATGCTGTACCATTGTCGTGCACGTGTATGGATGCTACATATGTGTGTGCAGTGCGCGCGCGCGCGCGCGCGTGTGTATGTGTGTGTGTGTGTCGTCTGTCTGTCTGTGTGCGTGTGAGGAGGAAGAGACAGAGAGAGAGAGAGAGAGGGAGAGTTGTGTGTGGTGTGTGTGTGTGTGTGTGTGTGTGTGTGGTTTTTGTGTGTGTGTGTGTGTGTGCATATATACTACGTGCGTGCGCGCGCACGCGCGCGGCGTCTGTGTGTGTGTGTGTGTGTGTGTGTGTGTGTGTGTGTGTGGTGTGTGTGTGTGTGTGTGTGTGTGTGTGAGAGAGTGGGGTATGTGTGTGTCTATGTGGGGTATGTGTGTGCGCGTGCGTGTGTGTATGTGTGCGTGCGTCCCGCGTTTGTGTATGTGTGTTTTGTGTTGTTTTGTGTTCATGAGCGGTAGGAGGTTCCATCGCATGTGGCATCAAAGAAAACACTCATCAGCAGCAGTGGGGGGGGAAAATAGACGCGGGTCTGCTACTCAGGGGTTTTAACAGCTCCCCCTGATTTCCCTTTACACGCCGCCACTGATCGCCCGCTTCAGGTGAACCATCCACTGGAGTTCTTGGCGCTTCACACCTTCAAAACCCTTAACACAGGGGAGAAGGGGGGGGGGGGGGGGGGGAGGGGGGAACGAAGAAGAGGAAAAGTAGAGAGAGGAAGGAGATGGATCGAAGGGGGTGGGGGGGGGGGGGGGGGTTTGGGAATGGGGGCGGGGCGGCAGATTCGTGAGGAAGTGCTTCTTCAGAAATATCTATCTCTACGGAAAACTGTGTGGGAACTTCTATTCTGTCTGTCTGTCCACTTGTCCGTCCGTCCGTCCGTCCGTCCGCCGCCCGTCCGTCCGTCCGTCCGTGGTCTGTCTGTCTGTCTGTCTGTTTTGTCTGTCTGTCTCTCTCTGTCTGTCTCTCTCTATCGCTCTCTCTGTCTCCTCTCTCTCTCTCTCTCTCTCTCAAACACATGTTTATTTCACTTTTGATGTCCCCTCCGCCCCCTTACCCCATCTTCCCTTCTGATGTGGCAATATGCCAGATACCTTACGCGCTATTCTCTCTCTCTCTCTCTCTCTCTCTCTCTCTCTCTCTCTCTCTCTCTCTCTCTCTCTCTCTCTCCCGCTTAGTGTGCGTGTGCGTGTGTTTTGCCGCATGCTGCCTGCAGATAAACGTAAAGGTGAAATTTATTTAATCGTTAATTCTCTCTCTCTCTCTCTCTCTCTCTCTCTCTCTCCTCTCTCTCTCCCCTCTCTCTCTCTCTCTCTCGCTGTCTGTCTGTCTGTCTGTCTGTCTCTCTCTCTCTCTCTCTCCTCTCTCTCTCGGCGTTATAATTAATTAATAACCAACCACCCAGCGACTTGCAAAATTACCCCTCCGGTTTTAGTCATCCGATCTAACCGGACCCTGCCGAGGGACACCGGAAACCAGGGACATTCAGCACACGGAATGTCAACATGGCTCCTCTCCTTCTTTTCGCCCCCGCGTCCATAATACAGGCTGAATGGCGGTATGGCTGTGCGTGTGTGGGCCAATGGCCGCCTTCGGAGATCACCCCCTTTCCATGAGCGGACTGGCGACTGGGGTTGTTAAGAGCTCCTTGTGACCGTGGGTTGAAAGTGTTTTCGACTTTCACACTTTGTTTTAAGACGTCTCCTCCCTCTTACCGATCATTGATGTGACCTTGTTGCAAGGTCTGCGTAATCGTGACGACCGAACTGGGAATGTATGAGGTTAAAGTTATGCCCGCGATGCCTCTACCCACCTCTCTCTCTCCCTCCCTCCCTCCCTCTCTCTCTCTCTCTCTCTCTCTGAAACACACAACGCAGCTTTTTCTCTCTCTTCTCTCTTCTCTCTTCTCTCTCTCTCTCTCCTCTCTCATCCCAAAAGCACACTTCTAGAGACAGACAGACAGGTCGTACCATATCAATTTGTGACATGACGTAAATCACACAGGTAAAGGCGGGCCGAGCTGGAAAAAACACACAGATATAACGCACGGAGGAAAAAAAATGACGAGCGCATTTCTGTGTCATTCCAATCACGATTTGCAGAGGAACACAAAATGACTACCCCACCTCCTAACTGGCGGCTATTTTCGAAAAAAAAAAAAAAAGAAAAAAAGAGACATATTCTGGATACCAGTTTTCGCTACACATGCAGACCTTGAATAGCCAGTCATCCTTTTCAACGAACTGAAGGTTAACATTACAAAGAAAAATTAAGAAAGAAAGAAAACAGCAAAAGAAGAAGGAAATGAAACCGGAAAAAAGGAATTAAAATTTGTGTTGGCATCTGTACCTGACCTTCTTTGGAAGTTGGTGGGGTGGTGGGATCCATGTCCCTGTAATTGCCTCCCGTGTCCAAGTCCACGTTTGTAGCCCAGGTTGAAATCGAGGGTGGCCAAATCAAGGCCAGTTAGTTGGGTGGTGTGGTTGGTAGAGAATTACTGTT
>CM031602.1:24868053-24878500 GCA_018398815.1 Conus ventricosus
GATTACTTCTTATCGCGGTTATGTAACTTGCTGAAGTCATTTTGAATGTTTTGTTTTGGTTGTTTTAGAGTTTTTTCGGCTTTCGACAAAACTATCGCGAGAATCTCTCTCTCATTCCTCCTCTCTCTCTCCGCGATCCACGCTCTCTCCCTCCAATCTCTCTCCACATCACACACAGCACTACTCACTCGCTCGAACTTCTCCTCTCTCTCTCTATACTCTCTCTCCAAAAAGCATATAGTGCCTACATAAACATATAAGAATGCACGGACGATCGCCGCACCTGCGCGCCGCACACAGACCGGCAAAAACAGACACACAGACACACACAGCGTGCGTGCGCGCGCGCGCGCGTGTAATGTGCGAGAGTGTGTGAGTGTTGTGTGTGGTGTGATGTTGTGTGTGAGTGTGAGATGTGTGGTGTGGTGTGTGTGTGTGAGTGTGTGTGTGTCGTGTGGTGTGTTGTGTGTGTAAAGACCTGCAGGAGAGGAGAATGAAGAGAGAGAGAGGAAGAGAGAGAGTGAGAGAAGATAGAGAGAGAGAGAGGAGAGAGAGAGAGAGAGACCTGTGCAAGAGTGCGAGTACGCTAGTGCGCGCACAACGTACTGCAAGTGGGCGTGCGTTCGTTTGTGCGTGCACGTGCGCGTGCGTTGCGTGTTTGTGTAGTGTGTGTGTGTGTGTGGTGTTGTTGTGTTGTGTGTGTGAGTGGGTTGATGTTGTGTTAGTGTGAGGTGTGCGGCGCGAGTCGCACGGCGCGTGTATGGTAAGCTTGTGTCGTGTGTGAAACTGAGCACATAAGATGTTAGGGTGCGATGGAACAGAGTGCACCATGTTAGGCAATGCAAGTATTAGAGTACAATTGCATATGTCCGTGACGATTTCTTTTGCGGTGCGGTGCTTGCGTGCGTGCGCCGTGTTGTGTGTGTGTGAGGTGTGTGTGTGTGTGTGTGTGTGTGGGTGTGTGTGTGTGTGTGTGATTGGAGCGTGTATGTGTGAGTGTGTGTGTGTGTGTGTGATGTGTGTGTGGTGTGTTATGGTGTGTGTGAGTGTGTGAGAGAGGTTGTGCGAGTATTATTGCGTGTGTGTGCACCTTGTGCCTTTGTGTGTGTGTGTGTGTGTGAGTGTGTGTGTGTGGTGTGTGTGTGTGTGTGTGTGTGTAGTGCGTGAGGTGAGTGTGTGTGGTGTGTGTGTGTTGTGTGTGTGTGTGTGTGTGTGTGCTTGGTCTGTGTGGAGTATTAGTGCGTGTGCATGCACTTGTTGTTCAAGGTTTTGTGTGTGTGTGTATGTGTGAGTGAGTGTGTGTGTGTGTGTGTGTGTGTTGTGTGTGGTGGTGTGTGTGTGTGTGTGTGTGTTGTGAGAGGAGGAGAGAATAGAGAGATAGTATGGCGTGAGTGCGTGCGGTGCATGTGTGTGTGTGTGTGTGTGTGTGTTTGTGTGTGAGTGTGTGTGTTGTGTGAGTTTGGAGTGGAGTGATAGAAGAGAGAGAAGTATGCGTGCGTGCATGTGTGCATGTATGTATGTATTTTGTGAGTGGTTTGCACGATTGTTATGAGCAGCTTGACGCCTGGAGATTGGATTCTCCTGACCATTCAAACCCTCTTGACTTACTAAACTTCGGATTCTGATGAACCACAGCTGCCAATCTATACCACTCTCACAAAACCTGGTACTGTTATCCTTGGAATGCAAAACCATGGAACTCATATCCTCGAAGAAACGAATTATAAGGGGGCCCAGGAATCTGGGTAACTTGTTCCCCGCACCCTATCCCCTCCTTCCTCTCCGCTCACCCTGTCAATCCTTACCCACACTTTCCTCTGTGCCTGCCCCCCCCCCCCCCCCCACCCTGTGGCCTCCCCCCCCCCCCCCCCACTTGTGCCGCCCCCCTGTGGCCTTCTCTGTGGCCCCCCTCCCCCCCCCCCCCCCCCCCGCCCCCCGTCTTATTCCTCCTTTCCCCTGTAATTTATCACAAAGAAGCCATCAAACCGACTGGGGTTTTTTTTTCCCCTCTTAAACTGTATTCACTCGGTCACATTATGTCTCTGAAGGAGCATATGCGTGACTGACAGTAGTTATGTACTGTTTCTTATAGACAGACCCGTCTCTAGAAACCTTTTTTTTTCTCTAATTAATTTCTATGATTTTCGAGAGAATGTTGTCCACCAACGTATTCACACACACACACAACCCTAACACAACACACGCACACACACACACACGCATGCTGCGCTCATCCCCATGTGAATGAAACGACCCATATTCCATCACGGTTATTAACAATTCTCCTCCTCTCACTCTCCCTCTCTCGTCTCTCCCTCTCTCCCTGTCCTCCTCCTCCTCATCAGCTCACTCCCTCTGTCATCTAAATCCTCCTCTTTTCTCACGATCCTCTCCTCGGTCTCTCATCTCACTCATCTCCTCTCTTCCCATCCACACCTCTCATCTCTCTCCTCTCTTCTCTCACTCTTTTCTTTAACCTAGCGTTCGGTGTATGTGACTGATTGGAGGAGCGCTCCATAATATGCAAACGCATTTGATTCCAAACAGACTGGACCTATAGACAATTTATATCTGATCAACAGCAAATATAATTGTGTTCAGATACTTATGAGTTTGGAGATGTCAGTGCGAGCAATGATACAGGAATAGTGGCATTATTTAGTCTTGGCCAGTACTTCTTCGTCCTTTACAACCTACAGCACAATTAGTTAGTGCACAATAAAATTGTAATTGCCTACTCAGTCACCTAATTCCAACCACTGCCAGTGTAACCTATCAAACCAGGTTGTTTTGATTGATTTTTCTTGTTTTTTGTTGTTGTTGTGTTAATGTTTGCTGTTTTTTGTTGTTGTTATTGTTGTTGCTTTCATTATTTATTTTACTTATTTTAACGTGTTCCTTTCTTTCTTCTTCCCCTTTCTTCTTTTGTTTATTTTTTTTCCCCCTTTAATACTCTTGTTGCACGTCAGGACATAATATGACCCACAAATCCAGAACTCATGGCCAACCGAGAGATAGGACTGATAATTTGCCAATTAAATATCAATAGTGCAGATCAGAGCCAGTAAGATCTCTGATATCTCGACCCTGATAAAATCGAACCACACCAAAAGCCATACCAAGATCTTCCAGGGTCTTCCACCGAATCAAGAAGACTAAATACCTACATAAGTGATAAAAGAATAAAGCATTTCAGACCCACCATGATATAAATCGTTCGAAAAGACACCTACTAAAGACAAAGACGACAGTACATCAAGTGTATGTCATTGAAACACTCAACAGTCAAGAGACTTTCCATTTTTCCCACCTAAACAGCATGACGTAAAATCAGAGGAGGATACAAATCACACTGAACAAAACACGATCCATAAAAAAATCGGTTTTTGCTATCGGAAACCCACAGCAGAAAGAAGTCAGCAGGACAATCAAAATTGTTTACTACAGATGGACGCGCAGTAACCTTATAATGTAAAGAAGAAGTGTTTAATAACACACTTGAGACACATCAATGAAGCTCATTTTAGAAATCAAACAGCCATTTGATTCCAAACGATAAGTAGATGTTGCATTAACAACATATAAACAAAAAACAACACACCAGAGTAACAACAACGATTCAAAGACAATCATAGGACCATATCTATAACTCAAAAGAAAATAACATACTCGAAGCTTGTGTACCAGTCCTTCTCTACAAGTGATCATTTAACCCAGTTTTGTGTTACATGGTCTAAACATGGAAGTATGAAAATCCCAAAAACAAAACAGGACAACAAAACCCATAACCTATCGTTTGCTTCACAAAAATTAAACGAACATAAAAAAACATAATATTTATTTTGCTTGATTTATAGAACTCAGAACCAATACATTAAAACAAAAATGCAGATACTGTCCATATACAGCAGCGATTGACTTATGGATAGAGAAATTTTTACAGAAGTACAATAACAGAACAAGCTCCGTAAAAAAAAAAAAAAAAAAACAAACAGAGTAAAGGCATATTCCCAAACCAACGTGGTACAACGAAAGTGAATTACAGGAGGGGGGGCGTGCTACCTTAGAGACCTTTTTGAAAGAAATCAAGGGCTAAAAGAAAATATTCAAGATCACTAAGAAAATTCAATAAACTACACAGAGAAGCTCAGGGAAAAAAAACGAAATACAAACGTCGAGTTATTAACATCCAACAAACAAAATCCTCCAAAACAGGTTTGGCAAGCAATAAAAAACCAGCTTAACCAACACAGTTTCAACCTTCAAAATCAAACTGTTAATCAAGTAAATTTTCTGCTGAACAAACATAACACTCACTTCTTCTCTACATTCCAGATGCTACATGTAACTACTGGATCTTCAAGTGCTCTAAAGAACTTAAAGAACTCCATCATATATGTCACGACAAAAAAATCACGTCTGAACAACACATTGATTCTCCCACACTCATAACTGAGCACTAGGAGTATCAGTACCTACTTCATACCAAACATTTCATGAACACTTGGAACAAGAACTAGATGGCATATATGGCAAAAATTCTTCAACTCTCGCTACATACTCTCGGCACCAGTTATATAACTGACACGTTAACGTAAAACTTTAATCAATTATCATTGTCATATGATAAAAGTATATAAACCTAATAGCGTAAACCAAAAAAAGCAAAAAGTTTCAACCCTACAAAAAACTAGGTGATAAAACTGATCCTACAAAACTACCGACCAAAATCAAATATCTTAATCAAAAATCCTTTTCCAAAACCACTAGAAAAGCATTAAATAAAACACATCCTCATCACTCTTCAACAAGTAACGATTTGCTCCTTCCCGTACAGGTCTGGATTCAGACAGAAACATTCCAATTCCTTGCCATTTCAGGGCATTAATCAATCTTGTAGAATAGTGGCTTAATAATATTAAATAACAACAGAAATAGTGGTGTCATAAAAATTTCGTATGATTTTAAAAAAAAAGCCTTCGATGTCAATTGACCACAATCTCCTTAATCGAAACTGGAGATAAAACGGTTCTTGTCAAACTTTCCGCCCTCATCCTTCTAAAATCATACATCACAAAATCGACACCATGCTCATTATTTACTTAAACGGGAGACGGCCTGTACTCTTCTAATATACAACTCTTAAGTATGGCTTTCCACAAGGCTCCATTTTAGGCCCGCTACTCTTCACAAAGCTACATAAAAGACCAACCCCTACATGTGAATCTACATGCTACCGGTAAAACTCTTTGCAGATGACCTACAAAACACACAGCCATAATGACCATCCCAAGTCATTCAAAACATTTGCAAGAGAGTTCCGCAACGACCTTTGAAAAATGGACCGAACTAAATCATAATGTACACTAACATCACACCTCTCAAAAAACAAAACTCATGTACAAAACCACTAGGCAAAAAAGACAAAACTCACCAATGAATTCCCTCCTATACACCTCAAAAATGTACTTGTGGAAAAGTCACTACCTCATCAAAAAAGAATTAGTGACAAATAAAAGACAAATCATTCTCATCAGGTAAACCCCACACGAGTACCTATGCCAAAAGGCACTCCCATATAGGTCTCAGCTATCAGCTCAATTTAACCAAAAACAACACTTTCATTGAACCTCAAAAATCACGAAAACTTTTTTTCATTCCCATGCTCAACAATCAGTCCATGTTGATTTCTGCATCGACTATAATGGATTCTGCAAGTGCCAACACCCACACAAAAACCAATGTATCAAGCTCCTACAGAAAACGCGCGCACAAGACAATCCTAGCTAGACGCAAACTAGCCACGAAAGCTCTGAATATAAACACCTTCAACATTCTATTCTTTCCATACAGGCCTAGAGCCAAAACAACAAATGGCATAATGATGCCCAAGACGAATTCTGACTCGGGAAATGCTCCAACACCCTTTAAAGAGACGATTCTACAAAGGGTCCCTCGTCCGAAAACTTAAACACCCCACAAACGTCCAAAACCCAATACCCAGAATTGACGTATACACATGTAAAAAAAGGGTTAAGCAAGACCCGTAAAAGAAACATACCGTCCCAGGTAACTTATGAGAATTAACATGGCACAAAAAAAGTAATATACGTGACAAGAACGGTTTAAACTATCCATATAGATGAAAGAAACCATCCAAAGAGTGACAGTGAGTCACCAGGCTGCATGAGGCGATGCTCGAGCCAATCACACCATTCCGTGCACACACCTCGTCAAAAATGAAGTTTGCATCAACCGCAACACAGAAACGTCGTATAAGTAAGTATCTCACAGCACAGTCACAGTCCAACAATATGGAACTAAGGAAGAATGACCAAAGGACAACGTTGGGCCAAATATAGGCATGCATTCCAAACTGTATGACCAGCAAAGCACTATTGGACTACAACTGGGATACCAAACGTCAGTAATCACCGACATGAAAGAAAACATAGCAGAAACGAACACATTGAATGACCGCCCAAACAACAGTCAGACCACGGGTCACAACCCAGCTGAAGACAGGGCGGCTCCAACCGACTGTACTGGCCAAACACAGCGAATCGCAACTTCAACCACAAAACAGGGGGGGTGAAAAACGGCAGTGGCAGCCAAATGAGACATCTGTCCCCACAAAAACACGTAAGAAATCGCTTGCAGCTATAGGACTAGTAGGGCAAGAAGTCATCAAGCCGTCCACTACACCTTACAGACCAGTCAAAAATGATTACGATTGACCAGGTGTCCTTGGGACCGACAGCAATCCCTGTGAACCCTAAGTAACAGGGAGGAATATTCCACTGGTTCTGAATAGAGCCTCTACTTACAGCATGTTACAGATGGCCGGAGCGAGAGTATGGAGGCAAAACCCCCCAAACAAACAGCCTATGGCTGCAAGAACATCAAAACAAACTGTAACCTATCCAGGCGGCGGCTCCGTCATGGTTAGGGGATGCATCTCACACGACTGCAAGATGGACCCAGTTGACCCAATCGTGGCAACCTTGACAGGAGATCGCTAACAAAACAATCCGGGAGGAACAGCAGCCTGCTGTTTGTGCCTTCAATTTGACTACCCACCCACAAGCCAACAGCAAGACCTGTGTTTCATGGAAAGACAATGCCCAGCCTCATCGTTCAAGAGCAGTCACAGCATACCTCCAGCAAGAGGCGGTGACAACATTACCAAAATGGCCTGCCATGAGTCCGGACCGTCAATCCGCTGGAGCTCTATGGACTTGCTTGGCCGACCTATACGACACTGGAACCCTCCTCTGCAAAATCTTCCAGATACTGGAAGCATGCATTGCATCGGAGTGGCAGCATAACACCTTACAGGCAGATCAGACACTCCACTGGAGGGATGAGACGAATGATTCAGCAGTCATCAATAACAGGGAGAGATTACACCCGTATGAATTTTGTTTGCTGGTATGCAATCTGGACAACTTGTCATTGTTGTTTTCCTACAAATTAATTTCCGGCATCACAGATGAAAATGTACTTTTAAACAACTTAACCATGCCATGTTTTTTGTTCAAAAAAAGGTGGCACATCTTGGTTCACCATTTTGCGTTGAAATTAATCAAACACTGAACAAATTCCTATTGTTTCGAGTAAAGGACAGTGTCAAAAAAAAACTATTCATGGAATAAGACCATTTTGATTTACATTGATGATGCTTTCAATTAAAAAAGTAATAAATCACGACCTTAGCGATAAATGTGAGGGTTTGCTTAAACTTTTTTTCCATGTGAATAAAAAATCAAGTCTAACGTACTCGGAACCTCTTTGTGACACCCTTCCAGAAAACATCCAAACAAATCCAATGTAACCACAACTTTCAAAAAACCACAAACCTTACCCATCTTCTGCGGTAAAAAATAATAAATAAAAAAAGGGAATAAAAAAACAAAAATAAAATAAAATAAAAAAAACATAATAATACCAAAGTAATCTCAAAAGCATAAATCATCCCATTTTATGTACTCTTAACCAATTTGTCTTTTCTAATTTTGTTTTTCTTCTATTCTAATTTTTACATGTGTATCAAGTATCTTGATATATAAAATATATGTATATATAATATATAAATATAAAAATAAATATAAAAATATATATATATATATATATATATAACACACCATTGAGATGTGTAAGTATGTAGTATTTGTAATGAAATTATGTATGTGAGTGTAAATATATATATAGTAAATGTGCTCATGTAAGTGATATGTGATTTGCGAGTATGTAAAAATGTGCAAAATGTGTGTATAAGGTAAAATATATATATATATAAATTAATAAAAATATATAAGAATAATAAAAAAAAAATATTATAATAAATATAATAATGCATATGTGTAGAGATTGGGTATATAAACATGTGCATATGAATATAAACAGTAAAGAAAAAAGATTAATGAAGTCCCCTATATACACATCATTCCACACACACATCTCTCACTCTCTCACTACATCACCACCTTCTCATCACCTCTCTCTCTCTCATACTCACCCACTCCCACACCTCAATCAACACACTACCCCCTTCTCCACCACCCTCACACACACTCACTCTCCACACTCCCTGGTCTCCCGAGCTTTACACTCTCTCTCTCTCTCTCGTCCGGGCACCGCTCCGCTCCGCTCTCTCTCTCTCTTCTACCTTCTCATCTCCACTCCTCCCTCTGCCTCTCTCATTCCCCCCCCCTTCTTCTCTCTCTCTCTTCTTCACCCTCACACTCTCCATCTCTCTCGGTCTCTCTCACTCGCTCTCACTGTCCTCTTCTGTGCATGTGTGCGTGTTTATGTTCCGAATTCCGTACATATTTTGTCATGTTATTTTACTGAATGATTTAATGCAGGCTAAAATTGTACGTTTTAGTACAGTTTTCCAGTTCAAATCATTACATCTCAAGCTGTTCCCACCCTCTCCCTTCCAACCTCTCTCTCCTCCTACTCTCTCCTCTCTTCTCTTTTCCCCCCGTCCCCCCCAAAGCATCCCCCCCCCCCCCCCTCCCCCATGACATCTCACTTAGACATAAATACGTACAACGTATTTTTCATGCCTTGCGAAAAATGAATGCATGTGGTGCCTTGCTCTCTCTCACTCTCTCTTCCTCATCTCCCTCATCCCTCCTCTCTCCTCTCTCTCACCTCTCTCGCAATCGTCTCCTCACTCTCTCTCCTCGTCCTTCTCTCTCTCATTCACCTCTACTTACTCTTCTCTCTCTACGGTCTCTCTCCACTCTCCTCCTCTCTCCTCCTCTCTCGTCTCCTCACTCTCATCTCTATGCGTGCAACGTGCGTGTATTTTGTGTGATCAAAAATATGACGCACATTGGTCATAAAACAACATCACTGTCTGATTTCCATACATGCCAATCTTGTACGTTGTTAGAACACAAACAAATTTATTCTCCCAGCCCACCTCACTCCAACCCCCCGCTCTCGATCTCCTTCCTTCATCATTTATTAATAATCTCGAACTTTTTAGTTTATTTTATTTTTATGTTTATTATTATTTATTGTTGTTGTTTTTTGGTTTATTATTATTCTTATTTTTTTGTTTTTGTTTTTTCATTATCTTCTATTTTCATTTGATTTTCTCCTCTATGATTACAAGACCGCTTTGCTTGCATTCTTTGGATTTCTTACATTAATAGATTTCACTGCATGTTGTAGTCCCAACTCAGGGCGAGGACTGGATGTAAAAAAAAGCACGTTAGTGCTTATCTATTATCCTGAAAATAAAGAAATTTGTCCTTGTCTTGGTCTTGTCTTGGCTCTCTCACTTCTCTCTCGCTCTCCACTTGTCCCCCACCCACTCTTTGTTCCTCACAATCACGCCAATCTGACCCACTCCTCTCCTCTTCCCCCCTCTCTCTCTCGCCCTTACGGCCACCCTATCTCCCTATCCATTCTCTCCCTCCTGAAAGTCTCACTCTCCCTTCTCTCCGACTCTCTCAATCATATCTCCTCCCCAACACTCCCTTTCAACTAACCCATCTCATCTCCCCCCATCTCTCTCTCTTCCTCTCTCTCTCTCCTCTCTCTCACACACACACACACACACACAACAACACGCGAGCGCGCGGCCGCGCGCCGCCGCTGATTAGGCCTCCTTATGACAGGTTTAACAAGTCGGTACTGTTACTCTCTGAGAGTTTCTCAATATCGTGCCAGTGTCAAGCGAATCAGCGGAGACGAGCGACTTGATGGATGAGTTTTCCATCAGACAGCAGAACTGAACACAAACAAAATCTTAACCAAGCTATGCCCAAGTACATATGTGTTGTAATGCGCGAGCAAGCCTGGACACGTGTGCGAACCGAGCACATGCTCGCCAGAAGCATGCAAGAATGCACTCGGGATCATAATTCGTGTTATACTCCCCCCCCCCCCGCGCGTCCGTACACTGACACAATTACCAATTGAACCTCTC
>CM031602.1:24879500-24917000 GCA_018398815.1 Conus ventricosus
CTCCATTATGTCATTTTTCTAGTGTGTGTTTTCCCCTCCACATTTCCACGGAGTACTTTCATCCCCTTTTCAACAAAGCAAATTGATAGAGAGACAGACAGACAGACAGACAAACAGAAGACAGACAAACAGAAGACAGAAACAGACATAAAGGTAGACAGACAGAGACATTGATTGATTGACTGGTTTATCTGTAATACATAAGGATAAAGATTTTAGGCCAAGGCATAGTCTTACAATCTGTCATCATGCATACAACATTTCAGCACATATCATCATTTATACTGACAATTCAACATACCAGCCCTGTACTGTAATTATGGAATGATAAGCAGATTAGTCATAAAAGTAATAATGACATGGTCTGTAGTCAAAGAGAAGGAACAAACACAAGCAAACAAGCAAAAGCAGAGAGAGAGAGAGAAGAGGAGAGAGAGAGAGAGAGGGGATGGAGGGAATGGAGGAATGAGAGACAGGACGGGTCGGAGGAGGGAGAGAGGTTGTAGGTAGGGGAATAGAAGGAGAAATGGGATGGTACACAGAGTGAAAGTGGGGATGAGCGATTTAATGGAGCAGGTTAAGTTAGGTAGGTAGGTAGGTCTAGCGGAACTGAAACAGAGAGAGAGAGAGACAGACAGAGAGACAGAGACAGAGAGAGACAGACAGACAGACAGACAGACAGACAGACAGACAGAGGTGAGATAGTGAGACAGAGAGACAGAGAGACAGACAAAGCACCGTGAGGGATACAGCGAGGTCAGAGAGAGAGAGAGAGGAGAGAGAGAGAGAGAGAGAGAGAGAGAGAACTCAAGACTCAAAAACTTTATTACTCAAGGATAGAGAGAGAGAGAGAGACAGACAGACAGACAGACAGACAGACAGACAGACAGACAGAAGGGATCACGAAAGGGAAGACCCATAAATACGCTGTATCAAGTGTCGCTAACGCTAATGGGTTGTAAAGCCGGACCATTTATATACTCTATGACTCCAGCCTTCTCATTCTCCGCCCGCCCTCTCCTCTCTCTCTCTCTCTCTCTCTCTCTCCTCTCTCTCTCTCTCTCTCTCTCTCTCTCTCTGTTTCGCCATCTTTCCATCCCTCCTCCTCCCTCTCTCTCTGTCTCTCTTTTTCCATCCGTCTTCCTCCTTTCCACCCCCTCCCCCCCTCTCTCTCTCTCACCGTATGTGTTTCTCCCCCTCCCCCCGTCCTCTCTCTCTCTCTCTTCTCTCTCTCTCTCTCTCTCTCTCTCTCTCTCTCTCTCTCTCTCTCTCTCGCTTGCTCTGTCTGGCTGGCTGTCTGTCTATCTCCCTCTGCTGTGTGTGTTTCGCCCTCTTACCATCCTCCTCCTCCTCTCCCTCCCTCCTCCTTCCCTCTCTCCCTCCTTCCCTCCCTCCCATCCCTCTCTCTCCTCTCTCTCTCTCTCTCTCTCTCTCTCTCTCTCTCTCTCCTCTCTCTCTCTCTTATCGGACCTTCTAAGCTCCCTTATCCGTCCAGTCAGCTGCTCAGAGATTTTTCATGTTGGGCGGATGACTAAGCCTGAAGTGAACGGCAACATTTGAGCTGCAAGTCCATTTTGTGAGAGCGTCCGATTTGCTCCCCAAAGCCCGGGAAACGCTTTGACAAGTGGGTCTGGCTAGCATGCTCCCTACAACTAACCGTTCACAACAACTGGGGGCTTTTTGAGGCATCGGGAGATATCACGGCCATCCTCGTTTTTTTGTTTTGTTTTTGTTTTTTGTTTTGTTTTGTTTTGTTTTGTTTTGTTTATTGTTTTCTCCAAATGACAGAGAGTAATCATGAAAAGGAGACGAAATTTAAAGAAAATGGAAGAATATGAATACGAAAAGAGAAGGAACAGCAGAATAGAAAGCAGACAAGTACAGTATTAGACGTAGACACTAAGAAACGGGAATACGAGAGAAAATGTTAGAGACGAATGAACAGAGAATGAAACGGTAGAAAGATGATGTAAGAGCGGTGGAAGAGAAAGAGAATGACACACTCATACACGAAGAAAGAGACAGAGATCGACAATCGGACGCAAAGACAGATGGACAGATGGATACAAAGTCGTACAGAGAGAGAGAGAGAGAGAGAGAGAGAGAGAGAGAGAGAGAGAGAGAGAGAGAGAGAGAGAGAGAAGAGAGAGAGAAGCGAATACAAATACGAAAATTTATTCAGATTAAGAACATAGCCTGTACTGAAAGGCGATACCTGCAATACACATAATATCAATGATCATCATGAAAGAAAACAGAACAGAAGAAGCAAGTACTTGTGCACCATACGATGATGTTAAGAATACACAGTAGGTGTCCTTTTTGTGCTTCATGAATGTACATAGCAAGACTGAAGAGAATGTGTTCATGTCTTGACGCTAGGAGCAGATTTACTCTGAAAACACAAGGGTCAGAAAAACACTATGGCTATGATTTTTTTCCTAAGGTCATGAAAGGCAGGACAGCAAGAAAGGAAATGGATTTCATCTTCCTTGGCTATTACGTAACCGGCATGTCAGTTCATTTTCATTGATGGTACTGTACCTGAAATGATGACAAGCAATATCAGAAACATAACATCTGACCTTACTTAGTGCGCTCTCAATATCCATATTCATATCCAATTTAATGTCTGGTTCTATCATCCCGGGTTGTTTAAAAGAGTTTGTATTGCGCAAATCTGTCACTCTATAAATATGGTCAGGCCAGTCCTGCCACCTATAGTCGATTTTTTTTTTGTGGTTTGTTTTAAACATTTCAAAAACCTTGATATATTTTCAAATCCCTGGTTGTCCCAAAGACAAGCAAAACCAAATGAATTTAAGCGCTGACGAACATTGGTATCCTATGTCTTCTTGCCGTTACAATCCAGATTTCGCAATATCTTATAAGTTTTAACATGTATTTCGATTTCTTCCTTTCTACTTATATTTCAGCCAGTATTTAATACATTTCAAACATAATTAACGTAAATCGGATATTGCCCAAAATTACCATAAACTAAATCATTTGGTGTTCGATTGTCTACTTTTAAATTAAAATCTTTTCAATAGCATACAAATGCATACACTTTTCTAAAGACCCCAAATTTCCGCTCCATACTATAAGATTGGCTGCACCTGAGCGTCAAATAACCTAAAACTGGAAATTCATGTCAATTTAGTTCACATAAAATGTGAAGTTTAATTGTGACTGCTCTGCTCGAAATATCTTGGCATCTAACAAGAGAGAGAGAGAGAGAGAGAGAGAGAGAGAGAGAGAGAGAGAGAAGAGAGAGAGAGAGAGAGAGAGAGAGAAGAGAGAGAGACTTTGACGCTTTGGCGATTTATTGCCTTCAGCTTAACAAGCCATTAAGGCAAAGGGGATACATATACGACTTGGACACATTGCATCATTGAAGCATAAGGAAAATGAATAATGATCAAAGTAGCAAAAACCATCAGAACTTAATGGATGAAAATATCGCTCACATTGTTGGGAAGGTGCAGCTATTTATAACATAAAGTGGCTCACTCGTGAACGATCTAATTCGGTTTGGAGACTCCCCCCACAGACGGTCCTTTACTACCCTAACGTTCACATCCGCTCAATCCCAGCGCATAGTTCCCATTCCCTTCCCACACCGTGCACGCATAATTACAAACAGGAAACACAAGCTCTCATTCATCCATTCATCCTCGCTCCTAGCTCACCCTCTGTTCTGAGAGAGAGAGAGGGGGGGGGGGGGGGGGGGAGACAGACAGACTGACAGACGGAGACGTACAGATAGTCAGTCTGTCTGTACGTCTCCGTCTGTCTGTCTGTCTCAGTGTTCGAGGAAAAGAGACAGACAGACAGACAGGGAGAGCAAGAGAGAGAGAGAGAGAGAGAGAGAGAGAGAGAGAGGGAGGGAGAGAGAGACAGACAGACAGACAGACAGACAGACAGACAGACAGACAGACAGACGGACGGACGGACGGATAGACAAACAGACAGGCGGACAAACGACAGAAAGACGGACAGACAGCGAAGATGGCAAACAGGCAGACAGGTGAGAGACAGACAGACAGATAGACAGTGAGCGAGAGAAAGCGAGAGAGAGAGAGAGAGAGAGAGAGGAGAGAGAGAGAGAGAGAGAGAGAGAGAGAGAGAAAGAGAGAGAAGAGAGAGAGAGAGAGGGGAGAGAGAGAGAGAGAGAGAAGAGAGAGAGAGGAGAGAGAATGGATCATAATGGTCAAGTTAGTTTTGAAGAGCTCTTTCTTTTCTCGTGGTTAAAGGGTATGCAACACAAGGACAGATAACGTGGGTCACAAAAACGCAACCCCCCCCCCCCCCCCCTTTTGTTTTATTAGGGGATCTTAAGCTTCAAGGAAGACAGAATACCTAACCAAAAACATAACTGAACAAAAAAATCAAAGTACTGCAGACTAGTCCAATGCAGCATTTCTAATTCACTCTCCTTTATTTACGAACACATTTCATGACACGGTTTTTGTGGCGGTAGGTTTTTTAAATTTCGTGAGCATAACAACGCATGCGTTTGCGTCCTGTGCAGTTGTTGAACGCTCTACAGAGTTGCGCACCTGTCTGTCTACTTACGAATGTGCACGATCCTTTATTTCTCAATACTGTGGTGTACACAACACGCACCATGTACGGATGCCAAAAGACCGGCAGAGTATAAAGAAGCTTCGTGAACGTTTAGTTGATGGCAACTGGAAAGGGGGAAAGATGAAAAGGAAGAGGTTAGGGAGGAGGGCAGAAAGCGGATGTGAATGGAAAAACAAACACTGGCAGGGGTTGTTTGTTTGTTGGTTGATGTTTTTTTTGCGTTTTTTTTGTTTTTGTTTTTCCATTGCTGTCCGTCATTTTAATAACTCGAATGTCTCCCCGCTTCTCTTCAATCACAGTGCTGATCACTGTATCGGGTTGAATCATCCAATTACCAGCTCACGGCAATATGTCTTAGAAACATGGGGAGGAGGGGAAGCCTGAAAGGGCAGGTGAGCAAATGGGGGGGGAGTATAGGATTTTTTTTTTTTAAAAAAGAAAAAAAAACGTTTGGTGGGAAAACCGTCCCTTCACGAAAACACGGAAATACTGTCTCATCATAACTCAGTTAAGACGTCCTAGTTTTTGTCTGACAACTGTCTGTCTGTCTGTCTGCTGTCTGTCTGTCTCCTCTCTGTCTCTCTCTCTCTCCTCTCTCTCTTCCCTCTCTCTCTCTCTCTCTCATCGTCTCTCATCCGTCTCTCTCCTGTCGGCTTGCATGACTGTCTGTCTCTTGTCTTTGTCGTTCAGTTCCTGTCAGTATCTACAGTCTGACAGCCCCTGTCTTCAGGCTGCGGGCTGTCTGTCACTCTCTCTCTCTCCTCTCTCTCGCTCTCTCTCCTCTCTCTCCTCTCTCTCTCTCTCTCTCTCTCAATGTTGTGTGGAGGAGGATATATGCTCGAGTGAGTGCTTGTGTGAGTAAGTGAATGATGAGAAAGAAAGAGAGAGAATGCGCGCGTGTGTGTGGGTCGTGCTGTGTAGAAGAGAGAGAAAGAAGAGAGAGAAGATATAAAACGAGAGAGAAAAAAGAGAGAAGAGAAGTGATAGAGAAGAGAAAACAGAGAGAGAGAGAGAGAGCATGCCTATGCGAATGAGTATGTTCACCTATAAGTTGCTATAATTAAAAGCCTCTCTCTCTCTCCTCTCTCCTCTCTCTCTCGCCTCTCTCTCTCTTCCAAAATTTCTCACTTCATCTCACTCTCTCTTCTCTCTCATCCAGCAACGCAACGTAGGCCTACGTTTTGTTTGCACGTGGCGCCACGAGAACCCAACCACTTATTACCCCAACACCCGCCACTTGTGAAATTGCCATTTTTCCATCATTAAGTTACTGATCAGCGCCTCGTCAAACACGGACCTCTCTCCCCCTGAACGGCAACACTCGCCCAGATCTCCACACGGACTCCCTCTCTTCTCTGACAGCTCCTCCACACAGTCAGTTTGAATGGACACTGAGGACACGGCATGGGATCCACATTCTCCAAAGTTTCAGAGCCAGACTGTCAAGTGAAGGAAGGGCGTAAACGTCACTTTGGTAGAAGTGTGTTCCAGGATGCTTTCTTAGTGTTGCAGCTGGAACTATGACTTCTTTGGAAGGGGTTAGGGGGGGGGGGATCCGGTCCCTGTATGCCTCCGGTCAAGTCACGTGTAGCCCTTTGATCGTGGTGGCCAAATCAAGCATTTAGTTGGGTGGGTGTGGGTTGGGTGAAGAGATTCTTGATCCACTCTACACGTCCTTCTTTCAGTCTTCACACACACGTCGCGCGCTCCACAACGCACACAACCACACACTCACACACACACCACACACACACACACACACACATACACACACACCACAAACACACACATCACACAACACACACACTCACCACACACACTAGCATGCCATATATGCATGTACAGTCGTACTGCACGTGTAATGGATGCTTACATATGTGTGTGCAGAGTGCGCCGCGCGCGCGCGCGTGTGTATGTGTTGTGTGTGTCAGTCTGTCGTCTGGTGTGCGTGTGGAGAGAGAGAGAAAGAGACAGCGAGAGAGAAGAGAGAGAAGATTGTGTTGTGGTGTGTTGTGTGGTGTTGTGGTTTGTGTTGTGTGTGGTGTGTGTGCATATAATATACTACGGCGTGCGCGCGCACCGCTGCGGCGTCTGTGTGTGTGTGTGTGTGTGTGTGTGTGGGTGTGTGTGATGTGTGTGTGTGTGTGTGGTGTGAGAAGAGTGTGTATGTGTGTGTCTATGTGTGTAATGTGTTGCGGTGCTTGTGGTATGTTTGCGTGCGTGCGCGGTTGTTATGTTGTTTGGTTGTTTGTGTTCATGAGGCGTAGGAGGTTCCCAATCGCATGTCATCAAGAAAACACTCATCAGCATCAGTGGTGGGAAAATCGACCCGTGTCTGCTACTCACGGGTTTAACAGCTCCCCCTGACATCTTTACACCCGCAACTGAGCGCCCGCTTCAGGTGAAACCATTCCACTGAAGTTTCTTGGCGGCTTCAATCACTTCACAACCTAACACGGGGAGAAGGGGGGGGGGGGGGGGGGGGGGGGGGGGGGGGGGGGGAGGGGGGACGAAGAAGAGGAAAAGTAAAGAGAGGAAGAGATGGATCAAGGGGTGGGGGGGGGGGGGGGGGGGAGGGTTTAGAAAGGGGCGCGGGCCGCAGATTCCTGAGAGTGCTATTTTCAGAAATATCTCATCTCTATGGCGAAACTGTGCTGAACTTCTATTCGTCTGTCCTTCCAACTCTGTCCCGTCCCGTCCGTCCGTCCGTCCGCCCGTCCGTCCGTCCGTCCGTCCGTGGTCGTCTGTCTTGTCTGTCTGTCGTCGTGTCTGTCCGTCTCTCTCTGTCTGTCTCTCTCCATCGCTCTCTCTTCTCGCTCTCTCTCTCTCACTCTCTCTCAAACACCAGTTTATTTCACTTTTGATGTCCCCTCCGACCCCTTACCCTTTCTTCCTCTGATGTGCAATATTGCCAGATACCTTACCGCTATTCTCTCTTCTCTCTCTCCTCTCTCTCTTCTCTCTCTCTCCTCTCTCCTCCTCTCTCTCTCTCTCTCCCCGCGTAGTGTGCTGTGCGTGTGTTTTGCCGGCATCAGCCTGCAGATAAACGTTAAAGGTGCATTTATGTAATCGTTAATTCTCGCTCTCTCTCTCTCTCCTCTCTCTCTCTCCTCTCCTCTCTCATCTCTCTCTCTCTCTCTCCTCTCTCGCTGTCTGTCTGTCGGTCTGTCCTGTCCCTCTCTCGCTCCATCTCACCCACTCTCTCTCGCGTTATAAGTAATTAACTAAACCAACCACCCAGCGATCTTGCGAATTACCCCTCCGTTTTTTAGTCATCCATCTAACCGTTCCTGCCGCAGTACACCGGAAACCAGTCACATTCAGCACACGGATGTCAACTGGCTCACTCCTCGCTTATTCGACCCCGCGTCCATAATACAGGCTGAATGGGCGTATGCTGTGCGGTATGTGGGCCAATGGCCTGCTTTCGAATCACCCTCTGCCATGAAGCAACTGGCGACTGGGTTTTAAACTCCTTGTGACGTGGTTGAAAGGTGTTTCGACTCTTTCACACGTTGTTTTAAGACGTTCTCCTCCATCTTACGATCATTGATTGTGTCCTTGTGCAAGGTCTCGTAAATCTATCGACCGACACTGGGAATGTAATAGGTTAAAGTTATGCCGCGATAGCCTTCCTACCCACCTCTCTTCTCTCTCCCTCCCGCCATCCCTCTCTCTCTTCTCTCTCTCTCTCTCTGAACACACACAACGCAGCCTTTTCTCTCTCTCTCTCGCTCACATCCCTCTCTCTCTCTCTCATCTCTCTCTCTCTCTCTCTCTCATCAAGATGCACACATTCTAGAGACAGACAACAAGTCGTACATATCAATTTGTGACATGAACTAAATCCACACAGGTAAAGGCGGGCCGAGCAGGAGAAACACACAGATCTAACCACGGAGGAAAAAAAATGACAGAGCAGCATCTTCTGTGGTCATTCCAATCAACATTTGCAGAGAACACAAAATACTACCTCACCTCCTAACCTGGGCGCCTATTTTTTTCGAAAAAAAAAGAAAAAGAAAAAAAGAGACTATTCTGGATACCAGTTTTCGGCTACACAACAGACCATGAATGAGCCAGTCATCCATTTCAACGAACGAAGGTTCACATTACAAGAAAGAAATTAAGAAAGAAAGAAACAGCAAAAGAAGAAGAAAGAACGGAAAGAAAAAAAATGACAAGAATCACGACATGTCATCAGAAGAAACGACAGAAATGAAGGAACAAGAATAAGAAAGGAAAAAAAAGCAAACAAAGATACAAGATATGAAAAGAGAGAGAAGGAGAGAAGAGAGAGAGAAGAGAGAGGAGAGAAAGAAGGAAATAGGATGAGAAGAGAGAAGAGAGAGAGAGAGAGAAGAGAGAGAGAGAGAGAAGAGAGAGAGAGAGAGAGAGGAAATAGTTGGAAGGTTTTGAGTATACACGTCGTCCTTATTTGTAAACAGAAAGTGTCCGTTGTCAACGTTAACGGTAAAGTTCAAACAGAGTTACACCAAACAAGAACAAAAGCCACAATCAATATAAACAACAAGTTTTAAACTTAAGCATTAATTCTAAAAACTCCCATCCCCATCTGACCATCCGAAGCCGGTTTTCACAGATTAATAACTACACATCATGTCCAACAAAACGATTCGCCGCCCTCCCGGAATTACCATTGCAGCTCACTGTACAGTGCATCCTCATTTCATAGTGTTCGTGTCCAAACGAGCTTCATAGGGCGACACTCCAACGCAAAACACTCCCACGTAAGACTTCCATCGCCAGGCTCCGAACACCGGGCCTTTGCGTCACGAAAATAATGACGATCCATTTTAGAGTTTGTTTGTGTCCACGTGAATTCAACGTGAACGGATCTACACTATTGTTCTTGATATTTTTCAACTGTTTAGCGTCGGCCATACAAAAAAGATCGTGTAGAATGTCGTTTTCTTAATCGCGGTATGAACTTTGCCTGATAGTCCATTTGTGGTTTTGTTTTGTTGTTTTAGTTTTTGGCTTTCATGACAAAACTTTCGCGAGAATCTCTCTCTTCTTCTCTCTCTCTCTCTTCTCTCTCTCATCTAATCTCTCTCTCTCTCCTCACCATAAACATATAGGCCTACATAAACAGATAAAATGCACACTCCGCGCACGAGCGCGCGCACAGACCAAAAACCGACACAGAACACACACACGTGCGTGCGCGCGCGCGCGCGATATGTGCGTGGTGTGTGTGTGTGTGTGTGTGTGTGTGTTGTGTGTGGTGTGTGTTATGTGTGTGGTGTGTGTGTGTGTGTGTGTGTGTGTGTGGTATGAGTGGTGGTGTGTGTAAAACTGCAGGAGAGGGACAGAAGAGAGAGAGATAGAAGAGCGAGAGAGAGAAGAGAGAGAGAGAATAGAGAGAGAGAGAGAGAGACCTGTGAATGATCAGCTAACGCAAGTGCGCGCACAGTACGTGCAAGTGGGCGTGCGTTCTTGTGTGCGTGCAAGCGCGTGCGTTCGTGTTTTGTGTGAGTGGTGTGTGTGTGTGTGGTGGGTTGTGTGGGTGTTGTGGTGTGTGTTTGTGTGTGTTGCGCGCGCGCCACGCGCGTTATGCGTGTGTTTGTGTGTGTAAGACTGAGCACAATAAGTTTGTTAGGGTGCGGATGGAAGCAATGCACCGTTTGCATGCAAGTATGTTGTACTATTGCCAATGTCCTGCGGGTTGCTTGGGCTGCTGCGTGCGTCGTGCTCAGAAGTGTGTGTGTGTGGTGTGTGTGTGTGTGTGTGGTGTGTGTGTTGGTGTTGTGTGTGTGTGATGGAGCTGTATGTGTTGTGGGTGTGTGTTGTGTTGTGTGTGTGTTGTGTGGGTGTGTGTGTGTGTGGGTTGTGCGATATTCGTGCGGTGTGGGCACATTGTGCACCATTGTGTGTGTGTGCTGTGTTGTGTGTGTGTGTGGTGTGTTGGTGTGTGTGTGTGTGTTGTGCTGTGTGTGAGTGTGTGTGAGTGGGTGTTGTGTGTGTGTGTGTGTTGAGGGGAGTGCTTGTGTCTGAGTGAGTTATTAGATGCGTGTGCTGCATGCACTTGTGTTCATGTGTGTGGGTTATGGTGTGGGGGTGTGGGTTGTTTGTGGTGGTGTGTGTGTGTGTGGTGTGTGTTTGTGTGTGTTTGTGTGTGAGAGAGAGAGAGAGAGAGAAGTATGGCCCGTGAGTGCGTGGCTCATGTGTGTTGTGTGTGTGTGTGTGTGTGTGTGTGGTGTGTGTGTGTGTGAGTGTGTGTGGTGTGAGAGAAGAGAGAGAGAGATGCGAGCGTGCATGTGTGCATGTATGATTGTATATTGAGTGTGTGCACGTTATAGCATGCTACGCTGGTGAGTGTTTCTCCCAAGTTCAACCTCCTGGTACTTACTAACGTCGGATCCTGATGTACCACAGCTAGCCAAGCTCATACACCTCACAAAACCTGTACTGTTATCTTGGAAGCAAGAAACCCATGGAACTCATTCCGTTCAAGAAACGAATTTATAGGGGCCAGAACTGGTACTCTCTGTTTCCCCTCCTCCGCTCAACCTGTCAATCCTACCTCACATTGCCTCTGTGCCCCCCCCCCCCCCCCGCCCCCCGTCATCCTCCTGTCCTTATTTTAATCACAAAGAAGCCATCAAACGAGCTGGGGTTTTTTCCCACTTAACCTCGTATTCACTTCGGGTCACAATAATGTCTCTGATGAGCAGATGCTGTCTGTCAGGCTGATGTACCTGTTTCTATAGAACCGACCCGACTAAAACCTATTTTGTTCTCTAATTAAATCTATGATTTCGAGAGAATGTTTGTCCACTCTACGATTCACACACACACACCCTAACACATCACACACCACACACACACACAGACAACGCATGCGCGCTCTCCCAGTGTAGAACGACCCCATTCCTCACGGTTTTTTAACCAATTCTCTCTCTCTCTCTCTCTTCTCCTCTCTCTCTCTCTCTCTCTCTCTCTCTCTCTCTATCTCTCTCCTCTTTCTTTTACCTGCTTCGGTGGATGTTTTTTTATTTTTTTTTGGACTGGATTGGAGAGCGCTCCATACGTGCAACGCATTTGTGCCAAACAGACTTGGACCTATAGACCAATTTAAATCTGATCAGCACATATATAACGTGTGTGTTCAGATACATATGAGTTGGAGATTCGTGCGTGCAAGATACCGGAATTGTGCCTTTTTAGTCTTGCAGTACTTCGTCCTGTACAACCTGAAAAGCAATTAGTTGAGTGCACATTAAATTGTAAGTGCACATTCTACAGACACCTATTTCCAACCACTGCTGTGGTACCTAATCACCATGTGTTTGATTGATTTTTCTGTTTTTTGTGTGTTTGTTGTTGTTATTGTTGCTGTTGTTTGTTGTTGTTATTGTTGTTGCTTTCATTATTTATTTTAATTTTTGTTTTATACGTTCCTTTCTTCCTTCTCCCGTTTCTTTTTGGTTTTTTCCTTTTACTTGTGCAACTCAGACATAATATGACCACAAAACCAGAACTCATGGCCATCGAGAGATGGATAGAATTTGCCATTTAAATATCATAGTGCAGCCGAAAGAACTCTGATATCTCGACCCTGATATCGAACCACCAAGAGCCATTCCATGGTTCTGGGTCTCTCCGAACAAGACTAAATACCTACATTAGTGATAAAGATGTAGCAGACCCAGTAAATATCGTCGAAAAAGACCCTAATAAAGACAAAGAGACAGGTCTTCATAGTGTATGTCCAGTGAATCTCTCCAACTTCAAGAGACTTTCCCACTAGAACAGCATGACGTAGAAGCAGTGTGGAATACAAATCACACTGAACAAAACACGATCCAATTTAATCGGGTTTGCTATCGGAACCCAGCAAAAGTCCAGCTGGACTGATACAAATGTGTTACTATGATGGACGCATTTCCGTAGAATGGAAAGAGATTGTTTTAACTCGGGACTTCAATGTAGATCTTTTGAAAACAAACAGCCAATGGACCAACGATATGTGTGTTGAATTTACATCAGATTATCAACACCCACCAGAGTAACAACACCACTTCAAAGACAAATCATTGAACCATATCTATATCTAAATGAAAAATAACATACTAGAAGCTTGTGTACCCTCTTCCTCAGTGATCATTACCCGTGTGGGGGTTACATGATCGAAACATGGAGTAGTAAATCCCCAGAAACCAGGACACAAAACCATAACCTATCGTTGCTTCTCAAATTTAACGAACAAAACTTTTTGCTTGATAAATGAACTCAAACTTAATACAGTATACAATATTGGCTGATCCAGAGTCAGCGATTGACTTTTGGATCGCAATTTTTAACAGAAGTCTATAAACAGACATGTTCCGTTAAAAACAATCCGAGTAAAGCATAATCCCAATCCACCGTGGATAAACGAAAGAATTACAGAGCGTCTACCTTAGAGACCGTTTTTGAATAGAACACATGGCTATGAAAGAAGATTCACGATCACAAGAAAGCAATAAACTCTCAGAAGCCGCAGCAAAAAACGAAATACTATCGCGAGTTATTAACTTCCAAACAAAATCCAAAACTGCGGTTTGGCAAGCAATAAAACCACTTAACAACAACAGTTCTTCTTCAAATCAACTGGTTATCAAAGGTATTTCAGATGAACAACTTAACACTCACTTCTCTACCAATCCAGATACGTTGTTACTACGATCCATTCAAGCTCTAATGAACTTAAAGAACTCCATCAATTTGTCACGACAAAAAAATCACGTCTGAACTACACATTCCATTCATAACTGTGCACGAGGTGTAACAGTACCCTACTTTCAATCTCAAACAGTCAGGAACACGTTGGACTAGATGGATAGATGGCAAAATTCACAACTCTCGGCTCCAGTTATAACTGACACGTTAACGTATATCTTTAATCTGTGCATTTGATAAAATTATATTCCTAATGCGTTCAAAAAGGCAAAAGTTATACCCATGCCCAGAAATCTGTGATAATACTGATCCGTTCAAACTACAGACTCAATATCAATCGTATCTATCCTTCAAACCTCTAGAAAAGCCATTGAAATAAACACTATCCTTCCAGCACTTCAACAAGTACAATTTGCTCCACATCCCCGGAAAGTCCTGGTTTCAACAGAAACATTCCTGCCATTCTGCAATTAATCAATCTGTAGATTGAGGCTTAATAATATTAATAACATCAGATATTGGTGACTTATTTCGTTGATTTTAAAAAAAGCTTCGATGTCATTGACCACAACTCCTTATTCGAAAACTGAGATTTTACGTCCTTTCAAAATCCGCCTTATATCCTTTTCTAAAATCATCCATCACAAAACGACAACAATGCTCTATCGGGGACGGCTGTCTCTTCTATAACAACACTAAGTATGGCGTTCCACCAAGGCTCCATTTTAGGCCCGCTACTCTTCTCAATCTACATTAATGACCTACCCCTACATGTGAGATCTACATGGGACCTCTTTGCAGATGACACCACAATTCACAACAGCCATAATGATCCTTCCAGTCTTTCCAAAACATTTTGCAATAGAGACCAACGAACCTTGTAAAATGACCGAACTAAATCATATGTCACTTCACACCTCAAAAAACAAAACTCATGTACATTACAACTAGGCAAAAAAGACAAAGCTCACCAATGATTTCCCTCCTATACACCTCAATAATGTACTTGTGGAACAAGTCACTCATCATAAAGTATTAAGGACTAATAATTGACAATAGTCTCAGCTGGAATCCCCACATAACGTTACTATGCGCAAAAAGCTCTCCTCAGAAAGTCTATCACTCACCAAAACAAACCTTTCGTGAACTTCATTCACGAAAAACTTTTTTTCCATGCACAAATTCATCCTCATTTGATTATGCATCGACTATATGGATTCTGCAAGTGCAAGACAACAAAAACCATTTGTTCAGCCTACATAAACGAGCGCTCACAACTAATCCTTCTGAAGAAAACTACCTCGAAAGCTCTGATTAAAAACATCTTCACATCTTCCATCACCAGAGACTCAAATCAACAAAGGCTAATGATCAACAATTCTGACGCGGGAATGCTCCAACAACTTTAATGAGCGAGTCTCCAGAAAGTCTCGTCGAGAAACTCCCCTCTATCGCCTTAGCCCTAGCCCCAAATTGACCTATACACATGGAGAAAACAAGTAAAGCAACCCTAAATGAAAATACCGCCCAGGTTAACTGGAGTATTAACATGGCACAAAATATTAATTCTGACAAGACGGGGATTCCATAGAGATGATAAAACCACCAAGTGGTGACAGTGAGTCTCCTGCCTGGCAGCATGTGCGTGCTCGTGCATCACACCATCCGTTCACTCGCAAAAATGAAGTTTGCTCACCGCACAGAAACGGCGTTTTATCGAGTAAGTTTCTCACAGCACAGTCACTGTCCAACAAATGGAACGAAGAAGAATGCAGAAGGACAACGTTGCAAATTATTGGCATAGCATTCTACTGGTATGACGCACAAAGCAATTGGACGTCAACAGGGATACCAAAGTCAGTAATCAGCCAATGATAAGAAAACATGCAGAAACCGAACACAGTGAATGACCGCCACGATCAGGAGACCACGTGTCACTACCAGCGTGAAGAACAGAGGCGCTCCACCGACTGCGGTACGGCAACAGCGATTCGCAACTTCAACCACCCGGAAACGGCAGTGGCTGTACTGCCAAAATCGACCTCTGTCCCACAAAAACCGTTAGAAAATCGCTTGCAAGCATAGACTGAGGGCAAGAAAGAGAGTCATCAACGCTGTCCACACCTTTACAGACAATCATAAGAGATTACGTTTTCCTGGTGTCCTACCGACAGCACTGGAAACCGAAGGAACTGAGGAAGATCCACTGGTCTGATTAGAGCCGCTTCTTACTGCATGTACAGATGGCCGGAGCGAGAGTCATGGAGCATCCCCAAACAGCCTATGCTGCAAGGAACATCAAACAAACTGTACCGTTCGGCGGCCGCCCGCATGGTGTGGGATGCATCTCACCGACCAGCAAGAAGGACCTGTGACCATTTCGTGGCAACATGACAGGAGATCGCGACATCCGGAGTACTGCAGCCGCTGTTGGGCTCAATTTTGACGACCACCCACTAGCCACAAGACCTGTGTTCATGGAATGACAATGTCCCAGCCTCATCGATCAAGGAGCAGTCACAGAATACCTCCAGCAAAGAGGCGGTGGACAACTTACCATGGCCTGACAGGATCCCGGACCTCAATCCGCTGGAGCCATCTATGGGACTTGCTTGCCGTCCTAATACAGACACGGACCCTCCTCTGCAAAATCTCCAGGAACTGAAGCAGCATTGCTACGGGAGTGGCAGCAGATCACCTTTCAGCAGATCAACGACTCACTGGAGGGATAGACGATGATCAGCAGTCATTCAAATGTACAGGAGAGGATACCCCGGTATTGATTTTTGGTTGCTGTATGCAATCTGGAAACTTTCAATTGTTGTTTCCTCCAAAATTAATTTCGTCATCAACAGGATGAATTGTTAATTTAAAAGAACTTAACCATGCCCATGTTTTTGTTCCAAAATGTGCACATCTTGGTTCACCATTTTGCAGTTGAATTATCAAAACACTGGAGACCATATTTCGATGGTTTGTACGGTATGGAAGTGTCATACTCGGGCCATGGCATGAAAGACCTTTGTGGGGGGGGGGGGAGGTACTTGATGTTGCTTTCATTAAATAGTATTTTTCTCGTCCTTACGATAAATGTGAGGGTTGCTTAACTTTTTTTCCATGTGTATATATAAATCAAGTCCTAACGTACTCGGGAACCCTCTTTGGTGGAGACTCCCTTCCAGAATACACAAACAAAACCATGTACCACAACTTCAAAACACGTACCTTACCCATCTTTCTGCGGTAAAAAAATAATAAAATAAAAAAAACATAAGAAAAATAAAAAATAAAAAAAACATAAGTAATACCAAGTAAACTCAAAGCATAAATCATCCATTTTTCATGTACTTAATACCAATTTGTCTTATCAATTTGTTTTTCTTCTTCTTTTTTTTTTCATGTATCAGTATCTGAAATATATATAATATATTATATATATATATATATATATATCTATATATATAAATATATATATTATATATTCACCAGTGTTGTATGTATTATATGTTGGTATGTATTATGTGGTGTGTATATAATATGTTACGTGTGCGCATGTCTGTTTATGTGTGTGCGTGTATGTATGATGTGCATGTATGTTGTATATGTAAATATATATATATAATATAATATAAATAATATATATATATATATATCATATAATTATAATATATATAAAATATGCATAATGTGTGTTGTTGGGGTAATATATGTGTGCATATGGAATATAATCTTATGAAAATGATATGTTGTCAACCTTTTTTCACTCTTTCTCTCTCTCTCTCTCTCTCCTCTCTCTTCTCTCCTCTCTTCTCTCTCTCTCTCTCTCGCGCTCTTTCTCTCTCTCTCTCTCTCTCCTGGCCGCTCTCTCTCCTCCCTTCTCTCTCTCTCGCCTCTCGCATTCTCTCTCTCTCTCGCATCTCCTCTCTCTCTCCGCCGTCTCTCTCTCTCTCTCTCTCTGGGGGTCGCTGTCTGGTGCAGGTTGCGTGTGTATGTTCGAATTCCGAACATATTTTGTCATGTTCATTTACTGTCTGATTTTATGCAAGGCTAATTATTGTAACGTTTTTAAGTACAGTTCCATTTCAAAATCATTACATCCATGCTGTTCCCCCTCTCCCTTCCCTTCCTCTCTCGCTCTCTCCTCTCTCACTTCCCCCCCCCCCCCCCCCCCGCCCATGTCATCTCACTTTTGGCTTAATACGTTCTACGTAATTTTCAGGCTTGCGAAAAATGACTGCATTGGGAGCCATGCTCTCCTCGCTCTCTCTCTCTCCTTCTACTACGTCACTCTCTCTCTCTGTCTCTCTCTTCTCTCTCTCTCTCTCTCTTCATCATCACTCATCCCTCTCTACCATCTCTCTCGCTCTCTCTCTCTCTATGCGTGCAAACGTGCGTGTATTTGGTTTCAAAAATATTACGCACTTTGTCCATATTCACTTCACCTGGCCTGTTTTTCATACATCCAATCTTGACTTGTAGTACACTTACATATTTTCCCCAGCCCACCTCACTCCCTACCCCCGCTCTCTCCTTCCACTCATTATTATTATTCTCACTTTTTATTTTATTTATTTTTTGTGATTATATTTTATTTGTTGTTGTTTTGTTTATATTATTTCTTATTTTTTGTTTTGTTTTTCATTATCTTCGTATTTCATGTTGATGTTCCTCTATGATTACATGACGCATTGCTTGCTCGTTGATTTTTACATTAATAGATTTCACTGCATGTTGTAGTCCCTACACAGGGCGAGGACTGATTAAAAAACACGTAGTGCTTATCTATTTTTCCTCGTAAATAAAGAATTTGTCTTTCTTTTCTTGCTTGTCTCTTTCTCTCTCTCTCTCCACGTGTCCCCACCTCTCTTGTTCCTCACTCACCTTCTCTCCTCCCTCTCTCTCTCGCCCTACGCCACCCTATCCTCCCTATCCTTTCTCTCCCCTCTCTGTATGTCCTCTCTCTCTCTCTCTCTCATCTCTCTCTCTCTCTCTCTCTCTCTCCACACACACACACACAACACACACGCGCGCGCGCGCGCGCCGCGCATGAGTATAGGCCTACTTATGACAGGTTTAATAAGTCGGTACTGTTACTCTCGGATGTTCTCATATCGTTCAGTGTTCAGCGAAGCTGCGGTGACGGAGCGACTGATGGAAGAGTTCCATCAGACAGCAGACTGACACATACATTATCTTACCAAGGCTATGCAAGAACATAATGTGTTGTATGCGCGTGCAAGCCTGACAACGGTTGCGAACGCAGCACATGCTCCCAGAACTTGCAAGAATGCACTCGGATCATAATTCTGTTTTCCCCCGCGTTCGCCGACTCTGTCCACACCAATGAAACCGCTCGAAGCTGTTACCTTGAAAAAGAGAAAGAGTGACAGGAGACGGAACAGAGAGAGACAGAAGACAACAGAAAGAAGTGAATGAAAAAAGACGTACAGACAAAAGAGACGCAAGAGCGGAGAAGGAGGGAGAAAAACAGAGAAGAGAGAAGAGAGAGAAAGAGAAGGAGAGAGAAGAGAAGAGAGAGAGAGAGAGAGAGGAGAGAGAGAAGAGAGAGAGAGAGAAATAAACATATAATCCAGAGACAACAGATCGATTGGGGGTTAAATGAATTCGTTACTGGAACTGACGCACATTTTGTTAGGCCCAATAATGGCTTGCAGAATATATGGAAATCTCTCCACACTGGTGAAGTGAAAGTCGTATGGGAGCTAAAACAACCGATACGTAAACTTATGACGAGAGCGGTACGCTTTGTGGGACTAAATGAAACTTAAGACGGATGAACATACTCTTGATGGTAACCACGGAGAATCAGAATACCTTATTGAAACTGAATTGTAGCAAGAACGAAAAATAAACATCAAAGAAGCTTTGCAGAATGAAATATACTCTTTACATGAAGTGCATTTTGTCTTTAGAGCAAGAACGGAAAACAACCTTGACATGGATATGAACTTTTAAAGGAAAGAACATACCTTGATATAAAGCTGAACTTCAAGCAGAATGGAACACTAATATAGGCTTGAATAGATTTCTGAGAATGAAAATAGCCTTAACACAAAAAGTATTTACAGCACTACTGAAATAATATTGCTATCAACATGAACTCTTAGCAAGATCAGAAAACAGTCTTCTTGTGATTAAGTAACAGTTAGCGAGAAAGAGAGCAAACAATCAAAAAAACAAGAAAAAAAACTTTGGAGCAAAGCAGAGGGGGTTTGGAAGGTATGTTTGACATAAAAAAGACCTACACGAGAGAGAAAAATGTTCCCCACTACAAATGTATTTTCTACTACGTTTTCCTCGTCCACTGATTTCATCGTCCTTGCACTTTTTCCTATGGGTGTCATTCTATTTTGTATAACAATAGCCTGCCAGCTTCGTCTCTCTCTCCTCTCATCTCTCTCTCATTACTCCTCTCTCCCTCTCTCTCCATAATCTCTCTCTCTCTCTCTCTCTCCTATCTATGTTTTCATTATCGCTGTAAACAATGCCTGCCAGCCTTTTCTCTCTCTCATCTCTCATCTCTCTCTCTTTTCTCTCTTCTCTCACCTCTTCTTATGTTGTCATTTTAACTGTAAACAACAACCTGCCAGCTTCTCTCTCTCGCCTCTCTCTCTCATCCTCTCCTCTCTCTTCTCTCTCTCTCTCTCTCCCCCCCCCCCCCCCCCCCCACATCATTCCAACTTTTTTTTCCTGAAACAACATTGTCATTTCCTCAACACAGACACCCAGTAACCAGGAACAATAATAATGACGACGCGAGGACCAGAAATAGCACGCGAGAAAGATACTCCCCCCCCTCCCTTCCCAAACAGAGCCAGATGACACCACCCCACCGCCTTACGGCCAGCCAGCGGACAACAGAAAAGGGGAGAACTCTGCCCACCAGCTCATTAGCGGCCTGTTCTTCAAACGAGCCCCCCCCGGCCAAAATCTCCTCCTGAAAATAGTTTGATACCCGTAGGAATGTCAAATCAAAAAGAAGGGCCCCAAATGCCACAGGCGGATCCACAGGGTATGGCTCCTAACCGAACACCCGGTCACGTGTATTGCTGATGAATGAAACGGTCCACAATGCGTTTCATGCTGACCGTACATGTTTTAGATAGAGAACGCGGAAACTTACGTCGTGCTGATACCATTCAAATGGATTTCCAACGCCTGCCTTTCTTTTTTTTTCTTCCTGGGGGGCACTCGATAGATCCCCCGTCCTCAAATAGATCCCGTCTCGAGGGATCCCACATCCTCGACAGACCCTGGGCCGTCTTTCGATGATCCCCGCTCGATAATCCCCGTCTCGATAGAATCCCATCTCCAATGGATACCCGTCCAACTGATCCTAGTCTTGATGGATCCTCGTAACTGTTTTTTTTTTTTTCCCCCTCAAATCTGAATGAGTGACTTTTTTTTTTTGTTAAATGATTTTCCTTCAACAATTATTCAATTTTTGCAGCATTTTCTCGCCTTGTATGGGTATCGGTTATCCCTTGTTTCTTTAACTGTTTATACAGACGGATCTTCGGAGGATGGGATCTACCGAGACGGGACCTATCGAACGAAATCTTCCCATGTAACTGGGATCTATCGAGACGGGATCAATCGAGAGGGGATCTACTGGAACGGGATCTATCGAGACGGAAATCCGCACATGTAGTGTGGGGATCGATCAGACGGGGATCTATCGAGATGGATCTACCGAACGGAGCTATTCGAGGATTACCATTCCTGCGAGCTGCCCTTTTCTATTCTTCTGTCTCAGCGCGGTGGAAAACACTCACGCCCCTGACGTCTGGCTGCTTGGCGACAATTACAGCAAGAGAACTGTGACTGAAGTGTTTCCTTTTTTATATATGATTTGGGTTGTTTCAAGACATTTCCTCCTGCGGGACAAAACACCTTGTACTGTGACCGCCTACACTCTCTCTGCCTTTCCTTTTGATTCATACAGCTGATACACAGCCCTGTCGACGGTGTAGGGCCGTACCCAGGGCAAAAACCAGCTCTGTAAGAACAAGAAATCGTTCTAAAGGGGACGGAAAGAGGGATGGCGCGGGTTGGCCTTGTTGACGAAGCATTGAGCTCTCTCGCTCCAAAGTTTTGGGTTCAAGGCCGCCTTGATACATCGGGTCGAATAGTTTTCCTTCGATAAACCTAGTGTCAGATTCCCTCACTGGCGTTGCATATGATGCTTTTCATCAACCCGTTCCTTCTTCGTGGAGGAGTCCTTCGTGTCCGCATCGCGGGATGACCGAAACACACAAGAAAGTCATGCATGGTTGTGGTCGTGCTAAGACATCTACCCTGAAAACGGAATACGTGAACTGAAACCAACACGAATGCAAACTCACACTCAGGGTTAATCTTGAGTTCAAGCATGGAGAAAAAGGAGAAGGAGGAGGAGGAGGAAAGGAGGGAAGGGAAGGAGATAGGAGGAGGAGGAGGAGGGGAGAGGAGGAGGAGGAGGAGAGAGGAGGAGGAGGAGGTGAAGAAGAAGAAAAAGAAGAGGAAAGAAAAAAGAAGAAAAGAGAAGAAGAAGATGATATAATGATGATGTGAGGAAGATATGAGGATGATGATGATAGGATGATGATGAGGAAGAAGGAGAGGTAGGAAAGGAGGAGGAGGGGGAAGGGGAGGCAGCACAGCAACAGAAGAAAAGACGATGATGATGATTGATGAAAAATGATATGATGATGATGAAAGATGATGATGATGTTCGGTGCTGCTGCTGCTGACGATGATTGTATTGATGAAGATTGTATTGAGGAGGAGGAGAGGAGGAGGGAGAAGAGGTGGAGGAGTAGGAGAGGAAGAGTAGAAGGACATAAAGAGCGGGAATTCTAGACGAAAATGGCATGGGAAAGACTTTAAGTACGAAGAGATTATACCACATACACAAGCCCCTCCTGCCAATTTCCCCGCACAGACAGAACACCTCGCAACACCACAAAGAACTCGACATCAGACATCATCTGTGGCAGCGATCCAATTCGCATTTCAGCATCATGTAGGATCAGATACTACTTTAATTAGTGAAATTTTGTGGTGGCTGCCCCCCCTCCCCCCCCCCTCCTACCCTCAAACACACACACACACACACAGCACACACACACACACACTCACATACACATTTACACCCACACATCAGAAACACAACACACACACTCGCGCCGCGCGTGCACACAACACACACCACACACCCACACCACACACACACACAAACACACCCATACACACACCACACCAACACACACACGCCACACACACACACACACACACACAAAAACCCACTAAACAGATCTTAGATAAGGCACGTGCCTTGGCCCTTTCTGAACGTAAAACGATAAAGGCTCTGCCTCGCTTTGTCCGACGTAGAACAATAATATGTAAGCAGCAGAGACATGAAATCAAACACACATCATACTGCAGCGTGGGACAGCACTGTCCCACTAGACCCGACATTCCTTTCAGGCCTCCGCCCATGACCCACGGCCCGGCAGCCTAACAATCTGTGTGCATATTGACGTGCGACGTTTGTTTGTGCTGCTCGAGCTATGTACGCGCACGGAGCTAATGATAACGTCGACAGGGACGAAGGCAGTCGGTGCTGTTATAACCCCATCGTAGGGCCGGAAAATAATGGCCGGCAGGCGTTTCGCGCAGCTAAGTACTTTTCCATTGCAAACGGATCCATTTTACGTTCGTGACTGCAGTCCTTCCTGCACAGCCTGATTGTCATTCAGCTATCGGCACCACGTACACAGAGATCAAACAGTGACTTTATAGGAAAGTTATATTCTGTTCTTCTTTCGTTAAGAAATAACTGGAGGGTGACGATCTCTGTCCGATAAACGAAACTAATGCAGTCAACTCGTGATGCGCTGCAGCCTGTATTACGAATGATACACAGAGAAAAAAACGTAATCCACAACAAATCCGACATCAGCAAGAAAAGGGAAACAAAAAAACAGCGATTAAACCCGCCACAAAATAAATCGTGAACGCCGAATGACCCAACGATAAAGAAAGACAGAACAAACACACAAAAAAAAGAAAAGGCGGGCGAAAGAAATGATTGCTAGAAGACCGCCTGTGTCAGGAAACACAAACACCATATAAAACTTTGTAGCATCTGAATGCAAATATTGTTTCCTACGGAAAACATATGTTATCCTTTGGAGAAATCCACGAAAATAGGGGAAAATTTGTTATTTATTCTATCAGCCACGAAGATCATGATTGTTTTCCTCAGATCACAGCTGTTTTCCCTGTTGTTTTTCCTGTTTTCACAGGATTCATTGTTCTTTTCCGCATATTTTCCTCTGGGTGATGACTATTGGCCCCTGCTTTTCCTGGGAAAAAGTACCGCTCTCACTCAAGGAAAACTGCAACAACAGGGAAATCAGTTATGGTAAAAGTTCTTTTGACACGCGCAATCGCATTTCCCTGACAACACAAGACGTACGCAATAGGTATCATTTGTATTACTACGCGGACTGCTGCTTAAAGAGGGAACCCAGTGTGACCTCTAGGCTTATCAAATCTTCACTCCATTTTTGCTGTTTCCTTCAGGATAGTTTACTGTTCTTACCCGCAAAAAAATTAGTAAAAAAAGATATTGTGTCCCCGAAGTAAAATGTTTTTGGTTTTTTTTTCTCGGAAACATTGGATACTTGGGGAAAACAAGAAAAAAAAACAAAAGTTGTGATTTTCAGGATAACAGCATGAATACTGGTTTCCTTATCACTTTTTTTTCTCTCAGGGAAACAGAGAAAACAGCTATCGCGACACGTGAGGCCAGTTTCCTCCCGATGGCTACCATGCGTGCTCCTCGCCCAACCCAAGCAGGTACATGGAAGCAGCCGTTGGACGGGAAGTATTGATCTGTCCTGCACGTCAGACAACGGGCATGACTAGTAGCAAGGTCTTGCTACTGACTCATCCATCCCTGCTCTGCTGAAGCCACGTCCTCCACCACCCACCGCAAACCATGACGGTGGGGGAGCATCTTCGATCTTTGTGTACTGCGCTGGACAGACTGGGGGGCAAATGAATACCATTACATCGTCATCGTCATCAGCATCATCTATCGTCGTCAGCTCCTCATCAATCATCTCATCATCATCATCATCAGCCATCAACGTCATCATCATCATCATCATATCGTCCGTCATCATCATCATGTATCATCATCATCATCATCAGCAACAACCAACCATCATTCATCATCATCATCATCCACATCATCATCAGCATCACCATCATCCATCATCAATCATCATCATCATCATGTATGTCCCCAACGTAGGGGCAATTTCATTATTATTACTGGGGAAAATGAAAAGAAAACTCCAACATTTCAAAAATTAAAAGACGGGTAATCTTCTAACTAATTGGTGTAATTGGATTACTCTTCCTTTAATCGAGGTAACCCCGGCACGGTTCAGTTGTAAAATAATTGCAAAGTTGAAAGAGCTATGAAGCACTTTACATGATGCTATGAAACACTTTACATTAACATGAGTGCTATGAAAACACTTACATTATACCAAACAACTGAAAAGATAAATGGCAATGCTGGGCTCATTTCAGTAGTAAGGAGAGGCGGACACGAACGAGCGAGGGGGGGGGGAAAAAATGGGGGGGGGGAGAGTGGAGGAGAGATGAGGGCATAGTTTAAAAAAAAACGGCTGAAAGACGAAAAGCGAACAATACAAGAATATAACCATAACTGACCCCCGCCGTAAACCCCCCCCCCCCCCCCAAACACACACACACACACACACAGCCCCTTGCCAACGCCAACCCCCCTCTCCTGCATAATGAATTATCCCCGACCAGCTGGTCCACTCACAGATCCACAGTGCCGCACAATCGTCTCCCCTGCCATGACTGACTGAACCTAAACAAAGACAAACTGATACGACGAGGGTGGATCATTTCGGTCTCGTTTTTTTTTTGTGGGGGTGCTTGCGAGAATACCCTACCGATCGTCTGGATTTTTGGTCAACGCCTCTTGAACACGTCGCTGCAACTCGTGCACAAGTGTCTCGAGCCCCCAGACCCGCGTGGTAAGTAGCGTGTGGGCCCTGTATGTATTCTGTTTGGTGTGTGTGTGGTTGTGGTTGGTTGTTCTGCCTGTTTGTTTCTCTCTCTCCTCTCTCTCATCTCACTCTCTCTCTCTCTCTCTTTTCTTCTCTCCTTCTCTCTCGCACTCTCTCTCACTCTGCGCGAGCATGCAGGCGAATGTGTGTGTAGGGTGTGTGTGCTGTGTGTGTGTGTGTGTGTGTGTGTTGGTGTGGTGTTGTGTGGTGTGTGTGTGGTGTTTTTTCCTGTCTGACCAATTAAGTCACTTTCGCCTTCGCTTTTTTAATCTGCCTTTCCTTTGCTAATTTTATTTTTTTAGTCTTTCTTTCTTGTTTTTGTTTTGGAAAATAACTCATTTCCATTTTGTATGATTCTGTGGTTACCCCCCCCCCCCCCTTTTTAATTCAAAGAATAGCCTGTTTGTGGTATTGTTTTTGCATTTTTCATCGTTGTAAGATTTTCCACTTAACTTTTTTTTTAATCAGTATTGTTCTTGCTTTGTTGGCGATGGCAGCACACAGTACTCTCTCTCCATCTCTCACTCTCTCTCTCTCTCTCTCACACTCTCTCTCTCTCTCTCGCTCTCCGCTATCTCTCTCTCTCTCACTCTCTCTCTCTCTGTGTGTGTGTTGGTTGTGTGTGTGTGTTTACTTCTTGCTCACATATTCGTGCTAATATTGATCATGACGACGGTCATTGCTAGTACATTAGAGACAAGACTATTTTGGCCGATCGGAAATCTCTTGCGGAAGGCAAAAAGATTTTGTTTCTTAATGGTGAAAACAAATCTATAAATGTCGAAAAAACTATTAACAATTCAGATCTTTGAAATACGTAACTTTGCGGATAAAAATTAAAAGGAACATCACGTAAACAATACAATTTTCTTGGATATTTTTGGGTCCAAAGATTAATTTGTAAATGTGTGGGTGTGTGTGTGTGTGCTGTGTGTGTGTGAGTGGTTGTTTGTGTGTGTGTTTTGCGTGCGGCGTGCGTGTGAGCGTGCTGGCGTGCGCGTGGCGTGCGTGCGGCGGTGCCGTGGCGTGTGTGCACGCGCGCGCGCGAGTGGCGTTTTTTTCGAGCGTTCGTTTTTTTTTTTTTCGCGTTTTATAGCTGACTTTTCACAATTCTTTTGCCAATCAAAAGATTGACAGAAGCGAATAACGAAACACGCTACATCAATCTCTTGGCGGGGGGAATAGGAACCAAAACTCCGAGAAAAAAAAAACGCCGGATATTTTTAAGTCAAAATTCAACTTTGATTTTCCTGAGTTTCAAACATCATCAGCCAGATTTTCCCATATTTACAGACATTTGAAAAGTGGATGTTGGACGCTCGAGCTACACTCAAAAAACGAACAAACAAACAAAAAACCTCGAACGTTTGATGACCTTTATTCAGACCATGGTTTCCCACCATGCTATCGCTGACTTCGAGGCGGACACTCAAGACCGTTGAAACGCCAACCATGACAAAGGTTACGTCCCCTCTTGGCGTCACTCTCGCCCTCTCTCGCCCTTTCCCACCATGACCTTGGTCAAAGCGCACCGTGTTCAACCTGCCCTCGGCAGTGTCGAGGCTCTGTCGGGCTGAGTCATCATTCTTTTCGCCCACAGACCTCGGACCTTGGAGTCAATGAATTATCGCAACTTGTTCTCGGCTAACACTGCAGCAAGTGCGCGCATGACGTCCTTCTCTTTGAGAATTCCATGTCTGTTGGCGAGGAAAAGGGTCTGGCCACAAAAATTCGCGCCAATGGAACATGTAAACATAGTGCATGGTTGTTCTTCCTTGTACGTTTGTTTGTCCTTCGGTTTTTTATTTGTTAAACATTTTCCACAGACCGAATACTTTATTCTTTAAACTTTTGGCGTATACATATGATAGTGGTGTTTTTTTTTTATTCCATGTCGGTACGTTATCTTGTGCATAACTCAAAACACTTTGTTTTGTAACAGAACGTTTGATGAATCGGATCTTTACATATGCTATTTTTGGAATGGCGATCTACAATACAAGCACGAACGAACGACACACACACACCCACACACACACACACACACCACACATCACACACACACACACACACACTCCTCTCTCTCTCATCTCTCTCTCTCTCTCTCCTCTCTCTCTCTCTCTTTCTCCTCTCTTTCTTCTCTCTCTCTCTCTCTCTCTCTCACTCATCTCGTAAACGCACACATACCGTATGGCATACACACACACACACACACACACACACACACACACACCACACACATTCACACACACACCACACGCACACATACACACACAACACACACACACATCACATCCACACACACACACACAACACACACCACACACGCACCACGCAACGCAACGCACGCACGCACGCACGCCACCGCACGCACGCACTGCAACGCACCACGCACGCAACGCACGCACGCACACACACTACATCACACACACACACACACACACACACACACACACACACACACTCTATCAACCTGGAACACTACTTTACTAAAACCATTTTCTGTAGAAAAATGCTACACACTGCTAGCTGCTACGCATCTTGCTAAGATTATCACAAAAGTAAGTTTGACTTTTGGCGCAGTTGTGTAGTGGGCGTGTATGTATGTATGTGCATGTATGTGTGTATATGTATAATATATATAATAATATAATCTATATATATTATATATATATATATATATAATATATATATATAAATATGCATATGTGTGTGTGTGGGTATAATATGTGCATATGGATATAATACTTATGAAAAATGATTATGTTGTCCCTTTTTTCACTCTTTCTCTCTCTCTCTCCTCTCGTCTCTCTCTCTCATGCTACTCTCTCTCTACTCTCACTCTCTACTCTCTCTCTTTCTCTCTCTCTCTCTCTCTCTGCCGCTCTCCTCTCTCTCTCTCTCTCTCACTCTCTCTGCCTCTCTCATTCTCTCTCTCTCTCTCTCTCTCTCCTCTCTCTCTCATCTCTCTCTCTCTCTCTATCTTGCTCTGTCTGTGCATGTGTGCGTGTGTATGTTCCGAATTCCGTACATATTTTGTCATGTTCATTTTACTGTCTGATTTTATGCAGGCTAATTATTGTCGTTTTAGTACAGTTCCATTTCAAATCATTACATCTCATGCTGTTCCCCCTCTCCCTTCCATCCTCTCTCTCTCTCTCACTCTCTCTTCCCCCCCCCCCCCCCCCCCCCCCCCCATGTCATCTCACTTTGCTTAATACGTTCTACGTATTTTCATGCCTTGCGAAAAATGAATGCATGTGGTGCCTTGCTCTCTCTCTCTCTCTCTCCTCTCTCTCTCTCTCTCTCTCTCTCCTCCTCTCTCTCTCTCTCTCTCTCCTCTTCTCTCTCTCTCTCCTCCTTCTCTCTCTCTCTCCTCTCTCTCCTCTCTATGCGTGCAAACGTGCGTGTATTTGTGTGTTCAAAAATATGTACGCACTTTGTCATATTCACTTCACTGTCTGTTTTCATACATGCCAATCTTGTACGTTGTAGTACACTACATATGTTTCCCCAGCCCACCTCACTCCCTACCCCCGCTCTCTCCTTCCTCTTCATTATTATTATTCTCACTTTATTTTATTTTATTTTTTTGTTATTATTATTTATTGTTTGTTGTTTTGTTTATTATTATTCTTATTTTTTGTTTTGTTTTCATTTATCTTCTATTTTCATTTGATGTTCCTCTATGATTACATGACCGCTTTGCTTGCTTCTTTGATTTCTTACATTAATTGATTTCACTGCATGTTGTAGTCCCTACTCAGGCGAGGACTGGATGTAAAAAAGCACGTTAGTGCTTATCTATTATCCTCGTAAATAAAGAATTTTGTCTTGTCTTGTCTTGTCTTGTCTCTCTCTCTCTCTCTCTCCACTTGTCCCCACCCTCTCTTTGTTCCTCACTCACCCTCTCTCCCCCCCCCTCTCTCTCTCGCCCTACGCCACCCTATCCTCCCTATCCTTTCTCTCCCTCTCTGTATGTTCTCTCTCTCTCTCTCTCTCTCTCTCTCTCCTCTCTCTCTCTCTCTCTCTCTCTCTCTCTCTCACACACACACACACACACACACTACGCGCGCGCGCGCGCGCGCGCGCATGAGTAGGCCTACTTATGACAGGTTTATAAGTCGGTACTGTTACTCTCTGAGTGTTCTCATATCGTGTCAGTGTTCAGCGAAGCAGCGGGTGACGAGCGACTGATGGATGAGTTCCATCAGACAGCAGACTGACCACAACATTATCTTACCAAGGCTATGCAAGTACATATGTGTTGTATGCGCGTGCAAGCCTGGACACGGTGTGCGAACGCGAGCACATGCTCGCCAGAAGCATGCAAGAATGCACTCGGGATCATAATTCGTGTTTTACCCCCGCCGTTCGTCCGTACTCTGTCACACCAAGTGAACCGCTCGAGCTGTTAGCCTTGAAAAAGAGACAGAGTGACAGGGAGACGGACAGAGAGAGACAGAGACAGACAGAAAGAGTGAATGGAAATAAGACGGACAGACAGAAGAGACGCAGAGCGGGAGAAGGAGGAGAAAAACAGAGAGAGAGAGAGAAGAAAGAGAGAGAGAGAGAGAGAGAGAGAGAGAGAGAGAAGAGAGAGGAGAGAGAGAGAGAGAGAGAGAGAAATAAACATTTAATCCAAGAGACAGACAGATCGATTTGTTAGATATGAATTCGTTACTGGAACTGACGCCACATTTTGATTAGGCCCAATAATGGCTTGCAGGAAAAGATGGAAAATTCTCTCCACACTGGTGAAGTGAAAAGTCGTGATGGGAGCTAAAACACCGATGACGTAAACTTATGACGAGGGAGCGAAACGCTTTGTGGACGTAGAAGTGAACTTAAGGTACGGATGGAACATACTCTTGAGGTAACCACGGAGAATCAGAATACCTTGATTTGGAAACTGAATTGTAGCAAGAACGAAAAATAAACATCAAAGGAATCTTTGGCAAGAATGAAATATACTCTTTACATGAAGTGCATTTTTCTTTAGCAAGAACGGAAAACAACCTTGACATGGATATGAACATTTTAAAGGAAAGGAACATAGCCTTGATATAAAGCTGAACTTCAAGCAAGAATGGACACTAATATAGACGTGAAGAGATTCTTGAGAATGGAAAATAGCCTTAACACAAAAAGAATTTACAGCACTACTGGGGAATAATATTGCTATCAACATGAACCTCTAGCAAGATCAGAAAACAGTCTTCTTGTGATAAAGGTAAACATTTAGCGAGAAAGCAAACAATCAAAAACATAAAAAAACTTTGGGAGCAAAGCAGAAGGTATGTTTGACATAAAAAAGACCTTACACGGAGAGAGAACAATGTTCTCCAACTACAACTTGTATTTCTACTACGTTTCCTTCGTCCACTGATTCATCGTCCTTGCACTTTTTCTTATGGTGTCATTATAGTTGTAAACAATAGGCCTGCCAGCTTCTCTCTCTCTCTCTCTCTCTCTCTTCTCTCTCTCTCTCTCTCTCCTCTCTCTCTCTCTCTCTTCTTATGTTGTCATTATAGCTGTAAACAATAGGCCTGCCAGCTTTTCTCTCTCTCTCTCTCTCTCTCTCTCTCTCTCTCACTCTCTTCTTATGTTGTCATTTTAACTGTAAACAACAAGCCTGCCAGCTTCTCTCTCTCTCTCTCTCTCTCTCTCCTCTCTCTCTCTCTCTCTCTCTCTCCTCCCCCCCCCCCCCCCCCCCCCCCCCACTCATTCCAACCTTTTTCCTGAACAACATTGTCATTTCCTCAACACTGACACCCAGTAACAAGGACAATAATAATGACGACGCCGGCGAGGACAGAAATAGCACGGCGAGAAAGATAACTCCCCTCCCCTTCCCAAACAGAGCCAGATGACACCCCCACCGCCCTTACGGCCAGCAGCGGGACAAACAGAAAGGGAGAACTGCCCACCAGCTCATTAGCGGCTGTTCTTCAACCGAGCCCCGGGGCCAAAATCTGCCTCCTGAAATAGGTTTGATACCCGTAGGAAATGTCTAATCAGAGGCAAATGCCACACGATCCCACAGGTTATGGCTCCTAACCGAACAGCCCGTGTCACGGTGTATTGCTGGATGAATGAAACTGTCCACAATGCGTATCATGCTGGACGTACATGTTTAGATAGAGAGACGCGGGAAACTTACGTCTTGCTGAATACCAAGTTCAAATGGATGTACCAACGCCTGCCTGTTCCTTTTTTTTTCTTCCTGGGGGCACTCGATAGATCCCCGTCTCAATAGATCCCCGTCTCGATGGATCCCCATCTCGATAGATCCCCGTCTTCGATGGATCCCCGTCTCGATAGATCCCCGTCTCGATAGATCCCCATCTCAATGGATACCCTCTCAACTGATCCCTGTCTTGATGGATCCTCGTAACTGTTTTTTTTTTTTTCCCCTTCAAATCTGATGAGTGACTTTTTTTTTGTTAAATGATTTTCCTTCAACAATTATTCAACTTGTGCATGCATTTTCTCGCCTTGTAGGGGGTATCGGTATGCTCCTTGTTTCTTTTAACTTGTTTTAGTATCGAGACGGGGATCTATCGAGATGGGGATCTACGAGACGGGGACCTATCGAGACGGAAATCTGTCCACATGTACTGGGGGATCTATCGAGACGGGGATCTATCGAGATGGGGATCTACTGAGACGGGGATCTATCGAGACGGGAAATCCGTCCACATGTAGTGGGGGATCTATCGAGACGGGGATCTATCGAGATGGGGATCTACCGAGACGGGGATCTATCGAGATGTACCCTTCCTTCGAGCTGCCCTTTTCCTTCTTCTGTCTCTGCGCGGTGGAAAGACACTCACGGCCCCAGACGTCTGGCTGATTGGCGACAATTACAGCAAGAGACTGTGTACGGAAGTGTTTCCTTTTTTATATATGATTTGGGTTGTTTTCAAAGACATTTCCTGCTGACACCTTGTACTGGACCGCCTACACCTCTCTCTGCCTTTCCTTTTTGATTCTTTACAGCTGTTTCACAGCCCTGTCGACGGTGTAGGGCCGTACCAGGGCTAAAACCAGCTCTGTAAGGAACAAGAAATCGTTCTATAAGGGGACGGGGAAAGAGGGAGGGCGCGGGTTGGCCTTGTTGACGAAGCATTGATCTCTCGCTCCAAGAGTTTTGGGTTCAAGGCCCGCTTGATACAGTCGGGTCGAATAGGTTTTTCTTCGGAGTAAACCTGTGTGCAGATTCCCTCAATGTCGTTCAAATGATGCTTTACATCAAACCCGTTCCATTCTTCGTGGAGGAGTCCTTCGTGTGCCGGCATAGCGGATGACAGAAACACACAGAGAAAGTCATGCATGTTGGTGTCGTGCTAAGACATCGTCCCTGAAACGGAATACGTGACTGAAACAGACACTGAATGCAAACATCACACTAATGGTTAATCTTGGAGTTCAAGCATGGAGAAGAAGGAGGAGGAGGAGGAGGAGGAGAAGGAGGAGGAGGAGGAGGAGGAGGAGGAGGAGGAGGGGGAGGAGGAGGAGGAGGAGGAGGAGGAGGAGGAGGAGGAGGTGAAGAAGAAGAAAAAGAAGGAGGAGAAGAAGAAGAAGAAGAAGAAGAAGAAGAAGATGATGATGATGATGATGATGATGATGATGATGATGATGATGATGATGATGATGATGATGATGATGAAGGAGGAGGAGGAAAGGGAGGAGGAGGGGGGAAGGAGGAGCAGCAGCAGCAACAGAAGAAGAAGACGATGATGATGATGATGATAATGATGATGATGATGATGATGATGATGATGATGTCGGTGCTGCTGCTGCTGATGATGATTGTATTGATGATGATTGTATTGAGGAGGAGGAGGAGGAGGAGGAGGAGGAGGAGGAGGAGGAGGAGGAGGAAGAGTAGAAGGAAGAGAAGGATGGAATTCTAGACGAAAATGGCATGGGAAAGACATTTAAGTACGAAGAGATTATACCACATACACAGCCCCTCCTGCCAATTTCCCGCCAGACAGAACACCTCGCAACACCACAAAGAACACGACATCAGACATCATCTGTGGCAGCGATCCAATTCGCATTTCAGCATCAGTGTAGGATCAGATACTTTAATTAGTGAAATTTTGGTGGTGGCTGCCCCCCCTCCCCCCCCCCCTCCTTCCCTCAACACACACACACACACACACACACACACACACACTCACATACACAATTACACACACACAGAAACACACACACACACTCGCGCGCGCGTGCACACACACACACACACACACACACACACACACACACACACACACACACACATACACACACACACACACACACACACACACACACACACACACACACACACACACACACAGAGTCTAGATAAGGCACTGCCTTGCCCTTTCTGAACGTAAAACGATTAAGGCTCTGCCTCGCTTTGTCCGAACGTAGAACAATGAATATGTATGCAGCAGAGACATGAAGATCAAACACACATCATACTGCAGCGTGGGACAGCACTGTCCCACGTAGACCCGACATTCCTTTCAGGCCTCCGCCCGATGACCACGGCCCGGCCAGCCTAACAATCTGTGTGCAGTATTGACGTGGACGTTGTTTGTGCTTGCTCGAGCTTGGTACGCGCACGGAGCAAATGATTAACGGCGACAGGGACGAAGGCAGTCGGTGCTGTTATAACCCCATCGTAGGCCGGAAAATAATGGCCGGCAGGCTGTTTGCGCGGCAGCTAAGTACTTTCTCATTGCAAACGGATCCATTTACGTTCGTGACTGCGTCCTTCCTGCACAGCCTGATTGTCATGTCAGCTATCGCACCACGTACACAGAGATCAACAGTGCTTGTTAGAAAGTCTGTTCTTCTTTCGTTTAGAAAGTACTGGAGGGTGACGATTCTGTCCGATAAACTGAAACTAATGCAGTCAACTCGTGATGCGCTGCAGCCTGTTACGAATGATACACAGAGAAGAAAAACAGTAATCACAACAAATCCGACATCAGCAAAGAAAAGGGAAACAAAAGAAACAGCGTTTACCCGCCACAAAATAAATCGTGAACGCCGAATGACCCACACGATAAAGACAGACAGAACAAACACACAAAAAATGAGAAAGGCGGCGAAAGGAAATGATTGATAGACCTGTGTCAGGGAAAACACAAACACCATATAAGAACTTTGTAGCATCTGAATGCAATAGTAGTTGTTTTCCTACGGAAAACAGATGTTATCCTTTGAGAAAACCAGCGAAAATAGGGAAAATTGTTATTATTGCTATCATCCACGAAGATCATGATTGTTTTCCTCAGAATCACAGCTGTTTTCTGTTTTTTCCTGTTTTCTCAGGATTTCATTGTTTTCCCATATTTCCTCTGGGTGATGACTATTGTCCCTGCTTTTCCTGGGAAAAAGTACCGCTCTTATCTCAAGGAAAACTGCAACAACAGGGAAATCAGTTATGGTAAAAGTTTCTTTGACAAGCGCATGCGCATTTCCCTGACAAGCACAAGAGCGTACGCAATATGGTATCATTTGTATTTACTACGCGGACTGCTGGCTTAAAGAGGGAACCCAGTTGTGACCTCTAGGCTTACAAATGCTTCACCCATTTTTGCTGTTTTCCTTCAGGATAGTTACTGTTCTTCCCGCAAAAAAATAGTAAAAAGATAGTTGTGGTCCCGAGAGTAAATGTTTTTTGGTTTTTTTTTTCTCGGGGAAACATTTGGAGTACTTGGGGAAAACAAGAAAAAAAAACAGTTGTGATTTTCAGGGATAACAGCATAATACTGGTTTCCTTATCACGCTTTTTTTTCTCTCAGGGAAACAGAGAAAACAGCTATCGTCGACTCGTGAGGCCAGTGTTCTCCCGATGTGTACCATGCGTGCTCCTCGCCCAGACCCAAGCAGGTACAGGAAGCAGCCGTGACGGGGATGTATTGATCTGTCCTGCCACGTCAGACACGGGCATGACTAGTAAGCCAAGGTCTGGCCTACGTGACTCATCCATCCCTGCTGCTGCTGAAGCCACGTCTCCACCCCCACCGCAAACATGACTTTGGAGTCATCTTCGATCGTTTTGTACTGGAGCTGACAGACTGGGGGGCAAATGATACCATTATCATCGTCATCGTCATCATCATCATCATATCGTCGTCGTCATCATCATCATCATCATCATCATCATCATCATCATCATCAACGTCATCATCATCATCATCATATCGTCGTCATCATCATCATTATCATCATCATCATCATCATCAACAACAACGTCATCATCATCATCATCATCATCATCATCATCATCATCATCAACATCATCATCATCATCATCATCATCATCATGTTGTCCCCTAACAGTAGGTGGCAATTTTCATTATTGAGTTACTGGGGGGAAAATGAAGAAAACTCCAGACATTTCAAAAATTAAAAGACGGGTATCTTCTAAACTAGATGGTGAAGTGGATACTCTCCTTTAAACGGACGGTAACCCCGGCACTGTTCAAGTTGTAAAATAGATTGCAAAGTTGAAAGAGCTATGAAGCACTTTACATGAGTGCTATGAAACACTTTACATTACATGAGTGCTATGAAACACTTTACATGAGTACCAAACAACTTGAAAAGATAAAATGGCAATGCTGGGCTCATTTCGTAGTGAGGAGAGGCGGACACGACGGAGGCGGAGGGGGGGGGGGAGGGGGGGGGGGGGGGAGAGTGGAGGAGAGATGAGGGGCATAGTTGTAAAAAAAAACGTCTGAAAAGACGAAAAGCGAACAATAACAAGAATAGTGTACCATAATCTGACCCCCTCCGTAACCCCCCCCCCCCCCCCCCCCCAACACACACACACACACACACAGCCCCTTGCCACGCCACCCCCTCTCCTGCAATAATGGATTATCCCCTGACCAGCTGGTCCACTCACAGATCCACAGTGCACACAATCGTCTCCCCTGCCATGACTGACTGAACCTAAACAATGACAAACTGATACGACTTAGGGTGGAGTCATTTCGGTCTCGTTTTTTTTTTTTTCTTCGGAGAAACCCTACCGATGAGGTCTGATTTTTGGTCGAACGCTCTTGACACGGCTGCAAATCGTGCACAAGTGTCTCGAGCCGCCCAGACCGCGTGGTAAGTGAGCGTGTGGGCCTGTATGTATTCTGTGTGTGTGTGTGTGTGTGTGTGTGTGTGTGTGTGTGTGTCTGCCTGTTTGTTCTCTCTCTCTCTCTCTCTCTCTCTCTCTCTCTCTCTCTCTCTCTCTCTCTCTCTCTCTCTCTCTCTCTTTGCGCGAGCATGCATGCGTAAAGTGTGTGTGTGTGTGTGTGTCTGTGTGTGTGTGTGTGTGTGTGTGTGTGTGTGTGTGTGTGTGTGTGTGTGTGTGTGTGTGTGTTTTCTGTCTGACCAATTATCTCTTCGCCTGTCGGTTTTTTAATCTGCCTTTCTCTTTGCATAATTTTATTTTTTTTATTCTTTTCTTTCTTGTTTTTGTTGTTGGAAATAACTCATTTCCATTTGTATGATTCTGTGGTCTTAATTCAAGAATAAGCCTGTTGTGGGTATTGATTTTTGCATTTTTCATCGTTGTAAGATTTTCACTTACTTTTTTTTTTAATCATTATTGTTCTTGCTTTGTTGGCGATGGCAGCACACAGTACTCTCTCTCCATCTCTCTCTCTCTCTCTCTCTCTCTCTCTCCTTCTCTCTTCTCTCTCTCTCTCTCTCTCTCTCTCTCTGTGTGTGTGTGTGTGTGTGTGTGTGTGTGTTTACTTCTTTGCTCACTTATTCGTGCTAAAATTGATCAGTGACGACGTATTTGCTAGTGACATTAGAGACATGACTATTTTGCGATCGAAATCTGCTTGCGGAAGGCAAAAGATTTTGTTTCTTAATGGTGAAAACAATCAGAAAATGTCGAAAACGTATTAACAATTCAGATCTTTGAAATACGTACTTTGTGGATAAAAATTAAAAGGAACATCACGTAAACAATACATTTATCTTGGATTATTTTTGGGTTCCAAATATTAATTTGTAAATGTGTGTGTGTGTGTGTGTGTGTGTGTGTGTGTGTGTGTGTGTGTGTGTGTGTGTGTGTGCGTGCGTG
>CM031602.1:24927000-24934500 GCA_018398815.1 Conus ventricosus
CGCCTCAGACAAGACACTGGGAGTGGGGTTAGGGGTCTGGGAAACCTCGTTTTAAAGATTTAATTGGATCTTTCCCCCATCCACCCTTCTCTCTCTCTCTCTCTCTCTCTCTCTCTCTCTCTCTCTCTCTCTCTCTCTCTCTCTCTCTCTCTCATCCCACTATTGCTGTCCCATGGATTTTTTACCTCATTATTGTCTTGAAGCTTAAATATCAATGCAGTGCCTGGTAGCGAGAGTGATGACGATTTGATCGTGTTTTGTGACAAACGTTTCTGCGTGGGTGCATTCTATGTATATTCATTTCATCGCACGGCCCAGCTCAACTCGGTCTCAGGAATGTTGGCGCCTGCTGTGTGAGTTATCCACAAAGCCCCTCACTCAAAGATACCATTCTGTGTAGGTGGAGGGTTTGGCTTCAGCCTTCGTAATTACATTCACTGCGTGAATTAAGATTCCACTCTTTGAACAGCAAGTGGCTGGGTCTGCATTGCAGCACATAATAAGCAGAAGATTGGTTTTGTCATTAAGTGCACGCATGTCATTAATCACGTGCGAAAAGCACAACAATTTTCGACTAAAGAAATCACTTCAGGGACACAAAAACTTGCGCTTCTGAGCCTACCTGCAGTGTAAGTACTTTACAAAAAGCTCCCAACAGCACAGTATGGCTCTCGTTTGTTCACTGAGTCATTGTTGCAGACAGACTGGATTGTTCGAAAGTGCAGACGAACAGACTCCCATTTTCTAAGGCTGTATTATCTTCAGTGCCCTCTCAGAGGCATTCTAACCCAATGGGAGCAGGTCGTCACAACACTGCCACTGATTCACTTCAGTGATGTTCTGTATAACCTGTTCTGATCCAGCTTACACACCTCCTAAGCCCCTAGCTGACAACAACAATCACTTAGATGTGCAGCCAATGTGAATGAGCGACCTCTCCAAAGAGCGCCACCACATCCAGTGGCAGTACCCTTGAGCTATCAAGCACCAACAACTTTAAAGCAAACTCGCAACGATCATGAAGAGAAAATCAAATATGAGATCATCGTGTAAGCAGGGCATGGAGGATCACAGAATTTGACCTTTTGTGTCCATCATTGAATATAAGGATGATGAAAACATATCCTGAGGCTCTTTTCTAGTCTGAGACAACATGGCAGGTCCACTTTGAACTTCTTTTCACGATATATTCCAGTGTCAACTAAGCGTGAAAAATACAGGCACCTGCAGAGCTAGCCAGGAAATTTGGGCACACTCTTGGGCACGTATGGATTATGAGGATGAAACCCGAGAGTATGGTTCCAGTTTTCCCTTCTGAGCCCGCAACTTTCTCAGCTGTGAGTACGAGCCCTATGGAGCCCCACATCACACAAATAAATGCCTCTGAGGAGACTCGAACTCGCAACCTCCCAGCTTGAAGCCTGCTCAGATAACCACCGCACGATGGCAACTGGTGAAATTTCGTCAAGTTTGTAGGTTTTCGTTCAGTACAACGGCCCAACCTTAAATCGGATTCAATAACAGTGAAGAATTTTGACAATTTCTGAGTTGAATTCGCACCTAATATCTGGCACACTCACTTGTACTCTGATTTTTTTTCTCACTCCAGAGAAAATTATTTTCTTCTGTTGATTAAAAGTTTACAGCAGCCGAAAATACACATGTTAGGGTGTAATGTTGAAGGAAAATGTATACAATCGTTTTAGCAGTCTTAACAAAGATCAAACCATAACACCCTTTCTCTCTTATTCCCATCTGTCTTCCATTCCCTGGCGTTCACTTTGAGTGGCTCTGCGACTGAACAGTTGCTGTCTTTAACAGAAGGGGGATTCATATGCGGCGTTCTGCTCTTCCATTAGAGCAGGTACCGATGAACACCAATGAAGAACTAAGCAGCTGAGAGGGGTCTACTGCTAAACGTGGCCTCACTGTGACTTGAATTGTTTCCATGTAGACTACAAGCGCCAGGACTGCCACAAGACGAGCCAGGTTGTGACTGTAGATCTACGCGTGAAAATCAAGACATGCAGGGTGAAAGTTTGATCTTTGACAGGGTGAGAGGTTGAGGCATATGAGGCAGAGAAATGTGTATACCTGAAGTGACCCTGCAGCATTGAAGTGACTACTCTGACGGTTCGCCTCTTAACAACCTGACATCAATTGTTCCCTGTAGACTACGTGTAAAAGAGTTGCGACAAAACACTACGGTCTAGAATGCGTGGCATGGATATACACTGTCTGCTTGTCTGTTCTCTCAACAATGATTTCCATATACTCTGTATAAATCTTGATGCAGAAATCAGGATTCGTGACTCCATGGACGTGTGTAAGGTGCTCCCCAAAAACAGGAGTAGTAAGAAACCTTTCACACATTTGAAGCCCTAAGCATATGAGGGTCTGGGCTTTATATTTGCTTTATCAGGATTTCAAATGCGTGAAAGGCTTGATTCATGCACTATCAGGGTTTCAGATGGGTGAAAGGTTTGATTCATGCACTATCAGGGTTTCAGATGGGTGAAAGGTTTGATTCATGCACTATCAGGGTTTCAGATGGGTGAAAGGTTTGATTCATGCACTATCAGGGTTTCAGATGGGTGAAAGGTTTGATTCATGCACTATCAGGGTTTCAAATGGGTGAAAGGTTTGATTCATGCACTATCAGGGTTTCAGATGGATGAAAGGTTTGATTCATGCACTATCAGGGTTTCAGATGGGTGAAAGGTTTGATTCATGCACTATCAGGGTTTCAAATGGGTGAAAGATTTGATTCATGCACTGTCAGGATTTCAAATGGGTGAAACTTTTGACACTTGCCTTCTTGGGCTTCAGACAGAAGGAAATTATGATACTTTCCACATATGGCTTAAAATGGGTGAAAGTTTTGATGCTTTTATTACGAGGCTTCAGATGGATTCATGTTTTCACACCCGCTTATCGAGACTTCAATTGGGTGAAAGTTTTGACACTTGCCTCTTGAGGGTATCAGATGGGTGTATGTTTTGACACTTGCCTTATTGGGACTTCAAATGGGTGTATTATTTGACATACAATATCATAGAAAAATTGGAAACCACAAACAACGTCACTACCAAGAAGCAAGGTAAACCACTGCAGGTGGTCCCAGACATCAACAGGTGAGCTAAGCAGAGATGAACAGCCCTGATGTGGCCCTTTGTGGTCGGCTGGGCTATAAGCAACATTATCTTATCTTACCTAAGCAGAGATGACTGACACACACACGGCAAAATGAAGACAAATGGATAACGAACACACCAGGGATGACTTTCATTACAAACTGGCAGTCGTCTCTACCAGAACGTAAACTGCTCAGAACACTACGTTAGCACTGACTGCTATTCCCAGCAGACACACAGGGTGCCTGTTATAGGAGGGAAAAAGCACGGAGAACGATTCCACTTTCGGTTCTAATGCAGTGTGAATCCCCTTAACAGTCGGCTTGGAATTCTGCACCAGTTCGTTTAAACATTAGGAGTGGAGCTAGGGGTCTGCGAAACCTCGTTTTAAAGATTCAGTCAACTGGATCTTCCCCCATCCACCCATCTCTCTCTCTCTCTCCTCTCTCTCTCTCTCTCTCTCTCTCTCTCTCTCTCTCTCTCTCTCTCTTCCCTCACCCTTCCTGTCTCTCTCTCTCTCTCTTTCTTTCGCTCTCTCTTTCTCTTTCTCCCCTCTCTCTCTCTCTCTCTCTCTCCTCTCTCTCTCTCTCTCTTCTCTCTCTCTCCCTCTTCCTCCCTTTCTCTCTTCTCTGCTCTCTCTCTTTCTCACACACACATACACATTTCTCTCTCTCTCTCTCTCTCTCTCTCTCTCTCTCTCCTCTCTTCTCTCTCTCTCTCTCTCTCTCTCTCATCCCACCGTTGCTTTCCCGGGGATTTTTTCCCCTCATTATTGTCTTGAGGCTTAAATGTCAGTGTAGTGACTGGTAGCGAGAGTGATGACGATTCGATCGAGTTTCGTGACAAACGTTTCTGCGTGGGTGCATTCTATGTTTATTCATATCATCGCACGGCCCAGCTCAATTCGGTCTCAGGAATGTTGGCGCCTGCTCCGAGTTATCCACAAAGCCCCTCACTCAAAGATACCATTCTGTATTCGTGAAGGATCTGGCTTCAGCCTTCCTTTTGACATCGACAGAATGAATTAAGATTCCACGCTTTGAAAACGAGCAGCTGGGACTGAACTGCAACACACAACGATCAAACTTTGGACTTTCCAGTGAGCGCACATATGTTATTAATTACATGCAAAAAGCACATCAGCTTTCAACTAAAGAAATTAATTAAGGTAAGGTACACAAAAGCTTGCGCTTCTGAGCTTGCTTGTAATGTTAGTGCATTAAAGAAAGTTCCCGACAACACAGTAGGGTTCTGGTCTGTTCAATGAGTCATTGTACAGACAGACTGGTTTTAGAGCTGTCTGAAATGCAGGTGAACCGACTCCCATTCATTTCTTCTGGGGCTGTCACATCCTCTGTGCCCTCGCTGAGGCATTAGTCCTGCACCACTCATTTTGGCACCCCCATTTACAGCCAAACAGTATCTAACCCAATGGGGCAGGTTGTCATGAGGCAACCCACCTGGGAACATTCTGTACTGGGGCTGATTCACTTCGATGTTGTTCTCTATAACCTGTGCTGATCCGATTTACACAGGATACTACCTCCTAAACCGCTTGCTGACATCAACGATGACTTAGACGTGCAGCCAACGTGAATGAGCGACCTCTCCAAAGAGCACCACCACATCCAATGGCAGTACCCTGGAAACTGCCAATACCAAAGACTTTCAAGCAAACTTGCAACGATCATGAACAGAAATTGAAAGTTGAGGTCATCATGTAACCTGGGCATGGAGGACCACAGAATTTGACATTTTGTGTCCATCATTAACGATAAGGATGGTGAAAAGATATTCTGGGGCTCTATTCTAATGTGAGACGACGTAGCAAGTCCACTCTGAACTTCTTTTTATAATGTTTGCCAGTGTCAACCGGGCCTGAAAGATACGGGTACCTGCAGTGTTACCCCGGAAATTTGGGCAGCACTCTTGGAGACGCATTGATAATGAGGATGAAAACCGAGTGCATGGCTCCAGTTTTAATGCTTGCCATATGAGGCTTCAAATGGTAGAAAGTTTTGATACTTGTGTTACCAGGACTTCAAACAGGTGCATGCTTTGACATACCATAACATAAACCGATCAGAAACCAACTGAACAACGTCCCTACCAGAAGCAGCCTACTAAACAACTCTCTCTCTCTCTCTCTCTCTCTCTCCTCTCTCTCTCCTCTCTCTCTCTCTCTCTCTCTCCTCTCTTGTTGATCGTTTTTAGGTCAAAGTGTCAAATACCACATAAAGACACCATCACATGATCACGCAGTGACTGGAAGGGAGAGAGATGACGATCTGATCGTGTTTCATGACAAACGTTTCTGCGTGGGTGCATTCTATGCTTATTCATGTCATCGCACGGCCCAGCTCAATTCGGTCTCAGGAATGTTGGCGCCTGCTCTTAATGGAGTGTCCTGCGCGTGCCTGTACCCATCGTCAACACAGCGCAGGCCTCCAAGGGTGGTACAGGACTGCTCTAAAGGCAGGTGAAGACAGTGCTTCTCTGGGTCCTCCCCAGCACCTTCGGGTGTTTCTTTTTCCTCCTGTATAAGTGGAGGGTTTGGCTTCAGCCTTCCTAATTACATCCACAGCGTGAATTAAGATTCCACTCTTTGAACAGCGAGCAACTGGGACTGAAGTGCAGCACACAACGAGCGGAACATTGGGTTTGTCGGTGAGCGCACATCTGTCATTAACTACGTGCAAAAAGCACATCAACTTTTGACTAAGGAAACCACTTAAGGGACACAGAAACTTGTGCTTCGTAGCTTGCTTGTAGCGTAAGTGCATTACAGAGAGCTCCCGTTTATGCAGTATGGCTCTCATCTATTCACCAAGTCACTATTACACACAGATTGGATTCTGTGCCGTTCGAAAGTGCAGACGAACTGTCTCCCATTTGTCTTCTGAGGCTGCCTCATCGTCCATGCTTTCTCAGGGGCACTCATTCCGGATCTCTCATTTACAGCCAAACACAAGATCGCGCCCAATGGGGGCCATCAAAATCTGGTCGTCTTTAGGCAACCCAGCGGAGAAGGCACCGCACTGCTGCTGATTTGTGTTGGTGGTATTCTGTAGAATCTTTTTACCAATTCAACGTGCACAGGATCCTATCTGTTTAGTCCTTTGCTGACAACAATAATCATTTAGATGTGTGGCTATCGTGAATGAGCGACCTCTCTCGAGGGTGCCACCACACCCATCCAATGACGATGCTCATGAGCTTGCCAGCATCGACAACTTTAAAAACAAACTTGCCACGGGCATAAAGAGGAAATTGGCAACAAAACGATAAGGTCATCACACGAGCAGGGCATCAGGGGCTACAGAATTTTACTTTTTTATGATCATCAATGAAAATGAGGATGATGAAAATGATGATCAGACGGCATGGCCGGTCCACTCTAAATTTCTGTCCGAAATCGGGAGTTATGACTTCATGGACGTGTGACGTGTATGAGGAGGGAGGGGTTGGGGAGGGGAGCTCCCAAAAAAGAGGAATAGCAAGAAAACTTTCACAAATTTGAAGCCCTGGTCAATGCGTGTTTTCGCGTTTCAAACTTGGATTGTCAAGATTTCAAATGTATGGAAGTTCTGACTCCTGCCTAATCGAGTTTCAGATGGGTGAAAGTTTTATAACACTTGCCTCATCAGGATATGCAAAAGGTGAAAGGTTTGACTCACGCCTTAGCAGGGCTTCAACTGGGTGAAATATTGGGACTTCAAATGGATGTATGTTTTGATACTTGCCTTTCGAGAGCAACAGATGGATGTGTGCTTTGACGCTTGTCTTACTACAAGGGCTTCAAATGAGTTTACTTTCTGACGCTTGCCTTATCGGATTTTCAAGAAGGTGAAAGTTTTGACACTTGCTTTAACGGGGCTGCAAATGGTTGAAAGTGTTCTAACCACTTCTCTTTTTGGAGAGCGTCCCATCTTTCCTCTTCCAACGAACACTCTCAAACAAAAACACAAATAACAGTGCACTACAGGGTATTTGGAGGGACGCCGAAAATCGTGATTTTGAACATTAACCATTTGCTTATCAACATTAACAAAAAGACATTCCTTGGCAAACCTGTAACGCAACAACTTCCGTAGTGAGTCATTTCCATTGAAGTCTTAACAGGCTGTCGGTCTCTCTGGTTGTCTACAGACTGACCAGGTTTTTCTCCCTCTCCTACATGACTTCCTACTGACCAGGTAATCGACTGGGCGACCCGGTGACTTACAAATGAGATGTCTTTCTATGTCTCTGAGGGGAGATCAACGCGATGCAAAGAAATATGTGCCCGAGAAAAGCGTGTTGGAATTTGTTCTACCATATTCTGACCTGCCCCATCCATTACACAAAACACTAGTGTATTAATGCA
>CM031602.1:24939500-24944500 GCA_018398815.1 Conus ventricosus
TTTTTTTAACTCTCTCTCTCTCTCTCTCTCTCTCTCTCTCTCTCTCTCTCTCTCTCTCTGTGTGTCTCTGTCTCTGTCTTTCCCTCTCTCCTCTTCTTGTTCTTCTCTTCTCTTCTCTCTCTCTCTCTCTCTCTCCTCTCTCTCTCTCTCTCTCTCTCTCTCCCTCCCTCCCTCCCTCTTTCTTTATCTGTGTGTGTGTGTGTGTGTGTGTGTGTGTGTGTGTGTGTGTGTGTGTGTGTGTGTGTGTGTGTGTGTGTGTGTGTCCCTCACCTTCTTTGTTTGTACCCAACGTTGTACTCAGATACTTTAGATACTTCAATGATTCGCTCTCTCTCTCTCTCTCCTCTCTCTCTCTCTCTCTCTCTCTCTCTCGCTCTCTCTCTCTCTCTCTCTCTCTCTCTCTCTCTCTCTCTCTCTCTCTCTCTCTCTCTCTCTCTCTCTCTCTCCCGTGTGTGTGTGTGTGTCCCTCACCTTCTTTGTTTGTACCCAACGTTGTACTCAGATACTTTAGATACTTCAATGATTCTCTCTCTCTCTCTCCTCTCTCTCTCTCTCTCTCTCTCTCTCTCTCTCTCTCACTTCAATGATTCTCTCTCTCTCTCTCTCTCTCTCTCTCCTCTCTCTCTCTCTCTCTCTCTCTCTCCTCCCCGTGTGTGTGTGTGTGTGTGTGTGTGTGTGTGTGTGTGTGTGTGTGTGTGTGTGTGTGTGTGTGTGTGTGTGTGAACGTGCATGTGTGAGTGCACTTGCGCACGCGCACGAGCGCGAGCGCGCGCGCGCGCTTGTGTGTGTGTGTGTGTGTGTGTGTGTGTGTGTGTGTGTGTGTGTGTGTGTGTGTGTGTGTGTGTGTGTGTGTGTGTGTGTGAGTGCTTACGTGCGTGGGTGCTTGCGTGCGTGAGCGTAAATCCGCTACGTTACTGTATTATTATTATGAACACTTATATAGCGCCTATCCTCGGCTAGAGGCCAAGCTCACAATGCTTTACAATCCACACTCTTTCACAAAACGAGCTGCCCACCTGGGTAGTGCCGACTGAAGGGCTGCCAGCTGGCGCTTCATTCAGCCGTTTCCCGTGTCATCCAGACAATATCGTTCAATGTCGTTTACTCAATTTCCTACTTTCTTCATTCGTTCCATTTCTCACACTGGGCGCATGTTATGTGTAACGTGTCATCCATACCAACGGCCAAACTGGCCTGCTCTTCCCGAAAGTTGGTGATGGGATTTTACGTGTGTGCAATATGTTTATGCGTGCGTTCACACACACGGAACCTCGGTTTAAAGCCTCATTCGAAGGCCTGTGTGGGAAATGTACTGAACATCCTCCTCCTCCTTCTACCCCTTTTCTCCATCAACTCGAATCCCTCCCCTTCTCTCCACCACACTTTCTCCAGCTAACTTACGTGAACTGTATATGAGTGTATGTAGTAAGAGAAACGGCGCGACCAAACGCTGACTGCGTGAGCTGGCAAGAACTTCAATTAAACTTGTGCCCCCGTAAGATAACAACTCTTCTTTGCCTGAGCCTTTATCACCGCTTGGAATGCTCCCGCACTCAGCAGACAATACGACAATCCTAGCACAAGTCACCGGCACTGTGATGATTTATATATGCGGAGTTGTCGATACAGTAAATCACGGACACAAGCAGACGTGCTGACTCAATCCATGACCTTCCGCGGTTCAGCCAGTGTCTGGCACAACGAAATACTACACTGAAACACCCATAGACATTTTTTTTTGCTGGGAATAGCGGGATGATGAAGAAGGCAGGCGTGCAGGCAGGCGTGGAGGGAGCGACATCGAGACCGAAGATCACGTGGTTGGTGCCACACCTTTGCATGAATTAAGTTGCAATAACACTAGAAACAGACGTGTGAACTAATTCAGCTGATGGCGGATTTACCATCTTGTCTGTATTCATCTTGACAAAATAAATGTTCCTGCAAGGCCATCTAGTGATTCTTAGTGCACAGTAATGGCTTTGCTGAGCAGTTGACTCGTAAACCCAACCACCAAGAGCAAGCGAACAGAGGCAAACCTTCACGCTGTGGTGCCGAGTGCCAGGACCAGCTTCCTCATGTCGCTGACAAAAAACGTTTTGGCAGGTATCTGTTCGTTCCGCCACTTTTCTTTGTGTAGTCTGCACAAGTATCATGATGGTTTACTGCTGTTGCTGTTGTTGTTGTTGTTGTTGTATTTTTCCCGAAAATACTGATAGGTTGAAGTCGCCAGTCTGTCTGTCTGTCTGTCTGTCTGTCTGTCTGTCTGTCTGTCTTTCTGTCTGTCTGTCTGTCTGTCTCTCTCTCTCTCTCTCTCTCTCTCTCTCTCTCTCTCTCTCTCTCATCTGTGTGTGTGTGTGTGTGTGTGTGCATGTGTGTGTGTGGTGTGTGTGTGTGTGTGTGTGTGTGTGTGTGTGTGTGTGTGTGGTGTTGTGGTGTGTGCGTGCGTGTGTGCGTGTGTGCGCGCGCTTGTGTGTGTGTGTGTGTGTGTGTGTGTGTGTGTGTGTGTGTGTGTGTGTGTCTGTGTTTACTAAGTTATTGTGTGTGTTTGTGCTTGCATAGGGGCAGGAATACGTGCGTGCACTTGCATGTGTATGTGTCTATACTTGTGTGCACGCAAGAATGTGTGTATGTGCTCAAGTATAAACATGCATAGATCCCAGTCTTCAGTTGTTGTTGTTGTTGTTGTCGTACCCTGGCTAAAAGACTCCAGGGATCATCCAAACAGCCGAAGTACTTGAACACTATGGTACATATGCATCAGCTGGGGATGAGAACATAGTCTTCAGTAATCATAGTGTTTACTTGGGTACTGAAGAATCCTGTTTACCCCACCCACCCCCTCCATCCACACCATCCCCTCCCTTTCCTTCATCCTAAACAAACTTTATAACACCCCCACCCACCCACCCTCACACACACACACACACACACACACACACACACACACACACACACACACACACACACACACTAACCCCAACGCCTCACACACGAACTTGTGGGTGGGCGGGGGCTGGACGGGAGAAACACAAACTACACTTGGTACGTAATTTACCAACCACTTCAATTAACCTTGTGCCCATCCTCAGATAACCGCTCTGCTTCACCTCAAACTGGATCACCCCGTGGAATGCTCCCCCACTCTGCACACAATACCCACAGCGCAAGCTGCACTCCCCTCCCCCCCCCCCCCCCCCCCCCCCCCCCCCACCCCAACCCCTCCACCTCTGCTTTGATAACAGACACAGTAAATCACGAGCACAACCAGAGGTGCTGACTCTAAAAATGACCTCGCACGGCTCATTACGTGCCGGGCATTCAGGTATCGTGAAACGTTACACTGCATAACCGATAAACTATTTACCAGAGAGAGACAGAGTGGAGTGTAGGGAGGGGGTGAAAGAGGGAAGACAGAGGGTTGAGATACAGCTATGTAGATGAGGTGAGAGGGAAGCGAGAAAGAGATAAGAGGGAGAAAGATAGATATGGAGAGAGAGGTGCGGGTGGCGAAATTTTGAGGGAGAGAAGGAGGGAGAGAGAGGGGGTTGAGAGAGAGACAGAGAGAGAGAGAGAGAGAGAGAGAGAGAGAGAGAGAGAGAGAGAGAGAGATGAGGGAGAAAGACTGACAGGCAAGCAGTGAAAAAGGCAGAAAGACAAGCAGATGCAAAGAAGAACGCGAGGGAGAGAGGGGGAAGGGGGGGGGGGGGTAGGAAGGAGTAGTGACAGACAGAAAGACAAAACAGAGAATGAGATTTAAAAAATTATTTTAAAAAACACCCTAAGAGAGAGAGAGTGTGTGTGTGCAGGAGACGGAAAGGCAGAGAAGAGAGAGAAATATGAATAAGATCACAGACAGAGAGAGACGAGGAGAAGGGATGAGGACGGACCGGGATAAAAGAGATGGATAAAGAGACAGAGTGAGCCAGACGAAAACAGAGGACTGGAGAGAACTACAGATGTGAGAACGATAAAGGGAAGAGTTGGGAGAGGAAGCCTGACAGAGATAGAGACAGTGAGACAGACAGACAGAGACAGACAGACAGAGAGACAGACAGACAGACAGACAGAGAGTGACCTTTAACGCTCAAGGACAGAGCTTTTACGCCCGGGGCCCAGTCTTACGCTATGTCCTCGTCATGCACATATCTTTTCAATAATCAACATAACCACGCTGAAGTGTAGTTCTAATACTGGCAAGCAAACTGTTCCTGAATGTAAAATTTTATGATATGCTGGTAATGCAAACTGAAGAAACAAAACCAAATTAAAAGACAGGGAGAGAGAGAGAGGTGGGGGGGGGGGGGTAGGAAAAAGACTGTGGGCGTGACTGGTTAAATGAAGTGGGTGTTAAGACTGTGTATTCAATTTATGGCTGACAGAAAAAAAATGCATATGGAGATTTATCATTTTTCAATCAAATAATCAAATTATTGAGACGTGAAATGTTTATGCAAACGTTTCTTGAAAAATTTGGGTATATTCGTATTTTGTAGACTAGCTGGAAGTGAGTTCCAGACGTAAGGTCCAGAGGTCGCTAGGCTTGCTTTGTATTGATCAATGTGTGGGTGGCGTTGGAGGAATGTCTGAAAGCCATAGCAGTTGTTCAATGGTGTAAAAAAAAAAAAGAGCATAAATATAAAGTGGCATGGCACGGCATTTGAATAATTGTTTTAATCCAAGTGATATCTTGTTTTTAATTAAAGTTTTCTCATTCAGAAGGAATATGGAAGGAGGGAGCGAGAGAGAAAAATAGAGAGACAGACAGACAGAGACAGAGAGAGAACGAGAGAAAGAGAGATTGTATTTTATCTTTGTCATGAATTACACACATGAGCCTGCGGTCAACCGGCTAGGGCGTCTGGCTGCGAAGCTAACAGTTGTGAGTTCAGATCACTGGGGAAAGGAATTACACACATGAGCCTGCGGTCAACCGGCTAGGGCGTCTGGCTGCGAAGCTGACAGTTGTGAGTTCAGATCACTGGGGAAAGGGAGTGGAG
>CM031602.1:24947000-24952000 GCA_018398815.1 Conus ventricosus
GTTACTTAGCCCCCCTCCCAACTTTCCATGCCCCCACTCTTCCAACTCCATCCTCTCCTCTGCCCCACCCTCTTTCATTCTTTTATTTCCTTTTTTCATTTCTTTATTAACTCATCCCTTTTTCACTCTAAGAATAGTGTAAGCAATACCGCCACAATCAATAACGCCGTAACACGCACTCACGCACACATAGTCGAGACAAGGTCAAAACTTAGACTCACTTTGTTCACGTTACACGTAAGTCAAAAGTTCTGAAGACCTTCTGTTAGCTTCCTATACCTTCTCAGATAAGCCCTTGTAAACACTGGCAACAATAATGTCACAACAACTCTTCAAATGTGTAATTTGCTATGGAGGAAAGAACTGACAGGTGATCAAAATGACCGACATATTTTCAGAATATGCCCAGTTTGAACATGTAGCAGATTAGTAGTTTTCTTTGAAGCAACACCGGAATAATGTGAATACGGTGTCATAACATGTTCTCTTTGTTCTCAGTAGTGTCGGACACGACGCTGTCTCACTTTGTATAAGGATTAAATGGGGCAAAGGACGGGCTAGATAGAAATTAGTTTTCAAGCAGCTAACTCACCAAGAGAGCTTCATGGGTGAAATGTCGTCCAGCTCCCTGTACAACAGCCCGATGAAGCTGTTCCTAACGGCTTTATCTGCATTGGCTCTGTCCATCACCCTGGCTTGCCAGATGTGGTTTGTCAATGGCACAGTCTGAACTGATAGTTCACGTCCCATCAAGTTTCGATATTCGTGCTTCCATTCCCTTATAATAATGATAATAATAATGTATGGATTTTATATAGCGCAATTCTTGGGATCAACTCATTGCGCTCAACACACACTCAAACACTCGCACTAACATGTGTTCACACACACACACACACACACACACACACACACACACACACACACACACACACACACACACACACACACACACCGACACAGGCGCACTTATCAAGTTCATCGGTTCAAGCGTAAACAATACAGTTTTGCATGCAGTACATAAAAAGTCAGGTCAGAATAATAGACACAGCATTTAGATATTATGGTTGAAGAAGGCTTTCCTAAAGAAGTATTTTTTAACTCTGACTTGAATTTTGATAATGTAGGCAGGTCACGTAAGCTGTCAGGAAGAGAATTCCAAAGAGTGGGCGCACTAAAGCTAAATGCTCTCTCACCGACTGTCTTTAACAAGCGCCTATGAATTTTCAGAAGTTTTTGAGAAGATGAGCGAAGAGACCGAGAAGTTTGATAGGTGGACAGAGAAGCAGAAAGATACTGTGGGAGTGTCCCATCAAAATAACGATAGGCAAAAACTGCGATTTTGAACTGCCATCAATATTTGATGGGAAGCCAGTGGAGTTCATGTAACAAAGGTGTAATATGCTCATTTTTACGCTTTTTGAGCACAAGCCGAGCTGCACTGTTTTGCACCCTTTGTAATCGTGCCAGCTGTTCTGAAGGAAGTCCTGCTAACACAGAGTTACAGTAGTCTAGTCGGGACATTACCATGGCGGTGATGAGTCTGGTTGTTGCCTGTGTGGAGAGGTAAGACCGGATAGAAGCAATACGTCGCAATTCCAGGAAGCATTATAAAAGCCATTATCACCGACCAAACTCTTTATCAGTCGGGGGTACAGTTACAACTTGACAAATAATTACCTAAAAAATTTACAATAGACACTGTTGAACAGGAAAAGCAGCTGTACATGGGCATTCCCGTGATGGATCAGCTAGGCAAATGATTCACTGTGCGTACATTGCCTATTCCTGTGCTGACTGTCAACAGTCCTACTGATCCTGGCACAAACATGTGGAAAAAATGTTATCACCACTGGTGTGGTCTGCTAAATGTGTGAAAAGCCAGAGCGCTACTAACAGAAGTTATGTTCTTAACCTGCTCACCAGGAATGTCAAAGATGTGAGCTATCAATCATCTTGCTTCCCCCAAATGGGAGTTTTAAATCAGACCAACCTGTGTCTAGCTTAAGACATTCGGATTGTCGACAAAGTTTACCGAATAAAGTTTGCTAAAATATCATTGTAGTGTCAACATTTTCTTGAAATTCATTTTCGTGATTTTCTGAAACCGTGATTGACGTGCTGAGACGTGTTACATTAGAATAAGGACGTTTGCAATTCAGTGGTTTTGTAATAAAATCAATTGTCTTTCAGCTCTTTAACTGAAAGTTCATTTTCTGTCTGCAAGTTGTGAGAGATTACCATCAATTACAGACCAAATAAGTTTGCCCATGTTCGATTCGTCGAATAACTGCATATAGTTGTTTTGGTTCTTTGATGATATTACCATACAAGATTTTGGTGGATGAGTACATACGTGCCTATTTATACACTCTCATGCACTCAAGGAATCAAACTGAATTCAGCAGAATTCATTATTTCTACGACAGAGGTTTGTGACCGTTCTTCATCGAGCGATGAACTGTGCGTACAGCTGTAAAAACTACTGTAAATCACACGGCAAATTAAAAGAAAAGGCAGAGTACATAAAGTTTCATTAAGTGCTTCATATTCCTGCCTTTTGAAAATAAATTCCATTACTCTCTGGACTGGTTATCCCTAAAATGCATGAGGTGCGCTATATTTCAGCGCTCATATGGCTCGTGTGGACTGATCTGTCCACAGCTGATGGACAAAACGTAAAGCGTAGCCGCATGCGGATAGCTCAATCATGCAAAAGACAGACAGCAGCTGAAGCCCGAACCATGAAAGATTCAGTGGCTTGCTGGTTCAACGGGTCAATCAACAATAGAGACGCCGTTTCCGTAAAATAGCATCACACGGTACATTAGAGTCCCCACACCATGATCAAAGTGCACGTCTTTGCCGAGACGAAGTGATGAGTTTCTCTGGCATGTGTCTGTTCCACTGGTTTGCTGTGCAACATGAAAAACGTGATTGGAGAATGGCTTCTGATTTTGTTAGTAAGCTTGTTCTCTCTCTCTCTCTCTCTCTCTCTCTCTCTCTCTCTCTCTCTCTCTCTCTCTCTCTCTCTCCTCCTCCTACCCGTGACGACTGGGCTATCATTATGCATTTCCCCCCTCCATTTGTGCTTTATTGTCTATCCCCCCCCCCCCCCCCCGGTGCTTCAAAATCGATTGTCTTGTATCTCTTTGCAATTTTTTGATGGTCAGATTGTTCAAAACATGCTCTCTTATCGCACCCACTCTCCCCTCTTTCTCCCCCCCCCCTCTCTCTCTCTCTCTCTCTCTCTCTCTCTCTCTCTCTCTCTCTCTCTCTCTCTCTCTCTCTGTAGCCTTACCCTGCACTCCTTTCGCTCCTGCGTCTCTCTCTCTCTCTCTCTCTCTCTCTCTCTCTCTCTCTCTCTCTCTCTCTCTCTCTCTTCTCTCTCTGTCTCTATTTTTTCTTTTTCTTTTTTTTTTAAATTTTAATTCCGTATTGTATTGTAGTTCTAGTCACTTTTGGCATGTTTCCTTTGTTACCTCATCTTATTTGCATTGTTGATCCTACTCAGGGCGAGGAGTGGATTAAAAAAGCACATCAGTGCTTATCTATTATCCTCGTAAATAAAGAATTTTGTCTTGTCTTCTCTCTCTCTCTCTCTCTCTCTCTCTCTCTCTCTCTCTCTCTCTCTCTCTCTCTCTCTCTCTCTCTCTCTTCTTCTTCTTCTATTCTCCCCCCTCTCTCTCCATCTCTCCCCAGTGTACATGCACGCGTGCGCATGTGTGTATGTGTGTGTGTGTGTGTGTGTGTGTGTGTGTGTGTGTGTGTGTGTGTGTGTGTGTGTGTGTGCTTTTCCCATAACACGGAACACGCTACTTTACTCAACAGATAATACTTACAGTACAAGGTAAAGGTACTACTAACGGTGTTCATTCCACGTGTTGTTGATACAATAAATCAGAGACTCAAGGTGTCCAGATTCTGTAAATGATTTGGCTCTGTTCAGTTAGAGCCTGGCACTGTGTGACCCAAAGTCTGTTTGCCAGAGACAGCGAGACAGGAGCGGAGTGCCATACGAGCCGGCATTGAGACAGAGACTGGATCATGATTGTTTCACAGCTTTCACAGCTTTCCATGATTGAAAGACACTTCTGGTATCGCTAGACACCAACATATCAATTAATTTAACTAGTGACTGATTTGCCACTACTTTTCAACCAGACAGAGACATTCCTGAAACACTGACGAGCGCTCCCAGTATACGAGTACTAACGGCTTCATTGGTCATGGAACTCGACAGGTCCAGCCGCCCACAACAGGTGTACAGACGAATACCCCTCGCGCTCTGATGGCTAGTGCCAAGAGCCGCTGTATCAAATCACTGACAAGAAACGCTTTTGGCACGTGTCTGTTCGTTCCACCATTTTCTTTGTGTAGTCTACACAAGTATCATGATGGTTTACTGATGTAGCTGTTGTTGTTGTCTTTTCTTGACGGGATTGGTTTAAGTTAACCCCTCTCTCTCTCTCTCTCTCTCCTCTCTCTCTCTCTCTCTCTCTCTCTCTCTCTCTCTTTATTTTATTTTTTTCATTTGCTGTCCCATCTTCTGTGCCACCTCAGTGACATTGCGCCCACGCCGCTCATTCCGACAACCCGTCCACAGCCACAGCCCGGTCAATCCCACCGCAGTCCCAGCACCGGCAATCCACAGGGAGCAGTCAATGTCAAGTCGTCAAGAGGCAACCCACCGGAGGAGACACTGCACTGCTACCGAGTCACTTCGGTGGTGTTCAGTGGCGCCTATTCTGATCCAACATACGCAGGACACCACCTACTAAGGTCCCTACTGACGACAATAATTGCTTAGTCGCGGAGCCGGCGTGAGTGAGCTCTCCCTCCGGAGGGCGCCACCGCTTCCGTCCAACGACAGGCCCTATGGACTCGCCGATACCGGTGACCCCGACGGAACTAAACCAAGGCCACAGACGTGGAGAGGCATCGAAACTAAGGTCACCATGAGAGCAGGGCATGAAGGGCCACAGAATTTGACTTTTTTT
>CM031602.1:24962000-24964500 GCA_018398815.1 Conus ventricosus
AGAGTGGGAGAGAGACAAGAAAAAAACACCTTTCCCTTCTTCACCAATCTAGAAGAATAACAGAAATTACATTTTTTCTCCCCCACGGGAATATACTAGGCTGCCTATCTTTCTGAAGCGAAATCAGTAAGACGTGGGAGGAAAGTAGAACAGTAAAAATAATCTTATTTCTCCTTGGGAATGAGCCGCTTCACGGTTGTTTTCCTTCATTTTCTGTGTCTACTTTTTCCGTTTGTGTTCTCTTTTTTTTGTTTTCCAGTTATAGAGAGAGTGGTAATTTCGCACTGGGAACACTTAAGCAAGCAAGCACACACACACACACACACACACATACACACACACACACACACACACACACACACACACACACACACACACACACATACACACACACGCACGCACGCACGCACGCACGCGCGCACACACACACACACACACACACACACACACACACACACACACACACACACACACATACATCTCTTCCTCCTCCTCCTCCTTCTTCTACCATCCTCTTGCTTCCCACTCACCCCCACCCCTCAATTCCCCATTCCCATCCAAACTCCCGGCTTAAACAGCCTGCTTTCCACTCACCCTCTGGTGGGAGCTCGCGTGATGATGAACTGCAGGTTTTCATCGGGGGAGTTGAGATCGGCCCCGCTCAGCAGGTCCGTCGTCAGGATGGCCGTGCCCGCCTCGGGTAGTTCCACCCCTTTGTTGATAACGGTCGGGTAGACCATGTCCAGACCCTCCACCGTCACGTAAAAGTAGCGGTCAATCAGCGGGTTCAGCCCGTCCGTCACGTCCAGCTTGATGAGGTCACGAACGCCTCCGATGCCCGTGTGGGTGTAGCGGATGTGCCTCAGGTCGATGTCCCGCTGCGTGAAGTTCATGCCCTGCGTCAGGTTGGTGACGTCCGAGTCCACGATCATCTGCAGGAAGCCAAACTTGGGCTTCTGGCGGATGACGTACACTAGGCCGGCGTCGTTGGAGTCCAGGTCTTCGGCCTTGAGCATGTCGTTGGTGATGACTTCGGTCTCTCCGGCTGCCTCGAGTTCCAGCCCGTTGTTGATGGTCAGTCGTGGGGTTTCGTCGTCCACCGGGAACACCTGGATTCATATTCGAGCAGCAGATTATACAACATGGCTCCGTCAGGAGAGTAATATTTCGGTCAGAATACTCTGTATATTTCCGAATGTATTCTGGGCAATAATTTATAAACCTCCGATAAACACTGTTGTTTGGGTTCACTCACAAAAGAAAAAAAATGGAGTGCAAGACATCTGATGATGACTTAGTGACTCAAACTAACTTGTTCAAATCTCAACTGATTTTGATAGATAATAATATTATTGTTTGTTTACAAATTTGAAGAGATTTCTTGCATTGGTCATCCTGTTTAGTCTTGATCGCTTCAGTCATATTTTTTTCTTTTTCCAAGGAATTTATTGTACAAAAGAGACCGTCGAATGTACTGAACCCTGAATCCAGCTATCTCATGCGTTCTCGTTGTAGAATGTGACATTATATTCAAAGCGATGACACAAATGCGCTTTAATAAATGAAGAAAATATTGGAGATGAAATGAAATACACAGAAAAGGAGAGAGAGAGAAAGAAAGCAACAACAACAAAAGAACACCAAAAAGAATATCAGCACAGTGCGCACGGGTACACATCAATGATCATGAATGAAATAAATCAAAAGAGGACCAAAGCAGAAAATAAGGAACACAGACAAGACGTACATTAAAAAAGATAGAGCAAAATTGAACAAAATAGAGCACAATAGCTGGAGTTGCACATCAGAGTCCAAAAAGACAGCATGACAGTGTAGCAGAGCAGTGAGGAATAAAACAATGCGGTGCAGAACCGAACAATTCGCAGATCAGCGCAACACGGAACGGAGCAATGCAAAACATTACTGAACAGAACAGAGCAGACCAGTGTAAGAACAGAACAGAGCAGTGTAAGAACAGAACAGACCAGTGTAAGAACAGAACAGAACAACAGAGAGCACTGGAGAACAGAACAGAGCAGACCAGTGTAAGAACAGAACAGAACAACAGAGAGCACTGGAGAGCAGAACAGAGCAGACCAGTGGAAGAACAGAACAGAGCAACAGAGAGCACTGGAGAGCAGAACAGAACAGACCAGTGTAAGAACAGAACAGAACAGAGCAGACCAGTGTAAGAACAGAACAGAGCAGACCAGTGTAAGAACAGAACAGAGCAACAGAGAGCACTGGAGAGCAGAACAGAACAGACCAGTGTAAGAACAGAACAGAACAGAGCAGTGGAAGAACAGAACACAGCAGACCAGTGTAAGAACAGAACAGAGCAACAGAGAGCACTGGAGAGCAGAACAGAACAGACCAGTGTAAGAACAGAACAGAACAGAGCAGTGGAAGAACAGAACACAGCAGACCAGTGTAAGAACAGAACAGAGCAACAGAGAGCACTGGAGAGCAGAACAGAGCAGACCAGTGTAAGAACAGAACA
>CM031602.1:24969500-24977000 GCA_018398815.1 Conus ventricosus
CGTTGCTGTCTTCGTCCACGCGGAGCCCTCCGTTGGTGATGATGGGCGGGTGGTTGTCCACGGGCTGCAGCAGCAGCGTGAAGCGCTGGTTGGGGAGCACGTTGCTGGAGGCGTCCTCCACGTCGAAGTAGAACTGCACAATGCGGGGCACCACCCCCAGCTCCGTGCCTGGCGGCTTGAAGCACACCTTGCGGTGGTTGACCTGCGCACACAAACGAACACAATTTGTTTAAGTAAATAACAAAAAAAATGAAGCAAGAAAGACATGTACAAAAAATGATTAAACAAGAATAAGAAATAACATAAAAAAGTGTGTGTGTGGGGGGGGAGGGGGGGGGGGGGGAGGGTGCTGCTCGTCCGTTTTCATTGTCTTGAATGTTGTTTACCTTGCCTGAAGACCTAAGAAGTCGAAACGCGTCCTCTTCTGTCTTGTAATTTGTTTGCCCCTTTGTTTGGCGGACTTACTACCAATTCTTTTTTAAATTAAAAAAAAACGTGATATATGCAATTCTGCAAATACATAATGTTTCCAAACACAGTGTATGGCTACTTAAATCGGAGGCTTTAAAAAACATACTAATAGCCTATATGTTGATAGGGTTGCACGAAGAGATTGCAATCTACCATCGGTCCTGAAGGAAAGAAAGGAAGAGAAGAAACGGGAGCTGAAGGGAATTCTGCAGCTACATAGTTCCCGAACACAGTATATGGCTGCCTAAGACGACGTTTTTTTTTTCTTTTTTTAATCATGCTAAGAGCCTGTTGATACATCGCGTCGTGCGAAGAGGTTGCAACCCACTACTGATCCATATGGGAAGGAAAGTAAGAGGAGGAGAAATGGGAGGTAGGGTTGTACATAAAGGAGAATGAAAAGGGAGATGGGGAAGAAGATGGAGGAGGATAGCGAGAAGAAGTTTTTACAGAACTCTCATTTGTGTCGAGGCGAAGAAGTGGATGGGCACAGCACGATATCTCCAGCCTCAAAGGGCGTGTTGACGTCATTTATCATCATCATCATCATCATCATCATCATCATCATCATCATCATCACCATCACCGCCACCACCATCACCACCACCACTACCACCACCACCATTATCATCATCATCATCATCATCATCATCATCATCATCATCATAATTATCACCTTACTTGGGCCTCTGAAGAAGTAGATGGGCATCATGTAATCCTCACACCGTACTATGTCTGCAGCCTCAATGGGCTTTGTTGACGTCATTTATCGTAAATGATGATGATGATGATGACATGATGATGATGATGATAATGATCATTACCATCATTTTCATCATCATCGTCATCATCTTGATTATCATCATCAACATCATCATCATTATTATCATTATCATCATCATCATTATTATCATTATCAGCATCATCATTATCATCATCATTATCACCATCATTATCATCACTCAATCATTATCAGCAGCAGCAGCAGCAGCAGCAGCATCACCACCTCACCTGGGCCTATGTGAAGAAGTTGATGGGCACCATGTCATCCTCACACAGCACAATGTCCCAGTCTCTATGGGCGTGTTGATGCCATTTTTATCATCACCACCACCACCACCACCACCACCATCATCATCATCATCATCATCATCATCATCATCATCATCATCATCATTATCATCTTATCTCACCTGGGCCTGAGTGAAGAAGTTGATGGGCACCATGTCGTCCTCGCACAGCACGATGTCTCCGGCTTCAATGGGCGTGTTGACGTCAGTGTCGAAGGGCGGCACAGTGACGTGGAACTGGATTTCGCGGTCATCCGTGTCGTCGTCAGTGTAGCGCAGCACCTTGCGCCTGAAGTCAGTCAGCTGGAACTCCTCCACCTCCATCTGAAGGGTGGCACCTGGGTACAGGTAGGGCAGCTGGTCGTCCACTGGGGCTACCTGGTAGTGACAGGGACGTGTCCGACAAATAAGGTCTACATTCTCTCTCTCTCTCTCCTCTCCTCTCTCTCTCTCTCTCTCTCTCTCTCTCTCTCCTCTCTCTCTCTCTCTCACCACTCACTCTCTCTCTCTCTCTTACATACATATGCTCGGAGCATAGATTTTTTTTTTCACTTTCACAATGCACTCCTTAAAATAAAACCATCTAGGAAGTACCACCCTATTCTCAGAGAGAGAGAGAGACAGACAGACAGACAGACAGACAGACAGAGAGAGAACAATTACAAAAACAGACAGAAACATGCAAAGAGATAAAGACACACATAGAGACAGAAACACGCGGATAGAGGAAGACAGACTAACGGGCAGAAACAAAGACACATTAAAGACAAAGATATATATACAGACAGAGGGACTGCTGCCTGGTTGTTGTTGTTTTTTTTTTATTTGATCCTTGTCTTTTGCGGGGGTGGGGAGGGGGAGGAGAGACAGAGAGTGAGAGTGAGAGAGAGAGGGAGAGAGAGAGACACACACACACACACGCACGCACGCACGTACGCACGCACGGACGCACGCACGCAAGCACGCACGCACGCACGCACGCACACACACACACACACACACACACACACAACACACACACACACACATACACACACAACACACACACACACACACACACACACACACACACACACACACACACACACACACACACACATACACACACACACACTCAAAGAAGAAAAGCAGGGACGGACAGTCGTATGTAGAAACACAGATAGTGATAGGTAGACACATAGATAAACAACCCCAAGGAAGAAAGACAGAGGTAGGGAGATAGAGACAAAGAGTGGAGAAGACTAAGGAGTGGATTGAGGGAGTTGACGGGGATAAGAAAGAGAGAGAGAAAGAGACAAAAGAGGAGCATACAAAGACAGACCAGCCACAGACAGAGACACAGACAGATACGGACAGTCCTTAGGATACAGAGACAGACCAGCCACAGACACAGAGAGACACAGACAGATACAGAAGGACAGTCCATAGGACACAGAGACAGATCAGCCACGGACAGAGAGACACAGACAGACACAGAAGGACAGTCCCTTGGACACAGAGACAGATCAACCACGGACAGAGAGACACAGACAGACACAGAAGGACAGTCCCTAGATCACAGAGACAGATCAGCCACGGACAGAGAGACACAGACAGACACAGGACAGTCCCTAGGACACAGAGACAGATCAGCCACAGACAGAGAGGCACAGACAGACACAGAAGGACAGTCTCTAGGACACAGACAGATCATCCACCGAGAGACATAGACAGACACAGAAGGACTGTCCCTAGGACACAGAGACAGATCAGCCACAGACAGAGACACAGACAGACACAGAAGGACAGTCCCTATGACACAGAGACAGATCAGCCACAGACATAGAGACACAGACAGACACAGAAGGCCAGTTCTTAGGACACTGAGACAGATCAACCACAGACAGAGAGACACAGACAGATACAGAAGGACAGTCCCTATGACACAGAGACAGACCAGTCATAAACAGAGCAGAGAGACACAGACAGACACAGGACAGTCTCTAGGACACAGAGACAGACCAGTCATAAACAGAGCAGAGAGACACAGACAGACACAGAAGGACAGTGCCTAGGACACAGAGACAGATCATCCACCGAAAGACACAGACGGACTGTCCCTAGGACACAGAGACAGACCAGTCATAAACAGAGCAGAGAGACACAGACAGACACAGAAGGACAGTGCCTAGGACACAGAGACAGATCATCCACCGAAAGACACAGACGGACTGTCCCTAGGACACAGAGACAGACCAGTCATAAGCAGAGCAGAGAGACACAGACAGACACAGAAGGACAGTCCCTAGGACACAGAGACAGATCAGCCACGGACAGAGAGACACAGACAGACACGCAGAGAGACACAGACAGACACAGAAGGACAGTCTCTAGGACACAGAGACAGATCAGCCACAGACACAGAGACACAGACAGACACAGAAGGGCAGTCTCTAGGACACAGAGACAGATCATCCACAGAGAGACACAGACAGAAACAGAAGGACAGTCTCTAGGACACAGAGACAGATCAGCCACAGACAGAGAGGCACAGACAGACACAGAAGGACAGTCTCTAGGACACAGAGACAGATCATCCACGAGAGACACAGACGGACACAGATGGACACAGACAAAACACAGAAGGATAGTCCCTAGGGCACAGCGACAGGTCATCCACAGACAGAGAGACACAGACAGACACAGAGGGACACAGACAGACACAGAAGGACAATCCCTAGGACACAGCGACAGGTCTTCCACAGAGAGACACAGACAGACACAGAAGAACAGTCTCTAGGACACAGAGACAGATCAGCCACAGACAGAGAGACACAGACAGACACAGAAGGACAGTCCCTGACCTTCACAATGAACTCTTTGAGGTCGGACTCGTTAGGGGGCGTGGCGCCATCCTCCAGGTGGAAGTAGATGGGTCCAGAACGAAGTCGCTGCGGTGAGGTCCCACGTGCCGGTAGAAGACCTTGCCGTCCAGGATGTCGTTCTGGGTGAACTCCTTCACCACCTTCTCGTACACCCGTTCTCCAGAGTCCAAGACTCGGGGTCGTCCGGAACCTGCAAAGCGTGTTTCCTGATGATTGTCCGTCTTCTCTTGTGTATTATTATGTCCAGTGACAAAGATCGAAAACTAAACGAATGGTCGCGCTAAGATGTGGCACTGCAGGTGCTATCTTCGGGGAAGTGGTCTTTTCTTTGTTTAGAATGGAAAGGAGGAGAAAGAAGCGAAAGGGGAAATAAGGAAAGGGACAAACAAAAGAACGCACAATAATCAAACACGGACAGAGAAAGACCGATTTCGTTGCAGACAAAAGTGGTTGTTGTGTGTGTGTGTGTGTGTGTGTGTGTGTGTGTGCATGCGTGTGTGTGTGTGTGTGTGTGTGTGTGTATGTGTGTGTGGTGTGTGTGTGTGTGTGTGGTGTGTGTGTGTGTGTGTGTGTGTGTGTGTGTGTGCATGCGTGTGTGGCATGTGTGTGTGTGTGTGCGTGTGTGTATGTATGTATGTGTAGGTGCGTGCGTGCGTGCGTGCGTGCGTGTGTGCGTGCGTGTGTGTGTGGTGTAACTGTATACGATGTGAAAACACCTTTTTTGTTTGTTTCCTGTCAGAAATGTCAGCTCCTCTGCTGACAGCTTGGGTCGCCGACAGGAGTGATACTGTTGTGGGTTAATAGTGAGGGAGTGGGGAAGCTGGCTGACTCGAGTTTTGTCTGAGCAGCTGAACTAGGTTGGAGTTTAGAAGGGTCTGCCATGTGTTTGGAGTACATTGTGCTGTACTTGCTTAAAAAACACATGTAGATTATATCAATTGTTTTAGTCTGACTTTCATTTTGACGTCGGTTTCCCCAATAGTACAATTACCCCTCCCCCTCCCCCTTCCCGCTGATTGCATCCACTCATCTTCAGTTTCAGGAGTCAGAACTGAAGATGAGTGACCACTTTTCTTTTCTTTTCTTTCTGCGTACGCAGGCTGATACTCCTGCGGACATTCCTGTATAGCCTGGCAGTGGAGTTTGTGTGTATGACCCTTTTCTATCCCGCCATTAAGGCAGCCATACTCCATCTTGGGGGAAGGTGCATGCTAGTGTCACGTGTCATCCATACCAACGGCCAGACTGGCCTTCTCTTCCGAAAGTTGGTGATGGGATTTTACGTGTGTGCAAGATGTTGTGCGTGCGTTCACACACGGAACCTCGGTTTATAGTCTCATTCGAAGGACTGTGTGGGGAATGGAGTCAGAACCAATGTTAACTCCGAGGGAAAAATCCCCTATACCGAATTCGAACCCGCAACCCCAGGATCACGAGTCCGGCGCTCTACCAACTGAGCTATTCCGGCCCCCAGTGACCACTGATTAACTATTGGGAAACACGTAGCAGATTGAAGATCGGGTTGGCTAGGGTTCAGCTAAATTTAAAAAAGAAGAACCCGATGGTTGAAGACACAGTTGAATTGCATTCGGATGAAGTAGCAAGCGACTTCTTTGACACAAATGACTACTGTACGTTGGGACTAGTTGATGGATGAAGTTTCGGTTAGGTAGCTTCGTGGGAATCTGATTTTAAGTTTAGAGCGGGAAAAAGACATTGAGCGGAGGATAATGAGAGGCGTTGAGCTTCCCTTGTGTCCAGACCCCTTACCTGGAATTGCCTCAGCAGAATCTGCCCCTCGTCGGAAAAGGGCGGCTGCAGCACGAACCGTATGGTGGAATCGTCGTTTGTCGATGTCCGTGGCACTGAGCACGAAGGGCGTGATCTCCACCACGTCCTTCTTCTGGATCTCCAGACCCGTGTTGACGTTCAGGATGGGCGCCTCGTCGTCCTCGGGAAACACCCACACCGGGAACAGGAACTCCACCTCGTGCTCGTCGTCACTCATGCGGAACACGATGTTGTCCGAGTAGGTGTCGCTGCCGTCGTGTTCGTAGATGACTGCCCCGGACTCCAGGTCCTCCGGCGTGAAGACCTTGCGGCCGTCCGGGATGATGAGTCGACCGTGACGGAGTCCGGCTATGACGGAAACCTGAAAGAGAGGGATGGTACTGTAGATTGTGGTGTGGTGTATAATAGTGTAATACGTAACATGGTGAAAAATGCCGCACAAAAAAAATGAAGTGTGTGACACTTTAAATGAAAAGTAACAATAACAATTTGATATGCCAAAATGTTCGATACCGTGATGATTTGTTGCGCATACAAAATAAAAGAATTTGAATCAGGAATGGATTCCATACCACGGTGGGATCACAGGGAAACAAACAGGTTAACGCACTTTTCAAGACAGGCAGCAACATTGGACTAGTTCAGCCACTCAGAAACATAAGAGAAGCTAGAACCGTCATCCACAACCAGCACGTCCCAATGGATGTGAGGGGTGGTTTGCAGACAGCGATGTTGACCTGACCCACCAGCTCCCGTGGCACCAACAGACAATTCTTTTTCAGACTGAGGACTGGCTACTCCAAACCACTGAGTTATACTGAGCCACCTCCACCGACTCAAGACTACCCACCCTGACGAATATCATGTGGCACTGGATCCTAAACGCCCAAAACACGTCGACGTCATTAGGGACTGTCCCTCCTATAAGGTTCTTCGACGTCAAACCTGGCGTCTGTGAGGACGCAGAGCTGCGAGTACAGCCATGGGGTAGCAGTGACGACCTAAACAAGACCGTGTGACCCATCATTGCCCCTGGACTTCAGATATGACGTAACAAGTCAGGAAGAGAGAAGAAGAAGAAGAAGAAGAAGAGAAGAAGAAGAAGAAGAAGAAGAAGAAGAAAAAGAAGAAGAAAGAAGAAACAGCCCAGAGTCTGATCGTAAGTCTAACGTATGAGTACCATGTGCTTTTGAGGTTCCTTCTGTGAGCTGTTTGAGCGCGCGTCATTTCGTCAATATCCTTGCGACTGTACTAAGATTCAGTCTGTAAGTTGCGTGTTGTCCGTAGGATACCCTTAACAAAAG
>CM031602.1:24984500-24989500 GCA_018398815.1 Conus ventricosus
ACGGACGTGTAAGGAAGGCCGGAGCAATTTGTTGTGAACTCGCGTGCCGACCCCATAAATCATAGTTTTTGTAACGGATACTTTTTTCCTTAATGTTCCGGCGCGATTCTCTCTCTCTCTCTCTCTCTCTCTCTCTCTCTCTCTCTCTCTCTCTCTCTCTCTCTCTCTCATTATTTTAGTTCTCTAGATTAAGATGAATATCTGGAATATTTTGATTACAGCCTTCAAAAGCAGACTACTACCCGTGTAGAAAAAAGAGAAGTGAGTAGTTGAAGGGGCACGAAAAAGTTTAATTATGTAACAAACTGTATCATATATCGGACGATTCGTTTTCGTAACTTCGCATGTGAAAATAGGAAAGTTTAATTATTATGAAGTGATAGTCTAGATTTAAGCATAGCTACAAACCAGAGTCACTCACCAGCACCTGCTTTGATATGATGAGTTTGCTTGCTCCGGGTTTGATTTATTACTGATCCAGTCTTTTCTTCCTCGAAGAAGCTTCAGATATGGCAGAACAATGACATCAATGACTCGTTTTCAGGAAACAAGTTTCCCTTACGATCAAAAACGAAATTTCACTTGATATAAAGTTGTGAGCGGGATGATTGTACTTTGTGATTCATGTTTTAAATGTACTGTAATCTGATCGAAACCGGCTAGGACCAAGGACTCGATGTACAAACGTCAAAACACATACTGAGCCTCTTTAGTTGTCGACTCCTAACTCCATGGAGATGATTTACTACGGCCCTAGTTGCACAGACTGGCTATTATATTAAGCGTCTGCCATCTTGGAAAATCTGATGCTTGGAAGAAGAAGAACAACTGTTACAATAACAACAGGAGGAAGAAGAACAAGAAGAAGCAGAAGTAGAAGCAAAAGAAGAACAACAAAAACAACAACAACAAGAGAGAGACGAGGAAGAATAAGAAGAACAAGGACAAGAAAAAGATGAAAAAAAAGGTGAACAACAACAACAGCAGCAGCAACAACAACAGCAACAACAAGAGGAAGACGAGGAAGAAGGAGAGAGAAAAAGTGAGAGCCAACTGCTGACGATAACTTTCGCTGCAGACAAGGAATGCAGAAGAAAGGGAACGGCGAGAAGTCGGCCAACGTTCCTTCCTCCCGATTCTCCTACTATGTCAGCGGTCTGTTTTGCCGTCAGTTTCTAGGAGTGGCTATATCCCACCGGAAGAAAGACGTAGAAAGGTTGGCAGCAAATCTAGTGTTTAGTGGGCCCCTATTTCGACATTAACTCCCCTTCAAACATTTTTTTTTCTGTGTCATGTTTTCTTTCTGCCAAACATCAAAGTAAATTTACCAAGAAAACACCCTAAATGTTTTACAAATACCAGATAATGAATGTTTTGCATATTCCACTTAATTCGGCCCACATTTTTAACATGAAGAAGCTGTTTCTCAAAGGGAAGTTATCAAGCAGGGTTTTGAATGAATTCAAGGACTGCCTTAAACTCGGCAACATACGACTGTAACTTCACTATGGAATCACGGTGATCTTCAAGCATTTGTTGCTGGTAACACCGAATTCCCCACTCTCTCTGTTCCCACTTTTATATGCTCTCAAATTCTAGCTTCAGAACTGCGTATGTCCGTGCATCAGGTTGAATGTGGCTCTCATAATACACGTTCAAATAGGCGAGAACAGCTGTCGACTTCAATGAAACGCCTACAACCAAATCGCACTGTTTCTACAAGTTCTGTGAATAAAAATTGAAACTTATTTTTAACCAATAACATTAAAAATATTCTGTGTTGCGACTGTCAACTATACGTATTTCGTATCGATTTCTGAGACGAGTTTAAGGGCATTCTTTTTCGAAACCTCGACCGATAACTTCCTTTTGAAAGCGATCTTCTGTCAGTCAATATGAGAACTGAATTCATTCATTTAAATACGCCAATTTATTGCATCTGTATTTGGCATTTATTTATTTATTTATTTTCTGACTAAATTTATCTTGTCTGTGAACGGACACAAATATGTTTGGCGGGTGTTTCGACGGTTTGAGCTCTCTGACTCCAGTTTGGTCACATCGGTTTACTCATACGCTGTGAGCCTTACACTGCCATAATGTCAGCAGTTATACACTGGTCTGATGCTTTACGGAAAGATCGTATCCTTCCAGGACTTTTTGGATTTTCCACATTGCCGAATTTGTGTGACGGTTCTGCATGAGCATGACAGGTGGTTCTCAAATCAGTTTGCACTAAAATTTAAAAAAAAAAAAAAAAAAAAAAAAAAAAAAACGTGAATCGTATTGACATTTGTAACATTGCAGCGATGAAATGGCGTCAAAATATTCCATAGCGAATGCTGTTATCGATTAAAATGGAGAGAAAAACAAAGGGAAAGAGAAGAAAAGGAGGATGGAGTGCCGTGGTGTTAGAACTGCTTTTGAATGGGTCTTCTACGTCAGAATTATAACAAAGGAAATTATTCATATACCTTTTAAAAGCGCCTCTTTCAAATCTGTAAAGACAGCACGCTCGCCGGACGAGGACAGCAGACGACAAACGACTGTCCACGAACCCTCGACAACTACTGGAGTGATTTCCCTTTCGTGAAAATCGTTGCAAGACATAATATTAGTGTGATTTATTTTTTTAAGCTGACAAGAAATTCTGTAGAATGACTTTGACGTTCATTTGATTCATGAATGAAACTGTCCACACTACTTTTGAAGTGTTTTTCATTCTCTACGGGGTGAGGCTTCTCAGGCATCAAGGCACTTCGGTTTAAGTAGTGCAAATCGTTTCCGTCGCACATTTTCAAGGCGATGAAAAAAGACCTAGGAGAAACTGACATTTCCTTTCATATGTTTCACTGTAGCCTGTTTGACCCATATATTTTTTTCTTGGGGTGGGGGGATACTCATTGAAGACGCCTCTCTCTCTCTCTCTCTCTCTCTCTCTCTCTCTCTCTCTCTCTCTCCTCTCTCTCTCTCTCTCTCTCTCTCACGGATAGATAGACACCTCTGTGTGTGTGTGTGTGTGTGTGTGTGTGTGTGTGTGTGTGTGTGTGTGTGTGTGTGTAGATAGATACATCAGAAAACGTAGCTATATGCGCGCCTTCAAACACACACACACACACACACACACACACACACACACACACACACACACACACAGTCACACACACACACACACACGCACACACGCACACACACACACACACACACACACACACACACACACACACGCACACGCACGTTTTATCGCACCCACCTCTATCCCCCGACCTTCCTCTCCTTCCCCTCCCACACCCCTACCCCCACCCCCACCCCACCTTACCCAGCATCTCCCATCCTCCGCCTCCCTTTCCACGCCCCCCATCCATTCACTTCTCGCCCCCACCACCCCACAACACCCCTCCTACCTCCTCCCTGACCTACCTTCCCTTTCCACGCCCCCCATCCATTCACTTCTCGCCCCCACCACCCCACAACACCCCCTCCTACCTCCTCCCTGACCTACCTTGCAGATCTGGGTGTCCTGGTCGAAGGCGAACTCCAGGGTGCTGGCGGAGATGGGGGTGGACACGCCCATGAGTCGCTCCACCTCCAGGGGCAGGTTGCGCGTGATGACCTCCAGCTGCACGAAGCTGACCTCCACGAACAGCGTGAAGGGGACCAGCAGCGTGTCCGAGAAGGAGTCGTAACGGATCTGTGAACACGGTTACGAACACGACTTGTATAGACTGTCCATATTGGCCCTGGTTACGAACACGACTTGTATAGACTGTCCATATTGGCCCTGGCTACGAACACGACTTGTATTGACTGTCCATATTGGCCCTGGTTACGAACACGACTTGTATTGACTGTCCATATTGGCCCTGGTTACGAACACGACTTGTATTGACTGTCCATATTGGCCCTGGCTACGAACACGACTTGTATTGACTGTCCATATTGGCCCTGGTTACGAACACGACTTGTATTGACTGTCCATATTGGCCCTGGTTACGAACACGACTTGTATTGACTGTCCATATTGGCCCTGGTTACGAACACGACTTGTATTGACTGTCCATATTGGCCCTGGTTACGAACACGACTTGTATTGACTGTCCATATTGGCCCTGGTTACGAACACGACTTGTATTGACTGTCCATATTGGCCCTGGTTACGAACACGACTTGTATTGACTGTCCATATTGGCCCTGGTTACGAACACGACTTGTATTGACTGTCCATATTGGCCCTGGTTACGAACACGACTTGTATTGACTGTCCATATTGGCCCTGGTTACGAACACGACTTGTATTGACTGTCCATATTGGCCCAGAGACCGAAAGCCTTTTCTCTCTCTCTCTCTCTCTCTCTCTCTCTCTCTCTCTCTCTCTCTCTCTTCTCTCTCTCTCTCTCTCTCTCTCTCTCTCTCTCTCTCTCTCTCTCTCTCTCTCTCTCTCTCTCTCTCTCTCTCTCTCCACACATGCACTCACAAAAATGACCGAGTTCAACACATCGAAATTCAGAGAAGAATTAGAATTGAGGAGGAAACCTGACTCAAATCGACCGGAAAAGGTAAGGTAAGGTAATGTTGCTTACAGCCCAGCCGACTGCCAAAAAGAGCCATATCAGGGCTGTCACCGCGTTGAAGTCAACCCAAAAGTCATTCATTCACACAAGTCTTTAAAATACATCTTCAAAAAACACACCCGAAATTTTGTTTAAAATCTTTTTACTGTAACATCTCAGATCAGATGAAAAATGTTCACACACACACACACACACACACACACACACACACACACACACACACACACACACACACACACACACACACACATACACACGTGCGCGCGCGCGAGCGCGTGCGTTTGTGTGCACCCGTGCTCGTGATATATCTGTGACTGAACAGTAATAGGTATAGAGTACCACAGCAAATTGAAATCAATAAACAGATGAAAATGTGGATATGTAAGTAAGTAAATAAACAAATGAACAGATAAATGAAATAAATATTAA
>CM031602.1:25002000-25033374 GCA_018398815.1 Conus ventricosus
TACAACGCGCCCGCCCAGCGTCCGAGGCAAAGGACGCCACATTCCCGTTACCGAGCATGTGGTTGTCGTCTCCAGGACTTGGCGCGCGCGTGACGTCATCGTGGGTTCTGTCGGACGGCGGACTGGGTTCGGCGGGCAAGCAGTCGGCACTGGACTCATTCTCCACCTTGTCCTCGGGGATCTCCGAGGACGCCGTGAACAGCAGCTGGGAGGACGCGACGGTGTGGGTCAGTGGGGTCCTCGGGGTGTCCACCGGCTCCGTGCCCTGGCCTGCCCGCCTCCGGCGATTCTGGACGCCCGACTGTCCGCTGAAGCCCGGTCTCCGCCTCTTGAGCTGTCGATCATGTCCTGGCGCCTCTTCAAGCGGAGCAGTCCTGCAACGAGGCGGAAGAAGGAGGGACAGATGTTAAGACCTGTGTCTCACACAAGAGAATGGTGCAGCGCGGTGTTTCTTGCGTCTCGCGTTTGACACATGTTTTTTTATTTTATTTTTTTTAAGAAAATCGCTTTGAAAGTAATGTGCGCAAAATGTCACCTCGTGACTTGCTATAGGTCAGCGAAATGCGTTGCTCGGATTTCGCAATGGTGAGCCAGGGGACGGCGGTACCGGAAGACACGTGACCACGCCTCGCTACAAGATGAAATAGCAGACGAGAACTGGACTTTCTCGCTTCAAATTCTACACATGGTGATCGGTTTACTTCAGGGTCATTTGACCTACGGGGAGCAGTTGGAAGATTGGGGGGAAACAGGTATGCCTAAAGCAGGCAACTGGATCACAATAACTTTTGGTTTGTGCTCTGGTCGCTGATGCATTGCACCTGCTCGAACCAAGCATTTTATCGTAGGTGTTTCTAATATGCCTTGACCAAACCAGCTTCAAAATGTTTACCGCGCCAAGTCTTTTGCTCTTCATTGGAATGTACGTTTCATCTTGAGCTACTGTGCTTTACGTTTCACACAGATTTTCCTTTTCTCCCCTTTCCACCAGACCTTCAGAGGCGCTAAAGCTGGGTAGTGTTGGTGTTGGAGGGATGGTCTATGAGAGAAAGAGCCCACAGCACGACATGCAGGGTACCCCTAGAAAATTCCTCGCGGTTAGGTAAACAAAACTACGCACAGACAGACCACAAATAGCAAAAGAAGATGGGGTGGGAGTTGGGGATGAGGGAGAGGGATTCGAAGTGACGCTGTGTACCATGGCGAATTGTTCCCCTGGTGAGAACAGCTTGAATTTCTAAAGAGAAGTCTGTTGTGACGAAGAGATTTATAACACAATACAATTAATACAATATAATACGACACAATACAATACAAAACGACACAATAGAATACAATACAATACAGTCAAAAATCATTAGGATATTTCGACCTCTGTCGGCTCCAACTCAGAGTCATAAGGTGAGCTATGGGTTTGAATGTGAAGACTGGGACCACACACAGTGGGGTCCCCTACACTTAACGGACACCTCTGATACACCGCAAAATGTAACAACAGCGCGTAACGCGTTACATTTTGCGCAGACCGTAATGTAACAATCGTAACTTTGTTACATTTTAAGAACGTGATTGAAGCAAAATGCAACAATTATTACAATTACAGAGCGATTTTTTTTCTTAAAGGGGGGGGAGGGGGGTTACCAGGTCCGTTGCCGCTGCGTAGAGAGAGAGAGAGAGAGAGAGAGAGAGAGAGGGGGAGGGAGGGAGGGAGGGGGGAGGAAGAGAGAGAGAGGAGAGAGAGAGAGAGAGAGAGAGAGAGAGAGAGAGAGAGAGGAGAGAGAGAGAGAGAGATGCACGTGTCTGAACACATCAGGCCCTGGATACGTAGGGCCCTTGACACCTCACTCTGTCCCCGTTTCTCTAAATGCATGTTTCTGGGCGTTTTCAAATTATTAGACCATGTTGATTTTGAATCGTTGTCAGACCCTGTCGGTGCATGACGATGAATTTGTTTTTAAAATCACGCTGCCTTCATTCAAATGGAGTTGTAAACTAACAAAGAACAACAACAATAACAAAGTAATGACGCCATTCGACGTGATTGCTTAATTGGAATGCAGTAGTGTTGTACTGTAGTATTGATATTGTTCCATTAGTCTCCTTATCGCTGATTCCAAATGACAGAGACACAGCAAAGAGTTTACAAACATTCAGTAAATCGAGAACATTATGACACTCTTCTTCTCCATTTCGCCACCAATAATTTCAAAGTGCCAGTTAAGCAAAATCGAAGGGGCAAAATATTGTACGAAAAAAAACAACTGCACTGCTCTCCTTCAGAGGAAGAGAACTGTCTGTGCGAGACATCGCATATTGTATCGTCAGCAAGCAGTTTGGCATCAACAGTGGCAGAGGATTCTGGCCCATTTTCTCACCAACTGAGTGAGACGTGTGCAAATGTAGCACGAACCAGAATCAGGGACTGTGTGTCGAGAGGAATGAATACCAGCGGTTGAATGCCAACTTTCGCAACTGCCTCTCCCCCCCCCCCCCCCCCCCCCACCCCTTCCCCCTTCCTTGTCCCAGTCAATGCCGAAGCCGGTACCAAGCGCTGTCCAATGGACCTGATAGAAATGGACCTGATAGAAATGGACCTGATAGAAATGGACCTGATAGAAATGAGTGAAGTGGAAGTTGAAATCGAGGAGAAAAAGTACATTTAATGCATTCCGTCCGTCGTGGCTGTCTTCTCTCGCTGTGTGATGCTTAGACTGCTGAAGAACTATTAAAGCGAGAGAGAGTGAAACGTGAACCTTAGAAACCGATTGCTGACCATGGTGAACCAACCATCACAACAGTGCGATGAAGAACCAGACGTAAACTTCAAAGGCTCAGTGTCGTCGATATCTAGAATGTGGGGAATCAAGGTCTTCAGAAACAGACTTTACTTCCTTGAATCCCAGGGAGAATGTCGACTGAGTCATGCTCGAGTGCAGAGGACAATCAGTTTCCAGACGCAACGACAGTCCGGATTAAACTGGGCGACTGACGTGCATGTCATCCAGGAAGCAGTCAACACTGAGCCCACAGAAGTGATCGAGAACCCAAAACCTGTACACGAGGTTCTAAGGAAAACATCTGACTGTGTTCAACAGGAGCGGTTCAAAGCGTCAGTCAGATGAAGCAATCCGATGTTCGTTGACTGGAATACAACACACACGATCCTGTCTAAAAGTCGGTACGTTATCCACGAAGCATTCACATATAGCGGATATTTCTCCTGAACTGCACTGCACAGAAGAGACATTTTTAAAAAGCTGTAACTATTACTGAGTTTTGCACATGAAAAGGAAACAGCACACTTGACTGGTTTGGAGTGAAGGATATCACACGCATAACGATGGCCATAGAAATGAAACAATCCAGAAAACACCACACAAATGCACAAACGTCAAAGCGACACAGGAAAAGTTTATGGTTCCAAAGACGGACAGAATACATGAGCTGCTGTAGGAAAAAGTGATTCAAAACTTCTTTGATCCCTGTGAAAACGTTGGAAACAGCCAGTTCCAGTCATTTGCTGATCAGCTCTCTCCAGACTATCAGTACACAGAACAACCGACTAATTATAAAAGGAGGTAATGGATCACATTACAGCCATTTTTCATGACTTCAACAGCCGTACTTACAACAGCCGATGCATGACTTCAGCCAGTATTGGAGGATGTTTTCAAGATAAGGGAAACCAGTCAATACACGGTGACTACATTACTCAAAAAGCATTTGTCTTTTTTTTTTAAGTGTTAATGTGGCCACTGGGGTTGAATGTGGACTCGTGGTAGAATGACCTACGAATTACATGACTGGCTGATTAACTGATTGATTGACTAAATGATTTATTGGTTGGGTAATTACATGTATGTATTCATGTTTTTCACTTGCCAATATTTACATTACTACCATGCTGATATACATATGTTCTATTTATTGATATTTGTTTCATTGGTAGACTGATCTTGTTGGTGGGGATTTCTTCTCTTACAGACAGGATGCGGGTAGAGAGAGGTTTTTTTCTCTATGTCAAGTGCAACGTGTAAACTATTTGTGCCTGTGTGTGTTATGTCTTCGTGTGGTACCCGGTGTGTGGCTGTGCTTAATATGTGTCAAGATTTTCCATAGTATCCTATCATACGTACTTGCAACATTTTCAAGCAGATTTTTCTAATCATTAAAGGTATCATTAAAGCAAAAAGTATGGCTTGTACAGGCGCTTGCAAAACACCTAGATCCATACAGTAATTAACAGAGTTCATCACTACAAGTGTAAAACAGAATATTGTTACCATCATCAATATCAAAGCGGTCTCGTCATATCTTTCTGCTGCAATGCCAGGCTGTATTCTAGAGACTTTTGTACCCAGTTTTTGTGGAGATTTTCCGAACCATTAAAAGTATAATTAAAACAAAAACATGGCTTGTACAGGCACATGCAAAACACTGAATTTCATACAGCAGAAAAGAGAATGTATCACTACATATAAAAAGCAAAATATTTTTTATCATCATCAATATTAAAACAACCTCGTCATATTTTTCTGCTGTAAAGCTAGTGTGTGTTGCAGAGACTACCGTACCTAACTCCCTGAGGAAGAGGGTAGACCAGGCCAGTGGTCAGTCCGCCGATGACCAGCACACTGGCACACATCAGCACGTAGTTGACCCCGGTGTACATTGCTGTCTGACGCTCCACGGGATCTGCAACATGCACAACCAACGTACAGACACTGGTCAACGGGTGGACAACGTGGTTTGCCCAGTGGATTAAACGGTCTATCGTGAATCATTTTTTTCTCTCTTTCACACGTTTTGCTTCTCATCAGACTTTATTACGTCTTCCGATGCTAAAGAATTCATCATTTGCCCCCGATCTCTTCTACTGGTCAGCTGTCCAATTTATATGTAACTGGTCGCTCATAGCTGCTAATCCGTACAGGTACGAGTATTTTGTTAGCAAGGAGAGAATCGAGTGAGATATAAAGTATGCTCGCGAATGATGTCGAGTCACCGGATTTTTCTCGTCATCACGTAGCACTCTGAAACAAAGCATTTCAGGTCCGTGTCATTTTACATTTCTGCACTCTGTAAACCTCTTTTTCTGGATGGGGAGGGGGGGGGGGGCAACAGCGAACATCGAAAGTTTGCTTGATCTTTGGTCTTAACCCGCATTCATACAGATCATTCTGATCTCGGACGGTTCACAGTTACTAACTCTCCAGCCAATCTTTAGAAGCCTGCGCAGTACATTTTTGGTTACCAATATGCTCGCTTCCGCGCTAATCAATGAAAGAGAGAAAAACATGATTATACGAAAGAAACTTCGCAGAAATTGAGGTTTTGCAGAGGGAGGGGAGGGGGAGATGGCGGCGGATGGAGCTTTTCAGTGTATGAAATGCGTTTGCAGTGAAATTCCATTTCTAAACGCATGCAGTCATACTGTGTGTGTTTTTTCTTCTGAAGTCAGTTACTATTTCCTCTGTCTTTGTAACATTCGGGTCCTGATAACTGCGTTTGATTCAAACAGAAAACGGCATAGAGTTCGACTTTGACTGATCTTCACAGACAGAGTTATCGGAACATTTCATCAATGGAGTTGTTTCAGCACTTCACAATACACGCGGTGAAAAGGACAGGGGCCAGAACAGTATCTTGTTTTAAAAAAAGAAAAGAAAACAATGCGTTACATTGACGAGCTTGTTCTATCCATCGAGAAATTCATAACCTATAGACGCATTCAAGGACTGGTATTTAGCGTGAAATTGTTTGAGGCTTAAAGATGAGGCTGGAACGTCTTGCAGACAGATGAAATCTATTTTTAAAAATTAAAAAAGTACTTGGGGGGGGGGGGGGGGGGGGGGGGGGAAGGAGGGGGGGGGAGAATGAGGGAGGGTGGAGTAGGGCGAGGTGTGGGGGGGGGGTGTTGCGGGGAGAGATGAGAAGACAGCATTGTCATGCGAGTGCCTGCCGGGATACAACAGCATCGCAGACTGCCTCACATCGAGCTGTTAGAGCGTTGAGAACCGGGAGAAGTGGAGGAAGCTGGTTGTGATGTCTTCTAAAGCGCCCCAAGGTTCTTTAAGACTCCGGGATAGGCGATAGATGATTGTCCTGTGGACAATTGGCAGGGGTCGTGATACGGTAGGTTTCTCTGTCTGTAACATTAGGCCAAAACTACTCAATCGACAGAATTTGGCCTAAGAATGAACCATCCGGAACGACGGCCTTCGACGTAACAATGACCATTCTGTCCTTTTGAAATGGTTCACCTTCGGGGAGGTAGTTTACCCGTACATTAAGTTGTCATTACTGTTATTGTTGTTGTTTTAAAATCATCACCATAACTCATTGCATTTTTCTTTGTGCATTTTTTTTTCTGTAATGATGGCAGAAATGGCAGAAATCGTTAGTTCTAATATCTGTTCCTTCGGATGAACTTGTTCGCGCTCATTATGATTGTCACATTAATGAGAGTGTATGGTTTCTGTTAAAGGATAGTTCTGGGGGGAAGATAGTCACGGGAAGTGACACCCCCCCCCCCTTTCTCTCTCTCTCTCTCTCTCTCTCTCTCTCTCTCTCTCTCTCTCTCTCTCTCTCTCTCTCTCTCTCTCTCTTTCTCTTCCCCCCCCCCCCCTCATGACAGTAAAGATTCCGAACGCTTTACAATTTTTGGTACTTAGGGAGATTAATGACAACATGAACATATTTTCAAAAACAATCTTTTCAACCGCTGAGCCTTAAAGATACCATTCATATTATTTGTATTGAAGATGATGTGGAATTTAAAAGAAGAGATAGATGCTGGACTAGAAAATAGCCTGTTGAAACTCTGGGTTTTTTTTTTTTTTTTTTTTTTTTTTTTGCTTTTCATCCCTATTTCTGTATCATTCATTACGGAAAATCAAGATCCCATGTCGAACTGTCAACTTCGTCGTGATTTATAGGAAGACCTGTTTGGATTCACCTGTAATCTTTGCGATGAGAACATTAAACCAATCCCAGAAAGTGTTACACTCTGTGAATCACTGTTCAAAGCATCCTCCAGAGTTATTCCCGTCGTTTTCCGTCCACAACAATTATCACATTATCCTGGCTGGATTGTCGCCTGGTCTTCTTCACCATAGGACCGGGTGAGACAGGAAACCGTGTGAATCCACACAACAAGTGCTACGGTCACAGACCATCTCTCTTCGAGCCATCATCCCACACGAAACAAACGGCACGTTGTGGCGGTGACGACTTATAATATTCCGAGCTGTCCTGACAAAGCGGCGTAGCGCTCGCTTCTTTCTTGTTTTTCCAACATTAAAAGGGACGACCGGTAATCATAACTTATTCATTCCATTTATGCAGTAAATTATTCCGGCGTGTGCTTTGTGCAGGTTAAGAAAAAAAAAAGCTACTGCGCGCAGGAATCGATTGTCTGACAGAAAGAGAGAAAGCCAGTGTAAACCTAGGTGATTGTGCTCACACGCAAAAGAACAGAGAGAGAGAGAGAGAGAGAGAGAGAGAGTATCTGGTGCCCTTTATCAGAGAAAATCAAGGCGGTCAGATATCGATCATTTTGGCAGAAAGCTCCGTTCCCCTTTCAGCGTTGGGTAACTCTCCGGAATGCGCCCCATTTCCGACTGTCGACTGTGTGTCGCCGCTCTTTTCGGGAGCTAATCATGACCCTCCCCCCAGTCTCCGCTATCGGAAAGGCCGTTCATTTTTCTGACCGTTCGTTTTCTTTCCTCTGGTACCCGCACTCTGTGTTCCGATCGCAATCAGTTCAATCGCTGTAGAAATAACGGGGGGAGGGGGGGGGGGGGGACTGCTGAATGTGCTGTGCGAATATTTTCCCCGAGGTCTTCGTGTTGGTTGTTCCTGTAAAATCGCTATTTCAAGGTAATGTATGTTAAAACGTTTCTCTGTAACAGAGCAGGTGGAGAACTTCATATTAAAAGCCTTTCCGAGCTCCTGAAGTCAACCCAGTCAGGTGATTTGTTCGTTTATTTATTTGATTAGACTGCTGATTTTCAGAAGGCGGTTGATGTAAAGTTTGAGATTAATAACATCAATATAAACAACAATGTGAGGTGTGTGTGTGTGTGTGTGTGTGTGTGTGTGTGTGTGTGTGTGTGTGTGTGTGTGTGTGTGTGTGTGAATGTCCATCACACACACGCCCGCGCGCGTGCGTGCGCGCGCGCGCGCTCACACACACACATACACACACACACACACACACGCGCGCGCGCGCCCGCGCGCTCACACACACATGCACGCACGCACGGACGCATGTACGCACGCATGCACACACACAGTCTGCGAGAGAGTTTTCGATTTACATGATTGCCACAAACAAAACGTATTCAAAGAACAGCAGAATAGAGCCGAGTCTCTGTACGGTAATAAACTTGTCAACTCATACGGATTCACTCATTTCCACATGACAGTGTTTGGCTACAATGATGACACACAGACTCTTACCTATACTGTTACACGCTGAACAACATTCTCCCCCCCCCCTCTCTCTCTCTCTCTCTCTCTCTCTCTCTCCTCTCTCTCTCTCTCTCTCTCTCTCTCTCTCCCGCGCCCCCACCCATCCGCCATTTCCACCTGACAGCATTTAATTACAACAATTACACATAGCTGTTACCCACACTCGTTAAACAATCTCTCTCTCTCTCTCTCTCTCTCTCTCTCTCTCTCTCTCTCTCTCTCTCTCTCTCTCTCTCTCTCTCTCCTCTCCCTCTCTCTCTCTCTCTCTCTCTCTCTCTCTCTCTCTCTCTCTCTCTCTCTCTCTCTCATAAGGATCTTTCACGTTGTGTACTACCACACCTATCCTGTTTTCTTTTTGTTCCACACGGGAAGGAAGCGATGGGGACAACAGTGTATGAGAACAAGTGACAAAGAAAAAAAAAAGAAAGAAAGAAAGAAAGAAAGAAGAAAGAAAGAAAGAAAGAAAGAAAGAAAAACGAAGAGCAAAGTTCTGTTTCTGAAGCTGTGTAGCAAAGCCTTATCTTCTGTCAGCTTTGGCCAGTTTTATTTCAGTTTGTCGAGAAAGTTGTTCGTTTGTTTGTTTGTATTTGTTTTGTTATCGTTGTTGGTTATTTTTTTTTTGTTGTTGTTGTTTTTTGCTGGAGATGTGAACTGTTGTGGTTCAGTCAATGAATGAATTAATGAACGATCTCCTCATCACTGTCGGATTTGTTTCATCATCTGATCACAAACTGTCATCCACAAAGCTCTTCATTTTCCTTCTACCAGCCGCCGAGGAGCGGTGGTTAGCATTGCGGGCTCAAGGGCTGGAAGGCCTTGGGTTTGAGTCCCGTTAGAGGCATTCATTTAGGAGAAGGAAGGGGGTGAGGAGATGGGGGTAAGGGGTCGGCCCGGTCCGGGTCGTACCATAAGTCCAGAGTGCTATGGTTCCAAATGGGCAGACTGGAGTCTCACAGTCGCGTTCCCTTGCTCAAAGGACATGTTTGAGAATGTTGCTCAAATGTTGTGACCGGGTGTCGTAGAGTAGAAAGAAACTCGTGGAGAGCGTGGCAGCAGAGAGTCCTCAGAAGAGAAGCCCCCTTCAAGCAAATGTTTCGGCCCTTATCTCCTGACACTCTAGGGGGGTTGGGCCACACCCGGTTCATGACTCCGGATGTCCCTCTGCTGCCCCTTTTTTTTTTTTTTTTTTTCCCCATCTTGGGACGAGCCATGGCTGGGATTCGAACCCATGACCCTCTGGACATGCTCATTTTCTACTTAATGACTCGCGCTTTAACCACTGAGCCACAGGGACACCTGATATTTGTAGGGAAATTAAGCCTTATGAAGTTCACTTTTGTTCCTCCTTGACCAGATCCAGCTTGAACACCTCTCTGCCGCTTCTGCCATTGCTTTCAGGGCTCTGGTTTTTTCCTTCCCTGCAACTGAGAGCTGTTTCATGAGGCTGTATGCAGACGTTCCTACAAATCCCCTAGCTCCAATTTCTGCAGTGAGGACTTTGACCTGATAGCCTTCTCTCCTCAGGCTGTTTGCCAGATCAGCATACTTTTCAGTCTTGTAGATTTGAGCTGCATCCATTCTGTTCTCATATGGCACTGTGAGCTCGATCATGATCAGCTGCTTGGTTGACTTAGAGTGGACTACTATGTCTGGTCTCATGCCACTCTTGCTGATGATCTCTGGGTGACTCTTCCATTCTGGGAGGTCTGCAGTGCACTCCCAGTCATCTGCCCCATCCAGCAGACTCTGCCTGCATGTTTCGAGTGGCACTGTTGTTCTTGGCCATGATTTGCTGCCTCCTGCCGTGAAGAATGTTGCGGGTGCTTTTGGAGTCCTGATTCTCCCTTTTGTGGTGTTGGTACTAGCCCAGACTACTTGTACAATCTCTTTGAGCACTTGGTTGTGCCTCCATGTGTACCTTCCTTGAGACAGGGCTACTTTACATGAGCTTAGAACATGCTCCACTGTTTGTTTTTCATGGCAGAGGGGGCATGCAGGATCGTCTGTTTTCCCCCACTTCACCAGGTTTGCATTTGACGGCAGAAGGTCATATGCAGATCTGAGAATGAAGCTGATCCTGAGAGGGGCCATGTGCCAAATGTCATTCCAAGTTAGACTTCTTTGGAGTGCATTCTCCCACGTTGTCCATTGCCCTTGCTGGCTCTGCTGGACTGCTTTTTGGAGTCTTTTTTGGTCTTCTTCTTTTCTCATCTCCTGAATCATCATGTCTCTTTTGGCTTTTCCTTTGGCCTTTGACCACCATTCAGTTTTGGTCACCCCCAGTCCTTGTCTGTTGGTCTGTGTGTGTCCTGTTATTTCTCTGGTCTTGAGACTTTCTTTTGCAGAATCCATCGCCTCTTGAACTTTCCATTTTCTGCCTGTCTTTAGCTGGGGCTTGATTGCTTCTACCCACCTTGTCTCCTGAGTCCTCCAGCATGCTTTGAAGTCTGATCTTCCCTGCTTTGTATTCCTCCAGGATGGATTTCAGTGGTAGTTTGAGCTTTGCTTGGCGACAGTACAGCGCGATGTCAGTCAGACAGGGTGGGACACCAAGCCATTTCCTTGTGAACTTGTTGATTTGGCTTCCATTGCCTCCACTGTGCTGGTGCAGATGTCGTATATCATCAGAGGCCATAGGAGCTTTGGTATCAGCATGAACTGCAGACACCAGACCTTGTATTTGCCAGGGAGCCCACACTGGTCAATGGTCTCCAAGCCTTCTTCCGCCATCTGCTTGGTTTCTTTTGCTCTTTGTGTGTCTTTCAGCGTATCATCATACCATCTTCCAAGGCTCTTGACTGGTTCTTCTGTGACTGTTGGAATGGCCTGGTTGGCAACACTGAAGACCACAGATTCGGCCACTTTTCCTTTCCTCAGTGAGAGACTCCGTGATTTCTTTGGCTTGAACTTCATTCTGGATGAGGCAACTATGTCGTCCAGCCTCTCCAGCACATGACGTGTCTCGTCTTCTCTGGATGAAATCACTGTAGTGTCATCCATGAAGGCCTTGAGAGGAGGCATCTTGTATCCATCGCCAAGGTCTGTTTGTCTCGCGTTGTTTGTTGCTTCTTTCAAGATGAGTTCCATTGCCAGCACGAACAGTATCGGGGAAATTGCACAGCCCATTGCAATGCCCACTTCCAAGTTGATCCAATCAGTTGTGTACTCCTTGGTAGAGAACCGCATTGAGAAGCCATTGAAGTACTTCTTGAGCATGTCGCGGATGTTCTTTGGCACATGGTACATCTCAAGAGCCAACTGTATCATCTCATGGGGCACAGATCCATATGCGTTTGCCAGATCAAGCCACACTACGTCCAGGTCCCTCTTTTCTGTTTTTGCTTTTTGGATTGCGTCCCAGATCATTGTGGCGTGTTCTACACAGCCAGCCACGCCTGGGATGCCACCTTTCTGGACTGACACATCCAAGTACTTGTTTTCCATCAGGTACTTGGTCAGCCTTGCTGCCATGACAGAGAAGAAGATTTTCCCTTCGACGTTCAGTAGTGATATTGGCCTGAACTGGCTGATGTCACTTGAGTTTTGCTCTTTGGGGATGTACACACCATCTGCCGTCATCCACTGGCCGCTGATCTTCTGGTTTCTCCAAGCCGATCGCAGCAGCCTGTAGAGCCACTCCAGCACCTTGGGACATTTCTTGTAAAGCTGGTAAGGTATTCCGTTTGGCCCTGGTGATGATTTGGCTCTGGCTTTGTCGACCACTTTCTTGATTTCCGCCAACGTTGGAGGCTTGCCATTGAACTGTTCCTCAGGGTTGGTTGGCCACACCAGACCTTGAATGTCGAGTGGTGCTTTGCTCTGTGAGTCAGAGTATGTTTTCCTCAGATGCTGCTCAAGAACTCCTTTGTCCACACTTAGGGTCCCAGATTTTGGCTGCTCAAACAGTGTTCTGGCAAACTGGAAGGGGTCTCTGAAGAAGCGCTCTTGTGTCTTCTTCTTTTTGCTCTTCCTCTTCCTCGCAGATTCCGCTTTGCTGAGGGCGCTGTGTTTTTCTTTCAGGTCTTCCCACAGTTTTTCCAAGCCTTGTTTTTCAGCTGGCAGTGCGGTCTTCATTTGCTTCTTGAGGTTGTTCTTTTGGACTCTGATCTTGTCCATCTTTTCTTGGCGTCTGGATTTCTTTGGAGGTGTTTTCTCTTTGGGTAGTTTTACTCCATAGGCGTCTCTACATGTGGCATACACAATGTCCCCATATGTGGCTAGTTTGTGTTCCAGGGTGCTTTTCCCTATCAGTGCATCGAGTCTTTGGACGATTTTTGCATCCAGTTTCTCCCAATCTTCAGTTTCGTTTGCTCGTGGCAGGTTGAGTTTCAGGCGCCTGGCATCGAGGGACTGTGCAAATTCCTCATCCGAACCAACAGCATGGATGTCCTTGGCACTGTGGTTTAAATCCTGGCCTTGGTCTTCCGACGTCTTATCTGCTGATGCAGTGCGCTGCTGCTCATTCAGATGAGTCTTCACACATCCCATCTTTGTTCTGTGGATCTTCATGCCACGGGTGGTAGCGAAACGCTTTCCACAGACACATGGATATTCCATTTGGTCCATGTTCATAGTCCGTTTGGGATTTGCAGTCGTGATTGGTTGAGCACCGATGGATTCATCATTCTCTCCCCCTTTCGGTGAATCCTGGGAGCATCTTTTCCTTTTGTACTTAGTAGCCACATGTTTAAGGCAAAGTGGGGAGCCAGCCCACAGAGCCCTTGGTTCTGGTCTTTCCCAGTGTTCTCCGGTCTTTCCCGGACGTCCTCCGGCCTATTCCCGGAAGTCAATGGTTTACCCATGCATCGTATATAATACTGTCGCCGTGGAATTGTATCGCAGCGACAGCATTTCACGTGAAATACTGTTGCAGCGACAATATTTGCTGGAAAAAATTGTCGCGCGACAACTTTTCACGAAAAATGTCCTATAGAATATTGTAGCTGTCCATAAAATGCAGTATTTCCCGGGAAATACTGTCGCTGCGACACGATTTTATGAGCGACAGTATTATATACGACACCCGGCACTGCAGGTATTTGTATCCCTCGGGCCCGGTTGAGCCGTGATAATGTGAACGAGAACGTAGGGCGCAGCCATGGAGTCATGCAGCCTCAGACCGGAATATCTTCCTCATACTCAGTGATTATCATGACCAAAAAGAATAGAAAAAAAATTCTGTGACAGTTAAAAATGAATATGGACTACTACTCTTTAAAATTGGAGCGCAAAGACAACTCACGAACAAACATGGGTTTGTGAACACATGAAGCTCAAAGGAAGCTGAATTCCTCGTGGACAGTTACAATTTAGGATTGTCAACACGAGTCTTTCTTGTCACCCCGTGTTTATCTCTCGACACCTGACCTACCCGATTTTCCGAATGGATCAGCCCCCGGTGATTTGTAACTCACAATCTTTCGACTGTTTGAAAGCTCACCCTCTTCCCCGTTGATTTAATACTCACAGTCTTTCACTGATCAAAAGCTCACCGTGTCGTTTCTGTGCCGTTTCTCTTGCTCGTTGATGCCGAATAACTAAAACGATTGTAGTGTAGAATGCATGCGTGTTATTCCTCCCCTATAAAGAGATGTTCATGTTAAAGTAGCGTCACAGGAGGAGTTGGCATAGAAAGACAGCGAGTCATCAACGCCATGCGGTGCTGTGGCATTATTGCCGATTGGCCACTGGAATACTGAAAGGGTTAATTTGGATCCTCGCTTGTCCCTTTGTTGAGTGTAATAAACTTGAAAATAATCACATACACACGCATACCCACACGCACGCAAGTGTGCACGAGCACAAACTTATACACACACACACAGACGCGCACGCACGCACGCTCGCACGCACGCACGCACGCACGCACACACACACACACACACACACACATGAACACGTACACACGCAACTACGTAGCATATAATATTCCTACACAGAAAGAAGATATAGAAGCATCCGACACCAAACTAATACCATCAACATAGCCAGAGGAGGAAACTCTTGATTCGTGAGTCAGTCATGTTCAAGTATATCAGCGTATGATCATTTTCAATATGCTCGTCAAAAGAAAAAAACATGAAAGCCAGAACGGCTTGCAAGGCAGAGCGGAATAAGAGATAAAATCGTTGTTGAGGCCGGAGAGAGAGAGAGAGAGAGAGAGAGAGAGAGAGAGAGAGAGAGAGAGAGAGAGAGAGAGAGAGGAGGGGAGGGGGGGGGGGAGGGAGGGAGGGAGAGAGGGAGAGACAGACAGACAAAGAAACAGAGAGAAAGAGAGAGCGGAGGCGAGACAGACAAACAAAAAACAGAGAGAGAGAGAGAGAGAGAGAGAGAGAGAGAGAGGAGAGAGAGAGAGAGAGAGAGAGAGAGAGAGAGAACCGATTTCAACCAAACAAGATGGAAATATGGATAGTGATCCCAAGAACGAAGCCGTTCATTTTCGGCGAGGGTCCTACTCCAACAGTGGATGCAGGGCACGTGCAGCAACCTGTTCCCCGAACATCAAGGCTGTGTGGCGTTGCTGTGTACATTAACTATGGAGTAACATCAAGGCTGTGTGGCGTTGCTGTGTACATTAACTGTCTATGGAGTAACATCAAGGCTGTGCTGTTACTGTGTACATTAACTGTCTATGGAGTAACATCAAGGCTGTGTGGCGTTACTGTGTACATTAACTGTCTATGGAGTAACATCAAGGCTGTGCTGTTACTGTGTACATTAACTGTCTATGGAGTAACATCAAGGCTGTGGCGTTACTGTGTACATTAACTGTCTATGGAGTAACATCAAGGCTGTGCTGTTACTGTGTACATTAACTGTCTATGGAGTAACATCAAGGCTGTGCTGTTACTGTGTACATTAACTGTCTATGGAGTGTAACATCAAGGCTGTGCTGTTACTGTGTACATTAACTGTCTATGGAGTAACAGATTGTCATGGAATATGAACACTCTTTTTTTTCCTCTTTTTTAATATATTTTTTTAAACTGATACCAACGTTGACGTTTTGTATTTATATTACTCTACGCTGCTTTAAAAGAAATGGACAGTTCTTCTTTCAGCTCCTACGTACTGTTATGTCCCCAATCAGGAACACATCTGTGATGGAAGTCCGCGTTCTCTAAAGTGTTCTTATATTATTATTCTCATTATTATTATTGTTAATATTATCATTATTATCACTATTATCACAATCATCATCATTATTATCATCATAATATAATCATCAATATCTTTATTATTATTGTTATTATTATCATTATGATTATCGTCATTGTTATTCTTATCATTATTATTATTATCGTTTCGCCGTGCCGCACTCAACGAGACCGAAGTTCTGATCAATATAAAGCCTAAAGCAAACCACAGTTTAAAAAAAAAATTGTATTAAGTAAGGGAGAGAAAAAAAATGACGAACCTACCTGTTAAGGTTTGTCTGCATCAACCGATAGCCTAAAACAAGAACACTACGACTGGAGAGTCTTGAGAAACAGCATGCTCTGGTCTTCAACGGTTCCATTCAAAGACAGAACTCGGTGTGTGTGTGTGTGTGTGTGTGTGTGTGTGTGTGTGTGTGTGTGTGTGTGTGTGTGTGTGTGTGTGTTGATGAAGTTGCATCTGTCGTTTACGAACATTTAGTTTTCACTCTCCGTGTCTGCCGTTCTTTGTCTTTTGCTCACTCTACTCTTCAACATCCAAGAATATATTGAAAAGGTTTCAGGCGCGCGGGTTCGTCTGGAAAGAAACGCCACGCAAAGTGGGACTGGACTGTCCAAAGAGAACAACCCAAGTACCCACGAGCGCTGACCAGGGCCACTAGATATGTAAATTTACACAAGACTGGCAAAGCTGTGGGTCAACATCAGGGCCACCGCCGGTACTACCTAGATCCTGCCATGGTTGACGGAGAGAAAGAGTGGGTCCTCTCTGAACACAGGGTTATGATCTCTCCATGGAGAACAATGATCGATGGTCTTGTGGTGCCAGCTTTTATGCTCTCTCTCTCTCTCTCTCTCTCTCTCCTCTCTCTCTCTCTCTCTCTCTCTTCTCCTCTCTCTCTCCTCTCCTTCTCTCTCTCTCTCTCTCTCTCTCTCTCTCTCTCTCTCTCTCTCTCTCTCTCTCTTAAACCTTGCTCATCTGTCTGACTACTTAACTGATCTATGTACAATGTCAATTCTGAGAAAAAAAGGAAAAAACCCAAAATTTCTTTCCCCCACCCCTAAAAAACGCCAAATGCATAACTATTACCGGGAACGTAGGGTTTAAGGTTTTTGGGGTTTTTTTTTTTTTTTTTTTTTTTTTTTTTTTTTTTTTTTTTTTTGTATTTTTTTTTTTTTTTTTTTTTTGTTTTTTTTAATCGGGTTTAAAATATCCCTAAAATTTAAAATAAGGTGCGGAAATGATATCTTTACCTTTTTCAAAAAACCCGATTTCTCAATCCCTTCCACGAAAAAACTACTCACAAACCCCTACAAAATGCCCCACCCGAGTGGTCGACGAGTTTGTCACAATCCAGGGACTTTTGGGGCGGCCCTCCCACCCCCCTTTAAAATTCAAGCCAGCTCTGATTTAAATTTTCCCCACACAAAAGACGATCTGGGGACTGAACAAAGGGTTTCCCGTTATACACCGGGACCTAAATGCCGTCAGGGCAGGATCATCTTTTTTACTTATGTCGTCCTTTTACCCTATCTCAACCCCTTTTTTTCCCCCAAAACCCCCACCCCCATGCCCCCGATTCCCCCCTTTGAAATCGCGTTAAGTTACTTTCGAGGTGACTGGGGACTTCCCCCCCTTTGCGCTATATTTTTCTCCACCCCATTAGTATTTTCCGTTGTTCGCAAATTTTTTTGGGTTTTTTCGATCTGCAAAAATAACAGGGGGGGGGGGGGAGATTTTTAACCAGCAAATTTAAAGTTCATGAATCGATCAACAACACCCCAGCATTCTGCAGCCGAACCCCTGCAGAATACCCGCATTGAAACCGAACAGTCGGGAAACGGAAAAGTATGTGCCAACCAAAACACATTAAAATTCTTCGACTTTAATCATTATCTCATTTGGTGTCCCTTGTGTGCTTTGGGAAACCAATTTCATGAAGGTAGGCAGGTGCGGTTTTGTAGTACCCACTATTTGTTTCGATGTTTGTAGTTTTTGGGGTTTTTTTCCCTTCCCATGTTCATTCATTCCCCATTTTCTTTTTTTTTTCACTTTGTTTTTGAAGGGGACGTGCTCAACCCCTTGATTTGAGAAAAGCCCTCCCTTTCAAAGGGGGATTCGTTTCCTCCTCTCAACACCTCGTCCCCCCAAAAAAGTTCAACCTCCGCCCCCCCTCAAAGTAATTGGCAGGGGGGATTTAAAAACCAGCCCTTAGAGTGCGGAAGGGAGAAAAAGGGGGGGTATGAGAGGGGTGGGAGCCGTTTTACACCACAAATACTCCCCAAATGACAAACGGATGGCAAAAAAAAGGCATGTTTTTTGGGGGCCTGCATGATTTCCCCCCCGAGTCGGACCACAGCCCGGGACGGGGTGCTCCCCTTAAACCCGCAGCCCCCCGGGTCGGCGCCCTTTAAATTTATTGGGCAAAACACGGGACAACCACTCTTTGGGCCCCAATGGCTAATCTTCGCCACTTTGTTCAGTGAACCCCATCACTGTTTTCCTTCCAATTCTGCCCTACCCCCACCCCCCCCCCCCCCTTTCCCCCCCCCCCCCCCCCCCCCCCCCCCCCCCCCCCCATCCCCGCCCCCTTTCTCTCCACCACATTTTTTTCCCCTCTTCACAGACCGTTAATCGATCCGGGAGAAAAAAGGAATCAAGAGTTAATTGATGGTGAGTTTGGTTTTTTTTGTGGGCGGGGTTTTTTTTTTGTTTGTCGCGAGGGGGGGGGGGGGAGTGGGGGGGGGGGGGGTTTCATCTTCGTCATACCAAAAGGATTCCGGGTCACATTTTGCCCGGGCGCACGATCGTTTATTTAGGCGCGCGCGCGGCGCGCGCGCGTGTTGTGTTTTGTGTGGGGGGTGTTGTGTGTTTGGTGTGGGGTTTTTGGGTGTGTGTGCGTGCGTGCGTGCGTGCGTGCGTGCGTGCGTGCGTGCGGCGTGCGTGTGGGGTTTTTGGTGTGGTTTGGTGGTGTGTCGCGCCCGTACGTGTGTGGTGTGTTTTTTGTGTGTGTTGTGGTGGTGTGTTGTGGTGTTTTTGTTGTGTTGGTTGTTTTTGACAGGAGGGGGTGAAATAGAGAATAAAGATAAAAGAGAGAGAGAGAGGTGAAGAAAAGGGGAGAGAAAGAGAGAGGGGAAGAGGGGAAGAGAGAGAGGGGAAGGAAAGGGGGGAAAAAGAGGGAAGGGGGGAGAGAGAAAGGGGAGAGGGAGAAGAGGAGAAGAGAGAGAGAGAGAGAGAGAAGAGGAGAAAGACAAGACAAACAAAAAGACAAAATTCTTTTTTTCGGGGAAAATAGAAAACACGATTGTTTTTTTACATCCAGCCCTCGCCCTGTGTGGGTCAACAAATAAAATAAAGGCAACAAAGGAACATGCAAAAGGGGGACTAAAAACTACAATAAAATAGGGGAAAAAATTTAAAAGGGAAGAAAAAAAAGAAAGAAAAAAAGAGAGAGAGAGGAAGAGGAGAGAGAGAGAGAAGAGAGAGAGAAAAGAGAGAGAAGAGAGGAGAGGAGAGACCAGGAGCGAAGGGAGTGGGGGGTAACCTGCAAAAAGAAGAGGAGAGGGGGAGAGGGGGAAAAGAGAGAGAGAGGGGGGGGGGGAAGAGGAGAGAGAGGGGGGGGGGGGGGGAGGGAGGAGAGGAGGAGGGGGAAAAGATAAGAAAATGTTGCTTATCCCCCGACCGAAAAGGGCCACATCAGGGCTTGAAGAATGGGGGGGGAAAGAGGCTAGAGTGGGTCGATAAGAAGCATGTTGAACAATCTGCAATCAAAAATTTCCAAGAGATACAAAAAAATCAATTTTTGAAACCCGGGGGGAGGGGGGGGGGGGGGAGAAATAAAGCAAAAATGGGGGGTGGGAAATGCATAATGATAGCCCAGTCCCCACGGGGGGAAAGGGATCCTAGGGAAAAAAAAATCAAGCATTCCAGCAGAACCGTGAGAGAGGGGGAAGGAAGGAGAGAAGAGAGAGGAAGAAAAGAGAGAGAGAAGAGAGAGAGGAGAGAAGAGAGGAAGAGAGAGAGAGAGAGATCCAAAAAAACTCAAGTTTCGACAGAATGACAGAGGGCGGGAGGTTATGGGAAACACACCGCACACACACACACACACACACACACACCCACCCACACCCACACACCCCATACACACACACACCAAAACCACAACACACACCACACAACACAATTAATTTTTAAATATATTTTTTAATATATAAAATAATTTATATAAAATTTTATAATATTTTTTAATACCATATAAGACATATTAAAAACAAAATAACATACATTGCTTTCAAGAAAAAAAAACATTTTAAAAATAGTCAGGTCATACATAAGGAAAAGAGGGTGGTGGTGAATGGTGGTGGATTTTGGGTGGAGATGAAAGTACTGGCACTAAGAAGGTTAAAAATAATGGGTTTTGAAGGTTGATTGCATTGGCCTGTTTGGTTGATTCGGGGAGCGAGTTCCATTGACGGGAACCTGAATATGTTTAAAGGGGATTTGAATAAGTCAATTCTAGAACGGGCATGAATTTTGGGTAGGCCCTTGAGGAATTTATTGAAATCTGTGAACTAATGTGAGGGCCTTTCCCAGCACATTTGCATTATACCCCTTTGTTGTATTCTAATCCAGACTTAAGGGAAAACTTGAATTTTTTTATAGTCCGAGCCCAGAAGATACGCTTTTTAGGACTAATTTGGTGCTGCTTGTGCACTTAAAAAGGGTTTGAGGTGTTCGCTAGCACAGTCCCATGAGTAGATCCATATCTATGTATGTTTGAATTGAAGGGAAAAAAGAGCTTGCGGGGAGCAGGTCAGGAAGCGTTTGTTTTTGGGAGAGTTGAAAACTTTTGAAGTTTTTTGCATAGTGAGGTTATGTAGTTTCCCACTAAATTTTGTTATAAATGGTTATTCCTAGCATTGGGAGTAACCTTTTTCAAGGGGTTCTTTTTTAGTTTACGGGGGAAAACTTAAGAGTGAGATTTTTCTTTTTGCTGGTTGTGAAACATGGATTTTTTTTTTTGGGGTAAAGCGACTTTGATTTAGTTCAGTCCATTTCACGAGATCATTCGCCTTTTTTTTTGTAAATTTTGTGCAAAACAGTAACATCAGAATGATTTGTGTGGTTGTTGTGTCATCAAAAAAAAGTTCACAGGTGGATTATATGTAGGGGGGGAATCATTTGATGTAAATTTGAATAAAAAGGGGGCCCCAAGTGGGCCCTTTGGGACCCAGGGAAAAGTGTTTGAAATGAAGAGAAGGTTTGTATTAATTTTCACACATTTTGCCTATTTGTGAGATATGATGAAAAAGCAAAAGATTTTCCTGGGGAAAACCCATAAAATTTTTAAATTTTTTTAAGAAAAAGGGTTGTGGTTATCACATCAAATTTTTTTTGAAATCAATAAATAGGACCCCCAATTTTTGTTGTTGTGATGCTGTTTACCCTCATAAACCGGGTTTGATTGGTGGTGGCTGAAGGTTTGGTGGAACCCGGACTGTCTTGGATGAAGAAAGTGGTATGTTTTAAAGGGTGGTGTAATGTGTGTTTGTTATGTGTTTTTAAAAAGGGTTGGAAAGAGTGGAAATGACAAATTTGGCTGTATTTTTGCAGGTTGAGCGGGTCACCTTTTGTATAAGGAATGACTTTTGCTTTTTGAAAATGGGGGAAAATTTTTTTTGTCGAACCAGATTGAAACGTTTCAACGTTCTGAATTTGCGGGCTGATGTTTAAAATTTTTTTGCCGTCTAGGCCATCCACCCCCAGGTACTTGTGTTTTAGGTGTGTTTGGGTAGTGGATAGATTTTAATCTGTTTTGGGTGAATTAAAGTTCAACTGTGTTTTTATCATGGCAATATTGTTTCAGTTTTTGAGGTCGTTTGTTCTTGAAGAATCACCGTACAACTTTTTTGGTATAGTGAAAAGGGGTGTTCGTTGTTCGACAGGATTCTTTAATTATAGTTATTTTAAAAATTGATTTTTTGGAATCTTTAAATGCTCTCCTCCCAAATTTTTGGGTTTTCTGATTTTGATGAAATTAGTTCTCGATAGTATTTTTTTTTTCTCTGCGCTTCTTAAATTTATTGAATTTCTCAATATTCTGATTCCTCTTCACCCATGTTGTTTAAGCAGATCTCTAAGAAAAAATGCCTCTGTAATTTTTAGTGTACCACCCGGTTTGGGTTTTATGTCGTACTTAACGTTTTTAAGGGGGGTGTTTATATATTTCTGAAAATGTTCTATCCAAAAATTCCACGAAATTGGATCAGTTATGTTGAAAAACGGATAGGATTTGAGGTAAGCAAGTAGTAAAAATCTTGGTTGTTAAAGTTTGAAAAAAAGCAACGGTAGGTTATTGTCTTGTGCCCTTTTTGGGAAATTTTTTACCTTTTTTGGACCATGTGAAAACCAGGTTAATGTTCCTACAGTTTAGAACGGGACACAGGCTTTTTCATTGATTTTTATTGAAACATAAATATGGCGAAAGTGGCTTAGGTTTTTTTTGTGACTCTTTTGGGGATTCGATGAGTTGATGCGGTTAAAAAATTTGAAGCTTGCGCCCCATTGTTTTTGTGTTTTTTCAGAGGTCGTGTTAAAGTCTCCGAGTAAAAAAATTTTCCCTTGGATTCTGGGGACTGCATCCAATGGGAAATAAATTTGTCGACCCTTTACTCTTTAGAGGGGTTTTCCTGTAGCAGAACCCACCAAAAAGGGAAAATTTTTCTTTTATTAATTCTACCCAGAACATTCTAACCGTTCGTTAGGGTAGAAGTCGTTTAAAAAGCTAAGGGTTTCGCGTGAAGAAAAGCCCCTCTTTTCGTTTGTGCAGGATCTTTCCGGATTACGTTATATCCTGGAATACTACATCATTGTGGGTAATGTGTGTTTTTTAATTGGGATCAGACCCAAAATATAAAAAGGTTTACCGGGTTTCCCAAATCATTGATATTCTAGTCTTGTTAACTGCTGGGGAATTGGGGGACAGATTCGAAGTCCTTCTTTGCAGGCCATACAGACGGGTTTTCTTGCTCTTTTGTAGTTGTGCACTGATGAAAAGATAGTGGGAGCGATTTCGACTTTAAACTGACGTTGGGGTTTTATGATAAGGAACAAAATAAATCCAAAAAAGGGAGGGAAAGGGGTTTTGGGTTTAACACTGTGACAATTTTTGGGAAAAATCAAAAAAGTTGAGAAAAAAAAATCTTCACGATTATGTCAGAAAGCTCCTCATAGATGGTAGATGGATCACTTTTTGAAAGGAAAATAACATCACTCGTAAAGGAAGTAAATTTGAAGAAAAATTACAAATAAGGGATAGAAGGAGAGGGAAAAAAAAAAAAGAAAAATAAGAAAAAAAAATGCAAAGAATCAAACTTCAAAACGAAAAAAAAAAAATTTAAAAAAAAAAAAAAAAAAAAAAGGGGAGGGAAAAAAAAAGTCATTAAAATTTCACAAACACAAAGCCGCACTTGTAAATGGGGTTGGCTATGACAAATTGCCTGTTGCAGGAAATAGCAGTTTTTTGGAGTCTCCTGCTGCAGAGGCTTTGTTCAGCTCTTTTCTAAGGCTCACAGTCTGCACTTTACGAAAATTTCTTATAACGTGGTAAATTTCACTTAGATAACGGAATCGCACTGCCGGCAAGGGAAAATTTCACCACCACACACACACACACCACACAACACCACACACACACACACCCCCACATAATAGGTTAGGAAAACCCAAAGATCGCAAGTAATTTTGCATAAAAAAAAAAAAAAAAAAAAAAAAAAAACTGTGTAGGATTGGGGAAAACCACCAGGTAAAGCCTTGTCCCACAGTATCTTGGTCTACATTCGCAGCACAGTCTTCTGTTGCAGAGGAGGTGTTTTTTTGATTTCTGGCTCCAGGGAAAATAACAAAAGAAAAGTTAACGGTACATTACATACATCACATACAGACATGAGCCTGTAGCAGCTAATCACACATAAACCACCACAGCACACACACAAAGACACAGAAACACTTATAAGACACACACACACACACGCACGGGCCACACACTCACACACACACCATCAAAATTAAAAAAATTATACGGGCCAATTAACAATACATTCACATACATACCATAAACAAATATAGCGCTCTTGCACTCGTGCTTTCACTCTCTCCTCTCTCTCTTCTCTCCCCTCTCTCTCTCTCTCTCTCTCTCTCCTCTACACAACATTCAAACGCACACTCATACAAAAACACGCGCACGCGCGCCGCCCGCGGCAGCACGCGAGCACACCCACCACCACAACACCACACCACACACACCACCACACCCCACACACACACACTTAATCCCCCCCAAAATCACACTCAAAAAGGAAACGCTACCTTCGAAAAATTAATCCGCGGCCCTATAAAGCAAAAACAAAAAAAACACTTGCGCTCTCTCGCCCCACACAAAAATGGAACCCCGAATCAAAGTGTGGGGGAAGCATGGGTGCGGGGGGGGTGTAAGGTGGCCAGTACCATGGTGATGTGAAGGAGAAAGGTCCGTGGAAGTAACTGAAGGGTGGGGAACAAGTATAGGTGGGGGGGGGACAGACCTGTTGAACCAGGGAGATGGGGGGAAAAGGCCTCGCCCGGCGGAAACATAGGGGGGGGTAAATTCGGTTTTTGGGGACGATGACGGGCCAGGGTGCTGTCACTGCTCGTACACAATCTGGTGGGCGGGGCTTTGGGGGACTTTCTGGGGGGGGAGGGGGGCGGGGGGAAGGAGGTCAAAAAACGTAGTGTTGGTGTTATTTGGGGTGGCCTAGTTGAGCGAAGGCTGGCTGGGGTTTCGTGGGCACTTGTGTACCCCAAGTGAGTGGATGGTGGTGGGGGGCTTCCTGGAGGGGGGGGGGGGAGACGATGGTGAAGTGCGTAAAAACCGACGGGAGGTTTTTTGGGGTTCTGAAGGGTGATTGGGGGGGGGGGGGGGGGATCTGGGGCATGTCGTGTTGGTGGGAAGAGACTGTGGCGTTTAGGGGGGGTAGGAGGGCCCCCTTTGTTTAGGGGGGGAAGATTTTGCGTCACACGTTCCACTCCCTTCCCGCTGGGTTTTGGGAGATTGAGTACAACGCCAGTTCCGGGGGCACCGGTGGGTGGTGAAGGTGGCCAAGGCTGAGAATTTAACCCCCCATTGCTAAGGCCTCCTGAAGGTGGGCGTTTCTGGGGGGGGGGAATGATGGTGTTCAGAGCGTGCCGCCCCCTTACCCGGGGTATTGCAGGGCCCGAAATTGGGCTTTGGGGAAGACCCGTGCACTGTACAAGACTTCGCCACTGCTGCGTTTATTGCACCCGTGGCGTGATCAAGAGCTCCTGCAGTCACCAGCCCCCCCTGGAAGGAGCCTCATCCCGTGTGGGGCGTTCGCTTTGCAACCACTGATAGACTGGCGACCCTTTCGATCGTTTGGGACACTCCAACTGAGCGCTGGCCCAGGGGTATGATATATTCGGGTTTTTATACTCCGTATTTTTGAGGCCGTCTATCAAAGGAAACCTTTGAAAAGGGGGGGAGGGGCACGTGAGGGATAAATTTTCGGGATAGGGTTTTGCCGACAAAGGGAGGGGTGGGGTTGGGAGCAGGGATTTGTCACTTTGGGGGGGTGGGTTTTCCCGTACTTTTTCATGTGGTTGTGTTGGTGGGCCCGAATGGGGGGGTTTTCCCGTATACAGTGGCATTGAGAAAGGTGGGGTTTTTGTGTCTGGGGGGAGGAGAGATTGCTTTTGTTGGGTGGCGGAGGAGTTTGAAAATGTTTACATTTAGATTTTTTATTTGGGTGTGATGTTTTTTGCGTGAGGATATTTGTCGTTGTCATGAAGACATGTGATGAGTTGTGTCGATGGGGGGTCAATTTCAACTTTTAAGGTCTGTCTGGTTTCCTGTAGTGTTTTCTGAGGGCAGAGATTTTCGTACGGAGGGAGATGATCCTAAGGAATTCTTCCTGAGGACAAGTGTTATGACTACAGTACAGTTTTGGGGCTGTTGCCCGTTGGGGGCGACCCCTTTACTGAGCTGTCACAATGTCTGGTCGTTTACGTAGTCACTGGGTTTGTTGTCGTTTGTCCACGGGTTTTTCTCAAGGGGCCCTTGTTCTAGTGTCTTTTCTGAGTCAGTTTTGGGGGGGCTGTCATCAGTTTTCACGATTTTTCGTCTCTTCCGATGCAGTCTTGGGTTTGATGTGCTGTCTTCAGAATGATTGTCGGGGTTTTTCGTTAGGTTACATGTCCGTTTGCTAGTGACAGGGGGTTTTAATGTTTGTATATCTATGCTGGGAATTATGAAAAAGGGGAAAAGGGGGAAAAAGGGGATGTTTTCTGCACAGGAGGTGGTGATGTAGGGGGAATCACTATATGTCATGGGGGGAAGGTTGAGAAAAAAGGGTCGTGGGTGTGTGGGGAAGGGCATGGGGGAACACAACAAGGCGCTTGAAAAATTGCAGGCCGTGGAGACGGTTGGAAAACAACCCGTTTTTTCTGAAAGGGGAGCTCACATTTGGGGAGGAGAGAGAGAAGAGTTGAATGTAGTGGTTAATTATGCACTCCCCTTAAGGGCGACAATATTTCTCATTCCAGAGGGTATAACACAAAACTTCAGGTCAAAGTTAAGTCTTTGTCCCCCGTAAGGCACAATTTCTTTCTTTTTTTTTTTAATATTTTACGTTCTTACATTTCAAACAACACCTATGTGCACTTGCGCTGAAAACAGGAGCCCCCCCAAAAAAATTCAGATTTCACATTTTTCACTCGCAGCGTATGGAAACACGCTCACCAAAAAGTTTAAGAATTTTTCTTGTGGGCAAAAATCTGCTTACGTATGATACGTTTATAAAGGGGTCGTTTGGGTTTTAAGGCGCAGAAAAACTTTGTGATCACCCTGTTTTGGATTAAAAACCCCCTCTGAGAGAATACCCTGAGCTGGTAAGGCATGAAGAAGGGGTTTACCCAAATATATTGTAAGGGAATTATCCGATGGGTGGGCCTTTCCATCAGCGAAATTCAAAATTTCATTCACAAAGCCCCCATTTGCGACTGGCTCGGAATGACAAATCAAGTGTTAACCCAGATGCGAAAAAAGTTTGAACCCCAGACCTAAAACGCTCCAGGTTGGGCCCGTGAGACGAAACTTTACAAGCTTCAATGGTATCTTTCCAAACGTGCCAGTAGGTTGGAATGGTGAAGGTGGGGGTGCTGGGTTTCTTTTTTTAAAAGGAAAAAGATTAACATTGTTTTTCCCCAAAATTGTGGTCGGTAGCACCAGCAACCAAACGTCAGAGCACGCGCTCACTTGGGGCGTCATATGGTGCGGCCGTCATAAGTCAATGCCTCAGTTTGATTCCAGAGGCAGGAAAAATTCAAGTTTTGTCCCCCCCGTCTTAAGGGCCCGGTAGCTCCCGGGCGACTTTGGGTGTTTCCAACTGTGAAAACTGGGCGTGCTGGGAAATTGTCAACGACTAAAGGCTTACTGGGGGTTTGAAGGGCTTTACTAGGATTTGAAGGTTACTGCGTCCCCGTTTTGGGAACCATAAATTTCAGATTTGATTGAACAGGTGGGGTACTGTTCGTAGACTTTTAAAATAAGTTTTTTTAAATTGCTGAAAACATCTTTCTATAAGTGGGCATAATTTCGGGGGTATGAACGGCAATCAGAATTTTTTAAAAAAATCAGAGATAGATAGTAATAGATAGATGAAAGATAGATAGATAGATAGATAGATAGATAGATAGTAGTAGATGGTAGGTAGGTGGGGGGGGGGGTGGTTTGGGAGGTAGGTGGAGGAAGGCGAAGATTAGTTTGACAGATACTGTTAAAAATGTTTTTTACCAGTGAAGTGTCCCCAGCTTTTTCTTTTTCTTTTGGGCCATCGTTTCCATGCATACTGATACGGGTTTGCAGTTCCCCATTGTTTTCGTCTGGCCCTTTTTCCCTTGCACTGTTTCTCCGCGTTTTTCTAGGGGATATGGCGTTCATTCGCACTGTGAAGATACCTGAATAATGGGTTTTTCCCCCGATCGTGATGTTTCCGTTGACGATTAAACGGGAATGAGATGGTGATGGGAAGCGAGGGGAGCGATCTGACCGTTTGAACAGCTCGTCTTCTCGCTTAGTCGGAGAGTAAGACGGGATGTTGCCTCCCAAAATTTGCGATGGCATGAAGGGGGAAAAGCATGTGAGGACCTTCTGCTGATGAAATGGGGCGGAAAAAAATTTACAGAAAACTGAAAGAGAAAAAACGGGAGGGAACATGATGACAATAATTATGATGATTCAGCAGCATTTGTTTTTTTTTTTCAGAGGGGTTGGTGCTTGGCAGCTTCCCCGCGTAGCAGTATGGGGACGGTCACTTCATTTCCAGGGACAGTTATAGCGTCAGGTCGGGCATTTTCCTGCTGTGTTGGCCACAGTTGGCTTCACGGGGCCCATACCAGAAGAGTGTAGCCGCAGTGGGAACGCAGCTGACCGAAAACACCCGGACGAAGTGGGACAGACAGAAGAAAATTTTCTTGTTTTTTCGACCTAGATCCACACAAAAAACCGCCAAAACAGTCTGCGCAATGTTCAACTCTCACTCCCGATAAAAAGTTGATTCTCGTCTTAAATTCTTAAAATTTCGAAAACCGATCCTGGTCTTTCAAAAGAATGAAAAATTTTACGAGAATCAAGGCAAAAGGTTTTTTAGGATGCTTCGAGCTTGCATGAACTTTTTTTGCTGGAGATCAACCAGAGGTTACCTTTATCTGTTTCTGTTACACTCGTCAGCTGTTTTGGTTGAAGGAACTGCGTTCGGGTACGATCGAAAATGACAACAAACAAAAAAAATGAAGACAATAAAAGTATTTCCCCAGCACAAAACAACATATGACGCTCCTTTATGCAAATTTCAAAACGAACAATAGAAAAAACAGAATGCGCTTGTGATTGAAGAACTACTGTCGTTTTCTCCTGTCGCTTTTAAAAAACGAACTGATGAATCATAGCCTTCTTTCCATTTCAAATCCGGGGGAGGGGTTTTTTATATATAATTTTTATGTGACATAAGTGTGTGTTTTTGCGGGCGGCGTGCTGGTGTTGTGTGTGGTGTGTGTGTGTGTGTGTGTGTGTGTGTGTGTGTGTGTGGTGGTGTGTAGTGCGTGGTGCTTTCGTTTGTGCGTGCGTGCGTGCGTGCGTGGTGCGTGGGGTGTGTGTGTGTGTGTTGGGGGTGCGTGTGCGTGTTGTGTGTAGCGTGTGCGTGTGTGTGGTGCGTGTGGCGTGTGTGTGCAAGTACGCATGCACGTGCAATGTCTTATCCTGTCCATCATCATCAACCAATTAACATCCATCATCAAACCATGTTTGCACGGAAGAAAAAAAGGGAAGAGGTAAAGGTTTGAAGGCAGGAAATTGAAGGGGATGGGGGGCGGGCTGGGGGAGGGGCTAGGAGGGGGGTGGGGGGGGGGGGAAGGGTGTTTAGTGCCGGGAAAAAACTGACGTCTATCACGTTTCCCCATGGGAGGAGAGTCAACCTGGGGCGTCGTTTGAAAACCCTTCGCCCAGCCCCTAGCCCAAAAAAATCGATGCGCTTTTAATTTTCCTTTCCCAATTAGTTTTTTGTCAGAGCGGTAATAATTTTTAAAAAAAAAAGGGAAAAGAAAAATTTGGTTTGGGGCTTCGTTGTAAAATGAAGAAGTCGTATTAACAGCGTGTGTTTTTGTGTGTGTGTGTGTGTGGTGTGGTGTGTGTGTTGTGTGTTGTGTTGTGTGTGGGTGCATGTGGTTAGTGGTTGTGTGTGTGTGAGTGTGTTGGTGTGTGTTTTGGGTGTTGGTTGTTGTTGTGGTGTTGGGGTGTGGCGTGGTGCTGCGGCGCGTTGGTTTTGTGGCTGTGTGTGTGATGTGTGTGTGTGGGTTTTGTGTGTGTGTGTTGTGTTGTGTTGTTCGTGTGGTTATGAGCTGTGTGTGTGTGTGGTGTGTGTGTTGTGTGTGTGTTGTGTGTTTTGTGTGGTTTAGTGTGTGTGTGTGTGTTGTGTGTGTGGTGTGTGTGGTGTTGTGTGTGTGGTGTGAAACGCGGCATGCTGCCTCATAATGTGCGTGCTTTCACCCTTTTGCTATCTTGGCATTAAACACGTCTTTGACTGACTTTATCATTTATACTCAATACTTTTTTTTTTTTCGGTTCATTACATGATAATTACTATTAACTACATTTCCCCAAAAGAATAGTGCATTTAAATTTTACACACACACACACCCCCACACACACACACACCACACACACCACACACCCAAAAACACGAGGCGGGGCGCGCACATCTCACACACGATGCACGCACACCGTGGCGCGCACGCCGCACAATATGCCAGAGTGAGAAAAAGAGAGGGGTGGGGGGGGGGATGAAAGTGAAAAGGAAGGGACAGCCGAGACAGGCAGATAGTGGTAAAAAACAAAAGGGGGGGGGAGGAAAAACACAGGAAGAACAAAAAGGAAATAAATGCGGGCACAAAAAAAGAGAAAACAAACAGGGGAAAAATTTGGGCAGGCAAAAGGAAAAAGGGGGAAAAAAGAGAGAAGAGAGATTCTCCCTCAGACTCCAAAGGGAAAATATGGGAGAGAGAGGGATGGGGAAAAAAGGGGACAGCAGACAGACAGACAGAGAAAGAGACAGAAAAACGAGAAGAGCGAGGTCTCCGCCCCCAGACTCACGATGGTAAGGGGCAACCCCCCCCTCCTTTTTAGACCCGAAGGGGGAAACCCCCTTTGGGGAAAAAGGGGCCCCCCGGGGGGGGGGGCCTTTGGGGGGGGATAAAAAACCGCCTGAGTTCAATGTTTTGTTAGTGTTCATCACGGCATTTCAACGAGGCAATGGTGTAATGTTTTGCAATGCCTATGTCTTCTCCAAATGTCCTGATCGTCTGTGTGCAAAATACGCACGACAGCGGTTCAGCCATTAGTAGGCCTACTGCAAGTCTGTACAAAGATTGGTCTGGGAGACAGAACAAAGTAAGCCACAAATTGACCCAGTATTTTGATATGCACAGAATTTAGTAGAGCATATTTTATCATTGTGCGTGATTTTGAAGCATGCCCTGTTTGTCTTTTCTTTATGATATGACGAATAATACTATCTTTTTTTTTAAAGTCCTTTTCCTCTCTCTTTCTCTCTTCCCAAATTCTACTCCTCTCTCTCTCTCTCTCTCTCTCTCTCTCTCTCTCTCTCTCTCTCTCTCTCGCTCGCTCTCTCGCTCGCTCTCTCGCTCGCTCGCTCGCTCGCGTACAGCCCTTCCTAGATAGTTTTAAATAAACCACAATATTTACAATTTAATTTACAATAAACAAGGTGCATATCAATCAGAGATTGTCAAAAAGTACCCTTGTAGTCACTGTTCGTTTCTATGAATATTCTAGAAAATGACTGCCTTGATCTGTTAGGTAGTGATTAGGCTCATTGAAATGATGTGCGACCTTTGTGCTAATGAAGAATTTGTTGACTGGTATTACGTTCCATCCTTTGGAATAAAATGAAATATGTCCAAAATGTGTTGGCAAATAGAATATTCTGAATATCTTTATTCTGGGGAATTTTGTTGTGACTTGTTTATATAAAGAAATGTTTTCAAATAAAGAAAAATAGCTACCATCTCTGATATTGAGACGGTCACGTGAGCAGGAAAACCCTGAGGGAGTGATCCAATCGATGACTCTTATTCCGATGACGTCACCCTCGTCAGGTCCTTGGATGACCCATG
>CM031602.1:25040974-25043474 GCA_018398815.1 Conus ventricosus
TCCCTAACCCTAACCCTTTACGGGGATCTACCGATGCGGGGATCTATCGGTGCGGGGATCTATCGGTTCGGTGCGGGGATCTATCGGGATGACCCCGGCCCGGCCTGTCTACATATAGGCCTATCTGTCCATTGTGACGGTTTCGATAGTGTTTGTTTAGATCCAACTGCATCTTTTTTTTCTTCTTTTTTTTTAAATAAAAAGATTCTGAGTGTGTGTGTGCATGTATGTACGCAAGTGTGCATGTACGTTTACACCCATCAGATTTTTCCTCGTCGTGATCTTCATATCCGCCAGTTTCGTCTTCCATCTTTTGTACGAATGTTTCGATCTCTTTTTCTTTTCGTACTGTCATTCACTGTAGATCTCTCTCTCTCTGTCTCTCTCTCTCTCTCTCTCTCTCTCTCTGTCTGTCTCTGTCTGTGTGTGTGTGTGTGTGTGTGTGTGTGTGTGTGTGTGTGTGTGTGTGTGTGTGTGTGTGTGTGTGTCGGTGCCGTTGTGCGTATGTTTGCGTAGATCTGCGCGTCTTTCCTGTCTGTCATACCTTTTATGTTTGTGTCTTTCCAGACCATTTTGTGCATGAGTTCATAGCAAGTTTTGTATATTTTCCCTCTTCTATTCTGATTAAATTTACCCTTTGTCCTACATTCTTATACAAATCTCTCTCTCTCTCTCTCTCTCTCTCTCTCTCTCTCTCTCTCTCTCTCTCTCTCTCTCTTATAGATCTGTCTTTCTCTGTCTCTGACTGTGTCTCTCTGTCTCTGTATATTTGTCTGTTCTCTCAATCTCTGTCTGTCTGTCTGTCTCTGTCTGTCTCTGTCTGTCTGTCTGTCTCTCTCTCTCTCTCTCTCCTCTCTCTCTCTCTCTCTCTCTCTCTCTCTCTCTCTCTCTCTGTCTCCAACATTCCGTGTAGCACAGTATGTTTTCGGTTCCGTTCTTGGAATGCATGTTTAGATCTTTCTGAGAATGCAGGTGTAGATGTTTCTATCCACTCACCCATCAGCTGGCCTGGACTATGTGGCCGTGAACAAGATCCTGGACTTTGCCCCGGGGCTGACCATGCAGAGGGTCAGGGTCACCATCCTGGACGACCTTGGCCGACCCCGCGTGGAGGGACCGGAAACATTCCAGCTGCTGCTGCGCATGCCAGCGGCGCCATGCTCGGTGACCCCTCGGTGGCCGTCATCACCATCAACGGACACCACTTCGGATGGTAAGCTGCATGGGGGAAATTGTGTGTGTGTGTGTGTGTGTGTGTGTGTGTGTGTGTTGTGTGTGTGTGTGTGTGTTGTATGTATATATATATATATATATATATATATGTGTGCGTGCGCGCGCGCGCGCGCGCGCGCGCGCGCGCGCGTGTGTGTGTGTGTGTGTGTGTGTGTGTGTGTGTGTGTGTGTGTGTGTGTTGTGTGTGTGTGTGAGGATGAAGAGAAAGAAAAGATGAAAGAAATCAACGAGGACGGGAAAGGTCAAAAGAGTGAAGGAAAGAAGGAATACACAGGAAACCAAATTAGGGGATCACAGAAAGCGGACGAGCATGCACGTGCACTGCGTGAAAAAAACTATCTTAATATAATCGCTAGTGTTTGCAGAAACATCTCAGACTGTCACGTTGTTGACAGATAAAGAACAAACAAGAGCAGAATGATTAACAAGCAAAGACACGTTTAAAAACCAGGCTGAGAGGTTGCTGAGGTTTAGAACAAAAGGAAGAAAACAGACAGGTAAAGAAACACACACACACACACACACACACACACACACACACACACACACACAACACACACACACACACACACACACACACGAAAGACACAACTCCTTTGTGCTGTCAGTTTGTTGACAAATATATCAGTAAACAAAGAAACACACACAAACAAGCAAAGAACAAATGAAGACCCAAGTCAGACAGTCTATTTTGTGAACTGTCGACGAAATAATACACAACAAAAACAGACAAACAAGTTATCTAACAGGCAAATGCAAGATGTTAGTGGGTTCATCATCAAAGCAGAAGAGAAAATGAACACTTACGTACATAGGAAAACAAAACCAAGCGCAAGAAATATAAAGGATAACCCCACTGGTTATATTTCATCACCCCATGGGATAATTCCTTACGTCTCAAAATATGGGACAATTTCCCCGTCCCATTATCATAGTAACCATTTCAGAAAGTCAGTTTGATGAAAGCTAACAAACGGAAATGACAGAGAAAAAGTAAAACACACAGACGGGATTAATGAAGAAAAGTACGATTGAAAGAAAAAAGAAATTTAATTAAAAAAAAATGGAAAATAAAAGCAAGAAGACACAAATGGATGAGTGAATGAATAATGAATGATTGGAAAACGATACAGATATACGTTCTTCACTCTCCTTCAGAATTCTCGAAGAGGCATCGCTGCATGTCGACTAGGCCACCATATGCAACTGTACAACACTCGCTAAGACAAGAACCCAACCGCCTCTCCCTCCAACAGAGAGAGAGAGA
>CM031602.1:25056388-25058888 GCA_018398815.1 Conus ventricosus
ATAGATGTCCAACAGACCGCATCTCAACTATATCTTCCTTTTGTTTTGTTTTGTTTTTGTTTTGTTATCTTCAAACATCAAACGTTAGTTCTGTCCGACCTTATCTTCATTTCCAAATATCAGACGTGATTATGGTCACGCGTCCACTAATTCTCCAGCGAGTTCTAGCGACGAGGTAAAGTATTCAGGTAAGGCAGAAAATGCAGGAGAGCGCAGGAACTGTTTGTCCCAGTCTGAATGCAGTTGTGTGACCTTTCTCCGGGTGTTCTTCAACACGGTCATGGGCTGGGCTGTACAAGGAGATGATGAGCGTAGGCCGTGTAGTACAGCGAAAGTTTGGCTGGAACGTGACACCGTGGAGACGAGGCCGGTGCCAAAAGTCTTTTGATTACTGACGAGTGGAGACAAAGAGAATACGGAAGGCGATACTCCTGTCCGCCCCGTTTGTGGCTTAATGAAGGGCTGAGAATTGCGTAGTCTGCCTGTGTCCCCAGCATGCAGCTTGCAGCAGGTACGCTTGCACTCGCGAGCGTGCGTGCACAGAGACTGGCACAGGCACGTGCGCATATTTACGCGCTTCCTGCCCCCCCCCCCCCCCCCCTCCCCCCCCCCCCCCCTTCCGCAATTTTCAATACCGAGCGCGTATGTGCATAAACACATACATACACACACACGCACGTGCGCACGCGCGCATATATCTAAATACACACGTGGACGCGTGCATGTGTGTTGTACATGAACAATCAACCGTGCACGTGCACATGTACACCAGATACACGCACATGTACACCTTCGTAACTTTCCAGCTGGCAGCGAGGCCAAAGACGAGAAACCACATACGCTGTTTCCATCCGTACCTGAATCCGATGTGATCTACCCCCCCCCCCCCCCCCATCTCCCCTGTCTGTCTGTCTGTCTGTCTGTCTGTCTGTCTCTGTTTCTGGTTTTTCTGTCTGTCTGTCTGTCTGTCTGTCTGTCTGTCCTGTCTGTCTCTCTCTCTCTCTCCTTTTCTCTCTCCTCTCTCTCTCTCCTCTTTTCTCTCTCTCACTCTCTCTCTCTCTCTCTCTCTCTCTCTCTTACTGTGCTGTAGGTACTTTGCCGGTGGTCCGGATGTTGGAGATTATTATAATAAGGACAGTTGAAATTTAGAGTTTTAGAGTTAACAGCAACAACAACAATATCAACAAAAAAAAGAAAGAGAAAGAAAATGAAAAAAAAATGCGTTGCTGTTGCTGTGCTTTCAGACAATGCCGCCCACTGGTGGGTGTAGGGCACAGTGTGAATGTAGCGTCATGTTGCCTCCTCAACCCCCCCCCCCCACACCCCCACCCCCATCCACCTGTCCTACCCCCTCTCCCCTGTCCATTTGTGAGTGCTACATAGTGAAAAAGATCTGATTATAGTCAGGGTGCTGTGGGTATTTTGACGGTCCGGAAGTCGAGCTTCGCTGGACTATTCAGGCTCAGCGCTCACCCGGTACCCCCCCCCCCCCCCCCCCCCCCCCCCCCACCCACCAAAGGTAAGTAAGTGTGGCAGATAGGTATAGACATTCCGAGAAGGGAAGAGGGTATATTTAGCACCACACCATACCACCAGAACGGTAGTTAGTTTATTTACAGTCTTTTCATCGTGTCGATGATTTTAGACTCTAGCATCAAAAACAGCAAAACTTTGTTAAAGTTTTAACATCATCAATTTTTTTTTTTAACAGAAAGAAAAGAAAAGAAAGGAGAGAGAGAGAGAGAGAGAGAGAGAGAGAGAGAGAGAGAGAGAGAGAAGACAGACAGACAGACAGACAGACAGACAGACAGACAGACAGACAGAGAGAGAGAGAGAGAGACAGACAGAGAGACAGAGACGGACAGAGAGGAGAGAGAGAGAGGAGAGAGAGAGAGAGAGAGAGAGAGAGAGAGAGAGAGAGAGAGAGAGAGAGAGAGACAGACAGAGTTACAAGAAACGTGCAATAGGACTACATAACAAATAACTAGCTAATCTAAATATTGAAAGGTTGAAAAGATAAAACTGATCCCAAAATATCTTAACATTAGAAACAGGCAAAATACATTCTACGACTTCCGGAGCTAGGAAAGTTTTCATTAAAGCACATTTTACCAGTATATGCTCAATTGTCAGTTCTGCAGAGCAGACACACTTAGTGTCTTTACAGTACTTTACCGTTAAAGCATTTAACAAAAGTCTGCACGTTAAGGTAACAGATTGATGATCTACTTGCACATGGAGTATTCAGTAATGAAAAATACTTTGTCCCAAAAGAGAAAAATCGTCGTAGCGTTTTATTTTCTATTATGTTACACATTTGTACTGAAGATAAACTGCAAGGCAGTTCAATAGCATTCAAAATACCACCAGAACGACACCACGTGAAGATGGCCAGTGAAAAAGGCCCAGTCTGATGCTGGGCGACAGCGGGATTCGAACTCGCCACGTCCGACCGTCGGCTTAGTACTCTACCCGCTGGGCCAACTGGCACCCAACGTGT
>CM031602.1:25063888-25078888 GCA_018398815.1 Conus ventricosus
TTTTCACAACTTAGAAAACAACCAACGTTTCTTATACATCATAGAGAGCATATAAAGTTTCTTGAACAATGTAAGAAAACGTTTCACGTTTCTTGTGTAACTTAGAGAGGATCAAACATTTCTTATACAACTTCAAAATGATACAACGTCTCTTATGCAACATAGAAAACATACGTTTCTTGCACAACTCGAAAACGTGTAACGTTTGTGTTACAACTTAGAAATCCTATAATAATAATTCTTGTACAACTTAGAACACATCTCCACACGGCAAACCAGAAAGAAAACATTGTCTTGACCTAGTTGCAAAGCGAGACGACTGCAGGCGGAAATCTAAACAAATCTTAAATAAATGTTAGCGAACCGCCCAGAGAACGTGGACAAACGAGTCACAAGACAAAACACAACGCGTTTCGACCTCTTAGGTCTTCGTCGGGTGATAAATAAACGAATAAAACAGCGAAAAAAGCTAAGTGAATTTTCGTTGTTTTATTCGTTTATTTATCACCCGACAAAGACCTAAGAGGTCGAAACGCGTTGTGTTTTGTCTTGTGACTCGTTTGTCCACGTTCTCTGGGCGGTTCGCTAACATTTATTTAAGAATTGTCTTGAACGTTCGTTTCTTTCTTTATTTTTTTCTCAGCTAGCGCTAGCTTCGCTCTTTCTGATTAAAAATATGTCTGGCACTCTTATACTTACAGCACAGATTAAGTACCTCCTTAGTCTGTGCTTACAGTCCATCAAGCAGATCTTTGTTGTGCATCATAGGCATGTCTTCACTGGCTGTAAAGTCACAATCGTAACATGAACATCAATAGATTAATCTAAATTCCCCCTTGTCCTCCTCCTCCTCCTCCTCCTCCTCCTTCTTCTTCTTCACTCAATCTCTCCGTGTCTGTGTGTCTCCGTCTCTGTCTGTCTGTCTGACTTTCTCTTTATCTTTGTCTCAGTCTCTGTCTCTCTGTGTGTGTCTCTCTCTACTGTCACTGTCTGTCTGTCTGTCTGTCTGTCTGTCTGTCTGTCTGTCTGTCTGTCTGTCTCTCTCTCTCTCTCTCTCTCTCTTTGCCTGTCTGTCTGTCACTCTCTCTCTCTCTCTCTCTCTCTCTCTCTCTCTCTCTCTCTCTCTCTCTCTCTCTGTCATATTTTTGTTCCATTCGCACACAGTTCCTTGTTATTTTTATCATTTCCATGGAAACGAGGATTCTATAAGAGCCTGGAATCACATACGAGTTGGAAATGAAGCTCATAGCGTTCGCCGAAAACAAACGCACTCAAAATGAACCGAAAAGCAGCCTATATAATGTGTTCGTACGAGGCTTTGGCCCGTGTGTATGAGTAAGAACGTTTACACAAATGTTTAAACGATCAACTGATTGACACTGGATCTTCACACTGTGTGTGTGTGTGTGTGTGTGTGTGTGTGTGTGTGTGTGTGTGCGCGCGCGCGCGCGTGCGTTCGTGCGTGCGTGCGTGTTTGTGTACACGGCCTTGTATCTCCACTGAATTTGGCATGTCTCTACATCATTAACCTTTCGAAAGACAACTTCCGCGTTTCAGCAGTGGGTGGCGTGCTTTTTGAATCATTGAAGTTTTCAGCCGTCTTTTTATGTGTTAAAATCATACCTTTTATTTTTTAGCATCAGGGTGAATTTCTAACCGGCTAACATTTGGAATTCATAGCTTTGTTTTCAGATGGAATGTGGCTTTAAACTTGAATCTTGACTTCAAATTCAAATCGATAGGATATCCGAGTCCATATTATCGAGATTACTTGACCAGTGTCATTTTAACTCTGCTGTGTCTCAACGAATGAAATCACTGGGTTTTAGCCCTCGAGAACTTTGCACCTTTACTGTGCCGTTGTGGAGTTCTCGTAGATTTGTTAGATTTCTGTTTGACCCGCTGAATTAGCGAAAGCCTGTTGTGTAGTAATCATGCCTTGATTTAGCTTGGTTTGAATTAAGAATTAATATTAAGCTGCCTTTATTTTGAACGTCGTGGTGTGTGCAGGACAGTGTTTAAGATGACTTGCTTATTGAAATTCGTGATTTCAGCACTGCGTCTGGAATAGATCTCTCCTGACATTGCTTTTGCCACATACCTGACTTGCAATATTTGAACACAGCATAAGCGCTACCTTGCAAATTTTAATTTTTACTGTAAATTTGTATCCATCTGGAAATACAAGATTTTTTTTTTTACACCCAACTCTGTCTCCTTTGATTAGATAAATTTTAGATAAACTATTAGTTGGTGGTAAGTCTGCTGATTCAAGAAACAAAATGAAGATAAAGGTTGTTTATCAGTGTCTTGTATCAACAATACAGACATTTGACTCATATACGGACGTTTATGCGGTGAGACAGTTAAAGTGACTTAAGAAGGAATCATGCTGTCACAGTTTTTGCCCCCTCCGCTACCCCCGTCTTTTCAATTTTTTCTTGTCTTTTGTTGTTGTTGTTGTTGTTTTGTTGTTGTTGTTTTTTGTACAAAAAATACAAAAATACAACAACAACAACAAAATGCAAAAATATGCTATCACAGTTTACTTACCACGCTCTTTTTCTACGATGTTTGCCGGCGGCACTTTTCTGTGAATCGAGCTATCACATCCTTCTTGCCAACAAACGGAAACGTAACTTAGCCATAAAGCGCTGGTGGACGAGGAAAACGATATATATAGGTTGGTACATGTATCTTATTTTCGTTCTAACATACGACCAACCATTTTTCATTTTCACTGTTCGTCTTGGGGCCTACACGTGTCCGAAACTCCCACCTGACAGCCTGCTTCTCTGAAGTCAGAACTACTGTGCAGTGTAGCACTGACGTGGGGATTTGTGTATCCCCGTGTACTTTGCCCAACACAACGGTTCTGACGATTCGTACATGCTTAACATCCGTTTGTCTACGTATTTCACATTTGCTCTCTGCCACTGTCGTTCTGTTTTTAAGCCTGTCTGTCTGTCTCTCTTTTCCTCTTTCCCTCCGTCCCACCTTCCCTCCTGACCCCCCCCCCCCCCCTCCTCCCCCTCCCCGTCTCTCTTTCTCTCTCTGTCGCTGCCTGCCTGCCTCCCAGCCGGTCTGGCCGTCCGTCCATCCGTCCGTCCGTCTCTGTCTGTCTGTCTGCTGACTGGCTCCCTCTCTGTCTCTCTCTGTCTCTCTTTTGCTGTTTCTCACTCTGTGTGTGTGTGTGTGTGTGTGTGTGTGTGTATGTGTGTGTGTGTGTGTGTGTGTGTGTGTGTGTGTGTGTGTGTGTGTGTGTGTGTGTGAGTGAGAGAGAGAGGGGAGAGAGAGAGAGAGAGAGAGAGAGAGAGAGAGAGAGAGAGAGAGAGAGAGCGTGTGTATTGTGCCGAACACAATGGCAGTTAATGCTTATTCAACATCCTCATTCTCTTTGTCTTACATCTTCTGACTGTCTGTCTGTCTGTCTGTCTGTCTGTCTGTCTGTCTGTCTGTCTCTCTCACTCCCTTTCTTTGCCTGTCTGTCAGTCAGCCTGTCAGTCTGTCTGTCTGTCTGTCTGTCTCTCTCTCTCTCTCTCTGTTTGTGGTATGTGTGCGTGCATGTCTATTATGCTAAACACAATGACAATATGACGATTTATGCTTATTTAACACTTTCTGTCTGTCTGTCTGAGTCTCTCTTTCTCCCCCCCCCCTCCTCTCTCTCTGTCTACAAGCAGCTCCCTCCCTCCCTCCCTCTCTCCGTCCGTAACCCCCCATCCTTTAACTCCGTGTGCCCTTTCTCCCTCTTCTTCCACTAGATCCTTACCTTTTTCCTACCCTCAGTTTGCCTGATCCATACCCTTCCGCCGTTGCTTTTCTGTTCAGGCGGTGGGTGCGTCTGTCTCCATACTTCCCTGTCCCCCTCCCCCCTTCCACCCCATCCCCACCCCTACACCTCACACCTTCACCCACCCATTCATCCATCCGCTCCTCGCTTTTTCTTTCTTTCTTTCTCTCTCTCTTTTTTTTTTTAACTCCTTTTCTTGTCTCCTGTTAATTACTTGGAGAGGTGTAACCGTGTAACCTGTCGGCCGCTTCAGCCCCCGAGGAGTGTGGTATGGGTCTTTTTTCGGGCTACAAGGTGTTTTGACACTTTCGCCTCGTTAGCTGTTAGCTTGGTGTTCGGCTTCGCTGCTTAGGCGCTGCAAAGTGTGTCAGTGGGTGCTGCCTGCGGCGGAACTAGGACTTGGGAGGAAGGGGGAAGGTTTCTTTTCAACACCCTTCACCACCCTACCACCACTACCCCTCTTCTCCTTCCATCTCTCTCTCTCTCTCTCTCTCTCTCTCTCTCTCTCTCTCTCTCTCTCTCTCTCTGTTTTCCATCTTTCTCCATCCACCGTTTCTCTCTCACCATCTGCCTCCTGTTTCACTGTTCTCACATTCTTTTGAGGGTTTTTTCTTTGTACCAGGCTCTTTCTCTGTCTGTCTGTCTGTCTGTCTGTCACCACCCATTTCCTGTTTCACTGTTTTTCACTCAAAACATTTTTTTTTACTCCCTATCCCACGTTCTGTCTGTCTATCTGTCTGTTTGTTGGTCTGTCTGTCTGTCTGTCCGTCTGTCTCCACCCACTTCCTGTTTTACTGTTTTTCACTCAAAACATTTTTTTGTACTCTCTATCCTACGTTCTGTCTGTCTGTCTATCTGTCTGTCTGTTTGTTGGTCTGTCTGTCTGTCTGTCTGTCTATCTGTCTGTTTGTTGGTCTGTCTGTCTGTCTGTCGGTCTCTCTCTCTCTCTCTCTCTCTCTCTCTCTCTCTCTCTCTCTCTCTCTCAATCCTACTTCTTCTTCTTCTTCTCTCAGTATCTCTATCTGTCTATCTCCCCTCTCCGTTCCTCTCTCCCTCCTTCCCAGTCTCTCTTTCTCCCCCTCCCCGTTCTCTCTTTGTCTCTGTCTGTCTGTCTGTCTGTCTCTCTCTCTCTCTCTCTCGAATTACTTATCATGTACGTTGAGCATATTTTCGAACACTCCCAAGGCGAAAACAAACGTCAGCGCGAAGCGAAAACCGTAAGAGGACGAGAGGACGAGGAAGTGGCGGCAGTGTCGACTGGCCCTGAGTTAGGCATTTGTGGGGTGCCTCTAAGCTACCGGTGTGGTCCATGTAATTTGCCCTTCGGCTGTCCTGTCACCAGGCGAGTACGACCAGCTGTGTGAGGTGCGCATCGTCAACGACACGAGGTACGAGGAGGAGGAGAAGTTCCGCCTGGTCCTGGGCTCCCCGGTCAGCCTGACGCTGGGCGCCGCCTCTGTGGGCAAGAGAAACGTCACCCATGTCGTCATCAAGGACGACGGAGACAGTAAGAGAGAGAGAGAGAGAGAGAGAGAGAGAGAGAAGAGAGAGAGAGACAGACAGACAGACAGAGGGAGGGAGGGAGTAGGGGAGGGAGAGAGAGAGAGAGAGAGAGAGAGAGAGAGAGAGAGACAGAGAGAGAGACAGAGAGAGAGAGAGAGAGAGAGAGTGTGTGTGTGTGTGTGTGTGTGTGTGCGCGTGCGTGCGTGCGTGTGTGCGTGTGTGTGTGTGTGTGAGACTTTATATGTGTTCCATACTTCCCGCAGGAGAGATCCCCATATACATTAATTTGTCTACCCATAGCCATCCGTCACCAGTTCATTCATCTACCCATCTATTCCATCCCTGTACGTTTAGTTACGTACCCATCTCCATTCGTTCGTGAATCTACCAACGATGTTAATCAGTTTCCTCCATTCCAATACATCCATCCATCGATTAATCCAGTTCACCATCTGCTACTGTCCACCCCAACCATCCACTAACTGACAACAGTTACAGACATAACCAGCGATCCAACCATCGGGCGAGGACACGGTTAGGGACTCCACGCTCCTCGAGGGGAGGCTCGTCATCCGTGTATCCATTTGTCCATCCCTTCTGTTTATCGACTCATGCATCCGTTCCACCAGGCTTTAGAAAATAAATGAAACTAAATGAAAATCCGCCGATCCCATCAACCAACCCACCTACCCGTCCACTGACTGACTGACCGGCTGACTGCCCTTGGTGCTGCCCCAGAGCCGGTGATCCAGCTGTCGGACAACAAGTACACGGTGCGGGAGCCCATGTTCCGGGAGGAGAGGTCGGTGCTGAAGATCCCCGTGCTGAGGGAGGGGGACCTCACCGAGACCGCCGTCGTCACCCTCAACACCAAAGACGGCAGCGCCGAGTCCGGCAAGGACTACGGAGGTTTCTTCAAAGGTACTTCGGGTGGTCCTTTGGGGCTGGGGAGGCTGAGTTATGGGCGGTAGGGGTGATGGAGGTGGCGGAAGGAAGGGTGGGTGGGGGTGGGTGGGTGACAGGATGAGAGGGTGTTAGAAGAAGCATTTGTGTGTTTCGTCCAATTATCATGTGAGGAGAGAAGTCAGCGCCAAAGATAGATCATGCTGATGAAGACATGTACGACTACAGGTAAGGTTTCTGTAGGATTCGTTTAATAATGATGATGATGATGACGAGGGGGGCAACGACGATGACGACGTCGATAATAATGATGATAATTTTGATGAAGATGATGATGGTGATGAAGATGATGATGATGATGATTAGGATGGTGATGATGACGATAATGATGATGATGATGATGTGTATGTGTGTGTCTATTTCCCTGTTCCAGTGAAGACTTCCTCCAGTCAACCATATGGTGCCCCAAGCAGGTCTCATGTCCTCTAAGGGTTTGGTGTGAAAACGGAGTGCCCCCAAGTACAGTAACACACTTATCTGTCCCGGATGGCGGAACTCGGAGAATCTGAGATTTCTTGACAGAAAGAAAGCAACTTTCAATACTCTGACATCTGTCTTTTGGATAGCGACGGAATTCAGTCAGTTTAAAGCAATGTTTCATTTTTCAAGTCCTCCTAAGGAATGCAAAATGAAACAGAGTGTAATGTTGTGTAGTCTCGAGATATGCCATTCAAGTGTGTGTGTGTGTGTGTGTGTGTGTGTGTGTGTGTGTGTGTGTGTGTGTGTGTGTGTGTGTGTGTGTACGTGCGTGTGTGTTTGTGTTTGTGTGTGTGTGTGTGTGTGGACAGAGGTGGTGTTCGGAGCCAACGTGTCGCGGCAGGACGTGGACATTGAGATCCTGTACGACACCATCAAGGAGATGAGGGAGGTCTTCACCGTGCACCTCAAACACCGGAGTGGCACCGCGCAGGTCAAGGTCGGTTGTAATACTCCACTTTTCCGCCTTTTTCTAAATTTCTTGGCAGCAGAACAGGATTCTATCCTCTTTTATATCAAAGGCCTGAAGTTACCCACCGCCACTTTGAGATGTTATTCAGATGTCCTACAAAACATGTAATTATTCCCACAGACAGATGCCGGACAAACATTCCCCTACATCCCCACTGGAATGACACGGTGATCACTAATAAAACAGCAACAGTATCTTTGCCAGGGTGTTTCCGTGACACTACTACTGGCTCAGGAATGATAATATGATACGAGACTGCTCAGACTTATCTCTCGCATTTTTCGGCATAGTGGTTTAAGTTGGTTTGCAATCAACACTGTGTGTATCAAACATACACATGTGTGCGCTCATGCACACACACACACACTCTCTCTCTCTCTCTCTGTCTGTCTCTCTCTCTCTCTCTCTCTCTGTCTCTCTGTCTGTCTGTCTGTCTCTCTCTCTCTCTGTCTCTCTCTGTCTTTTCTGTCTGTCTGTCTGTCTGTCTGTCTGTCTCTCTTCTCTCTCAGCACGTGATCTACGGTGTACGTTCTGTGTGTATCAGAGGGCCAAGGCCATCGTGTTCATCGAGGAGAGGACGGAGGTGGCTGACGTGACCTTCCCCACACAGCCCATGGTGGTGTCCCTGCAGGACTACGACAGGGCGGAGGACGCCTCCCTCAACCCTGTGCAGGGTTACCCTGTTGTCTGCATCACGGTCAGTACTCTGTGCCTCTGTCTGTCTGTCTGTCTGTCTGTCTGACTGACCGTTTCTCCCGGCTCTCTGCCGGTCGATTTGTCTGTCACTGTACTCCCCCTTCCCCCCCTCCTCTCTCCACCGTGTGTGTGGGTGCGCGCGCGCGCGCGCGCGCGCGCGCGCGTGTGTGTGTGGGTGTGTGTGTGTGTGTGTGTGTGTGTGTGTGTGCTTTTGAGAATGTATGCCGGTGCGTGGGGAATATTTGTGGGAGTGTAAACTTTAGACATCTATCTATACACAGTATTTGATTCACTCTGCCCCATTGATCAGTTTGTTAATTTTGTCGTTTACTTTTTTCTTATTCATTCGTTGATGCTTTTACGTATCACGTATCTCTGACAGAGCCGCGACCGCAGAGAGAGAGAGAGAGAGAGAGAGAGAGAGAGAGAGAGAGAGAGAGAGAGAGAGCATTTCACAAGTCAAGAGAGGTCAGGCTGACATATATACACAGAAACTCCTTTACTCAGAGCTCACATTCTCTGGAAGATATATATCGTAATGCAAGAACTCCAAGTGGTTTCAAGAGTCTTTGTAATGTAGAACCCAACTGGATTTCAATTTTACAGCGATGCAGGTCCATATGTGTGCGTGTGCTTGTGTGTGTGTGTGTGCTTCTGTGTGTGTGTGGAAGGAATTCTGTTTTACGTCTCGTCACACATATAGGTGATTGCAGACGTCTAAATAACATATTGTTTACAATTTTAGACTATTATCGTAAAAGAAAAGAGGACGATGTGGTTACATGGAACAAAAATAAAGGATAGATGAATTGTAGGACAGTAACTATGAAAAATTAGATATAAATAACTAAAGTAATCTAACTTACGATTATGATTATAAATGTTCCTTAACCCCTTCGCCACTATCATATTTTGCTAAGATATTTTTTAGAAAAACACAAAAATCACGCCTATGCTTTTCATTTGCTTATAATTCAGAAGATATTGAACATAGCTACATAAAAGTATATATCAAATGAAAGGAAATTGAATGAAGAATCTGTTTGTAACAATAACATAATGGAATGATATGCTAGAATGACACATGAACTCCTTGAAATACAATACAAAAAAATGAAAAAAATCAATCATGACGTTATTAGGTGATGCTGGAGCTCACAGCAGTTCATAGCACATTTTGTATTGAACATTTACAGTGTACAATGATCCAGGAAGCAGTGTCCAGTCACAACATAGCACAGTCTAGCCACACAAAGAATGAAAGGCGTTTATCTCCCAGTTTCTGTCACCTGTAGAATTCCGAAAAACACAAAAATCACGCCTATGACTTTGATTTGCTTATAGTTCAGAAGATATTGAAGATAGCTACATAAAAGTTATATCATATGAAAGGAAAATGAATGAAAAATCTGTTTGCAACAAAAATATAATGAAATGGTATGTCGGAATGTCACATGAACTCCTTGAAACGCAATATAAAGAAATGAAGACATCAATCATGATATAATCAGATGATGCTGACCTCACAGCAGTTTATAGCAAACTTTGTGTTGGAGTTATACAGTGTACAAAGACCCATGAAGCAGTGTCCAGCCACACCACACACCACAGCCTAGCCACACAAAGAACGAAAGGTGTGTAGATCTCCCAGTTTCTATCGCCAGTAGAAACACTGAGTGTGATAGTTCCAGAAGCAGTCTTCCAAACACAATCCTGGTTTGCTGGGGCAGTCTGGCAGTAATACCTGGTGTCTTTCCTCTGCCCTTTCTTCCAGCAGACACGGCACCTCTTTGATGGCCGTGCTTTATGTTGGGTAGGGGCAGCACACCGATGAAGTGTCGAGCACACAACCTGAGAGCATGGTCGTCCTCAGCATTAGGTGGATCTTTGTCGCCAAAAAATCATCTCATTCATGGCCTCTTTCTGGAAGTCAAGGAAGAAGCTGCTGTGACCATCCTTCCTGAACACAATGTGTTCATTCTGCATCCAACACCAGCAGGTCCAGCAAACAGGCCCAGCACCAGCAGGTCCAGGCTGAACATCATCTCCATGCTGCATCAGCCTAGCTGTAACACATTGAAAGCAAGAGTTCAATTTTCTACAGAAATATTTCATGAAATAAAAAGAAAATGTACCACACACACACACAAACACACACACACACACCACACACACACACACGTGTAAACAAGCCACACCCCCTTCTGTTAGTCCAATAAAACTCAAATAAACAGCATACAAAATCACTTCAAAATGATAACAATTTTTTGTATCTACTCTTGCTTTCAGTTTATGAAAATATTCACAAACACATACACACCATAAGCGAACAAACATACACAAACTGAAATTGGGTCATTAGCATGCCACGCCCCCTTTCATTTTCATCACGCAAACACTGCAAACAATCCAATGAGTTATGCTTCTGAACAAGTAACTTCACTGCAACATTGTTTAGATCAGTGTTATTTATCACTGTGTGCTTTCTGTTTTCTAGAAAAGGTATCATCAACACACACACACACACACACACACACACACACACGCGCTTACCCACGCACACACACACGCTTACCCACGCACACACACACATTTCCCCCTACTCCACCCTGCCCCTCATACGAACACACACAGGCCATAGGGAAGAGTTGGGCACACATCGGTAAGAAACACTTGTAAACCACAAGCAAACCAAACACACGCAGCGTGACTGAGAGCGAGCGAGCGAGCGACTGACACTGGCACACGAGCCCAACGCCTTGAAAGTCGGTCAAGCACACTGGTCATTGATGACGCGGCCCCGATCAGCGGTACAGACATACAATACACACACTTGGTTGTTCTATTCATAATTATACTGAGAAGAAAAACAACACCATTATGTTATAAAATTGAATGAATCTCTCAAATACACTCACCTGCGTCTTGAATTATTGGATCTCCATGCTCTGAGTCTGACTCAGACGACGAGTCACTCAAAGCTTCTTCCACTTCCAGATCAAACTCTGGGTCGTTAGCATCAACTTCACGAAGTTCGATGCCAGCTGGGTAAACATGTACTTTAGAGTGCGAAATTCATGGGGCTGTTTGTACGCACTTTTTCGGGTGTTTTCGGTTCTTCTCGATGCAAAGAGACGTAAGACACCCTCACCTGCCCACTTTGACCTGTCCTGCCCCACTTGTGGGTGCAAATAATTTATTTCACTTCACAAGTAGGGATATGCATGCACATCCAATGCGCATGTTGGTTGCTGATCACATGGGCACAACGTCATCACTACTGGGGTTCTTGTCTATAAATAGTAACCGCATGGGCTTCAACCACGTGTGTCAGTGCAACACTTGTTTTCCTGCGGTTACTATTTATAGACAAGAACCCCAGTAGTGATGACGTTGTGCCCATGTGATCAACAACCAAAATGGCGCATTGGGATGTGCATGCATATCCCTACTTGTGAAGTGAAATAAATTATTTGCACCCACAAGTGGGGCAGGACAGGTCAAAGTGGGCAGGTGAGGGTGTCTTACGTCTCTTTGCATCGAGAAGAACCGAAAACACCCGAAAAAGTGCGTACAAACAGCCCCATGAATTTCGCACTCTAAAGTACATGTTTACCGCCAGCTGGATCAAAATCTTCATCTCCACTATCTTCATCTCGGTAAATTTCGTAAATAACCTCTGCAACTGTATAGCTTCGTCGTGGGCCAGCCATGGCTTCGAATACTGAAAGTAGGACATCACAGTACCTTGCTTATCGATCGTCATAAATTATGTAAATGAACCAATTACCTTGAACAAATGGTACACCAAAAGCAAAGAGTGGTCAAGGGAGCTTATCAAATCTAAATAGAGGGATTTTCGGCAATGCTGGACGAAACAGAAAGAGTGTTGAATCATGACGGACAATGTTCGTCAACAGCGCATTGCAGGCGGCACTTTTCATGACGGACACTGTACGTCAACAGCGCAGTGAAGAGGTTTAAATTAATGGACTTCCCAAAAGGTTACTCGTTAATTTAACAAGAGAAACAACTGGCAACGAATCAAAAAGGGTCAAACACATTAAACCATGCCCAGTGTCAGCACTGGGTATAACACCATTAAAAAAGGGTTTCGTTAGTTCACAATAAAAAATCACATGTTGAACTGAAAGATCCCCACGACATACGCACTTAACGTCTGGCAATACTTGGTTCGTAGGGAATTGCATAAAAGTCCTAAAGTCAGGCTAGAAACCGGTCGGCTAATCGACACAAAAGTTTGACAGAGTTTCCCTGACGGGTTTTGATGGGGAACTGTATTGACTCAAGAAATCCCTCTCGATTATATGACAAATTTCCTTGTATGACAAAGGACAATCAACCTTAATACTACCAATATTTTCTTTGCCTCCCCTTTTTGCTGCTCTATCTGCTTGATCATTAAAAACAAAGGGAGGTGTGCAAATGGAACCCAATAAAATACAACATTAGTACCTTCATGTAAAGACAGGCAACATGAAACTTAATCTCAAATAATAATTCCTCTCTTTGTGTATTTCAAAACAATACAAACTTTTTAAATTTCTGACTGTGAATCAACACAAAACAGGAAAATAAATATTGAGACTGGCAAGGAAATTAAAAAATTTTAAATGCCATCAGGACAGCAACTAGTTCAGCTGTAAATATGGAATGCCCCTTACCTAAATAATATAAATTTTTCAGCTTTGAAATCTGAATTACAAAGCCAGATCCCGCACTACCATCAATCAAGAACTGAGCCGTCAGTGTATACTTTCAAATATTAGTAAACTTTTCTTCCATGTCAATTTTGATAGATGCGCTAACACATGCGGCGAAATCGCTTTATTCAGATCAGAAGAAAAAAAGTTAACTGTTACTTCCGTTTAGTTCCCAAGGGTACCGGCGGAACCAGTCGCGAGGCGCTACCTCGTGTGGGTCAATCTTGATGAATTAAAAACGTCTGAAACATATAAAAGAAGCGTCTCAAATTTGAATTTCTGTGAAATTTTTCGAAAAACAATGTCGATCGTGTATTTAACTCTTCAAGGTCGTCCACCGCAATCCGTCTCACTACATAATTTTACAGAACTTATTTTCCTTTCTTCATCAAGTGGAAAAAGGGGCCTGCATCTTATAAGCTTCAAAGGGACTTAGTGTGCACGGGTACACCCAGGGCCCACTTTACAGCTTTACTGTCAATTCTTTGAAGTTTCTTTAAATGCGATCGCGAAGCAAAAAGAATCTTCCGTCCGTAAGTCAATCTTGATCGTACAAGACTGGTTGCTAAATGCAACAAAACTTTGGGATCCTGTCCCCATGGAGAATGACTGACATTTTTAGAAAATTCAAACTTTAACTGCTTTAGTAACAATTGAGTCAATATTTTTTTCCAGTTTAGTTTTGGTGTAATTTGGGACACCTACAAATTTTACTTAAAGTTTATAAAAAATTTCCCGTCCTCCCAGAAAGAATATAGGCAGGTTACTTGGGTTAAATCATTGTTAAAGAGACCCAAATGTGTCTTTCAACAGAGAATTGAAAGCCTTCAATGAAATATAATATTTAATTTATCCAGCTCGTGCTGAAAGAGCTTCTAATATAATTTAGTGACGTAAATTTGTTCTTTCTTTAAAGAACTTTAATCCAAATTCCCAATGTCATCAGCAATTGGGAGCTACTTTGGTATATGATGAAAAACAGTATATAAGTCATATAGCATTACTTGAATAACAATGGGGAGTTATAGAACCTTGTGGAATTCCCATATTTATAGATCTTGAGGATGAAAAGTCACACCAACTTGGTCATTATGTGTCTCCCACTTAAAAATGAATTTCCCCATAATTGTAGACGTGACCAGAAGACCAATTTGTTTTAATTTATATAATAATCGGCTGTGCCTCACTCTAATCGTAAGCTTTAGTAAGATCAAGAAGGAAGCAAGGACACTTTACGTTTAGCAAACTGTTTCTTAATTTGAGTAGTTTCGTGTCTGGTGATCAATTGTACTTCGTCCCTTTTCTAAATCCAGATTGATGTGAAGAAAATACATCTTTTTTATCACAGTAAAAAGGCCATTCTAAAATTTTTTATTTTTTCCAGACTTTTCCATATGGGGACGTGACTGAAATGGGTTTTAAGCTAGACGTCTCAGACCGAGCTTGCCCTGCTTTTGATAGGAGTCACAATAGCGTCTTCCATATATCGGGAATTTGTCCACATTCCCAACATTTGTTAAATAAAATTTTTTAAAATGACATCCAGTTCTCGGTAAATGGTTTAACATCGTGTAAGAAACCATCCAAACCAACCGAAAACCTTTTTATTTCCCAACAGACGGACAGCATTCCTGACTTCCTGTAAGATATTGAACATTTTAGTACTATTGTTGTTTGGTACAGGATCTCTATAGTTTTTCAGTATTTTTTTCTTTCAATCTAAACGACTTTTGCTCTTAGGCAAAAATTCCATACAACATTTTAAATAACGTACATAGAGCAAATTCCTCAGCCTTTTCTTTGGAGATAGAAATTCTTTACTTGTTTTTTTTGATTGGGTAATCTTGGGGTTTAATGCCCGATTTTATTTCTTTCACCTTATCCCAACAAACCTTTTTCAAGTCTTTACAGTCAGATACTTCATTTAGACAGAACTGTGACCAGTAAATTGTTTTTTGCTTGCGCTGTAACTCTGGTTTGCTTTTAAATTTTTTTACTGCACATTTCTTTATGAGCTGCATCTTTTTATCTCTTGCACAGGAACTTTTCTACTTTTTGCCAATTAAGATAAGCTTAATGTTTTTGCTTTAACAGCCTCCTCGCAGCCTGATTCCACCAGACAATTTCCCCGAGAATGTTCACACCTTTTGGTCCTTTTTAGAATAGCTAAAGCAGCAAACCTCAAGAAAATGCTTTCTGAAAGTGTTTTGCGGTGTGGTGCGCGCACGCGCGGTATATGCGTGCGTGTGTTCGTATGCATGTGTAGTGTGAGTGCGTGCGTGCTTGCATGCAGTGGGGGAGAGAGGGGAGTGCGGGCTATAGGTATAAGGGCGGTGGCAGAAGAAGAGGGGTTACGAGTGTGGGATGTGTGT
>CM031602.1:25081388-25093888 GCA_018398815.1 Conus ventricosus
CGTGACGTGGAGTCGGCCACCTTCTTCGCCACCACCAAGGGCATCACGCTGGACAGCATCTACTTCAGCGGGGGTGAGTGGACCTCTGGGGGAGGGTGGTGGAAGCGGGGGGGGGGGGGGGGGGGGGGGCTGACAGCTTGGGAGAAAATGGGCAATCCCCACACACACCATCCACACGCCCTAACTCCCCCGCCCTTCCGCCCCACGTTAAGCGCGTACACACGTCTACAAGTCGTATCCATCGTGCTTGTTTGATTCTGTTAGCAGCCAGGGAGTGACAATTCCTCCTATCAATCAGCAGACGGTATTTTTGGTGCATGGACAATAAGATAAAGTTATAACCAAATCAGAGATGTCCTTGGGTACCTGAAGCCCTTAGATCATAATCTTCATAGTCATAACTAAATCAGAGATGTCCTTGGTACCTGAAGCCCTTAGATCATAATCTTCATCTTGTTTCTGTTTAAAATGAAGAGAATTTCGAACAGCAAAGTGAAACGGATCATGACGCTGCCGAAATCAAAGCGAAAAACAAAGGAAGAGAACGAGGCACAACGTGAAGCAGATTTAGCACACAATATGGAACAGAGAAGAAAGTTTTCCACAAATAAGTCTTATTCAGACGTCACAAACAACAGACTGCTAATGCTGACTGAAGTCTGTCCAGTACAGTTTAAGTGATATTTGAAGGTGGTTTTTTTTTTCTTTTTTTTTCTTTGTTCTTTTGTTTGTAACGTCTTAAGAAAACCTGTTTGTCGAAAATATGCTTGTTTGCTTCGTATGTGTGTATTAAATCAGCGTTTCTTCACTCCTTGTTTAGTGTGTCCTTTTGTGTTTCTCCTTGGATTTTAACCGGAGAGAACTGAATAAGAAACTTGATCGTTGAAGCTTTGCCTTTGCTTTTCATCTCTCTCTCTCTCTCTCTCTCTCTCTCTCTCTCTCTCTCTCCTCTCTCTCTCTCTCTCTCTCTCTCTCTCTCTCTCTCTCTCTCTCACACACACACACACACACACACACACACACACACACACACACACACACACACACACACACACACACAAATGTTAATATGTATGTCGAGCTCTCGTGATTGGTAGGAAGAGTTGTCGGTACGGAACCTGTTGAAAAGTGTGTTAGCCAGGTAACGATCCTTCCCCAGAACTCACCTTTCACACACACACACACACACACACACACACACACACACACACACACACACACACACACACACACACACACACTTACTTGGGCTTCCTCGGTAAATCCAGTAAACTATAATACAAACATAGGATCATACCCAAGACACAATAAACAACTTCTCTCCTTATTATTTCGGTTAAAAATAAATGCATTCAGAACAAAATATGTCAAGAATATTCGATGTGCTTGCGGCGCCCTTGATAATTGTACAACAACACACGTTCTATACTTTTGCCCCTACTTTGATTCCGATTTGTCAGAATTTAGAAAGGATGTTTCAAAGTGCATATTCCAGGATACTATGTCTCTCTTAAATTTTGTACGAATTCTTATGTTAAGCCCAGTTGGCTCAATCCTGTAATTGCTGTTTCATGATCTTATTTTGTACAGTTGTTTGTTTTTACTTTTGATGTCTTTCTTTTTTTTTTCTTTTTTTTTTACAGTCGAAGTCTTACTTTTCTCCCCATCACACATACACGCACACACGCACACGCACGCACGCGGGCGCGCACTCACGTACGCACGCTGCACGAACTCACGTACGCACGCTGCACGCACACACGTACGCACGCTGCACGTACACACTCAAACAGACACACACACAAACACACACACCTTGTCTAATATCACATTTAGTGAAAAGACGTTAAATTGAAGAACAACAACAACAACAACACACACACACACACACACACACACACACACACACACACACACACACACACACACACACACACAGAGAGAGAGATCACATCGTGCGCATGCGTCTGTGAGTCATAACCACGATTGTTTGTTTGTAACTGTCTGTATGGTTTCCTCAGCAAGAGGGACAGCAGACAGGGGAGACGAGCGTGGGGTAATTCAGCCCATACACAACGCACACTGTTAGGATCAGGGGCACATCGCTCGTTTCCTTTCTAAACTGTATGTCTACTTCCTTAGTGAGGGGGAGGAAGGAGTTGAGAGGAGGGACAGAAATATGAGAGAGAGAGAGAGAGAGAGAGAGAGAGAGAGAGCGAGAGAGAGCGAGAGAGAGAGAGAGAGAGACTCAAGAGTCTTGAGAGAGAGAGAGAGAGAAGAGAGAGAGAGAGAGAGAGAGAGATTCACATTCCTAAACCCATCAAACTCCAATCTGGCACGAAGTAGAAAACGGTTTCAGAGTTTTTCTTATAGAAGGATTAACAAGCTCAATCAAGGAATCGAAGCTAAAAACCAGTCAAAATGCAATCAGTCAACAGCAGAAACGGATGAAGAAAATTTTATAATTTTAATTGGTTCACGCCTTGTTTCTGAATTTATCGATCACAGTTCTGGCACACTGATTAATTGCATCATGGAGTCGGTTTTAGGGGAATTAGGAATTGATCCGTACCTTAATTGATCAAGCAGTTGGGCTGAAAATTAACAGCAGCTGTCGCTCTTCAAATTCAGCTCATTTGTCACAGTTCTTCGTTGTCACGTGATTATAAATTCTGGGTAGCCACTTGGCTATCGCCATTGGAATCATGTTTCAGTCTGACTCTGAATTCGATCCTTCAACGTGTGTGTGTGTGTGTGTGTGTGTGTGTGTGTGTGTGTGTGTGTGTGTGTGTGCGTGCGTGCGTGTGTGTGTGTGCGTGCGTGCGTGCGTGCGTGTGTGCGTGTGTGTGTGTGTGTGTGTGTGTGTGTGTGTGTGTGTTGTGTGTTGTGTACTTTCTTTACCTGAAAAGTGGTTTTGCCAACAACCAAACTCCTGAAAGTTCACCAACAGTATTAAAATAGTAGATTTTGTAACATTAAATTCGACATTTCGTAGTTAGATTAATAAAATATGAAAATGATTATCAAAATGTAAAAAAAAAAAATCCAAACGTCATAAAACATTCATGTTTGCTTCAACGAAGGGCCTTAGTATCCAAATGCATTATTTCCGTAAATTGTAACGTCTGAAGAATTCTCTTCAAAATCTGATAAACCTAGAGTGAGTGTTAAAGTGTGTACTTTCCTAGTGTGTGTGTGTGTGTGTGGTTTTTTTTTTTTTTGAGTGTGTGTGTGTGTGTGTGTGTGTGTGTGTGTGTGTGTGCGTGCGTGCGTGCGTGTTGGCCTTGTTCTAGCTAAATATTGTGCGCTCCCAGGGCATGACCAGCGCGTCAGATTAATGTGTGGGCCACACCTCAGCTATGAGCCCCACTTCTGAACTCATTCATTATTTCATTAATCACGTGTCTGTTCATTTAGCTGTAACCCCTACTCCGAGCGGCTTCATGACGTACCAGTCAGCGGGCAAGGATAGAAAAAAACCAACACTCGTTTCGAACGTCCAGATGAGTCCAGTAGTTAGCAGAGAGGGTGGGTGGTTCGTTAAACTCGAGGATGGAAGAGCATCGTCACTGTCTCTTGCCACTCCTCCACGTGCTGCTTGCAGGAAGCCGGGTGCAGTGCGGCGCACGTGCGGTCAACACGGACGGGGACCCGGGCCTGGAGTCGCTGAGCGAACCCATCACCGTCAGCAGGTCGGACGGCGTCTGCGAGCCCCGTGTGATGGGTTCTGTGGGGGCGGAGCCCTTCACTGCTAAACTTCGCTACACAGGTGGGGGCATCAGAGAAGCATGAGGAGCATGTATGAGATCCTTAAATGCAAATGTACTAAACGCAGTTGACGACATTGTTTTTAAAAGATATACATGAGAAAGCTATCGTTTTGATTTTGATTTTCACTCATTTGTTAAACCTGTTGAAGTAAGCGTTGCCATCGCCATCATTGGTAATTATATTGTTGTCTTTGTTAACTTTTTCGGAACTCGTGATCTTTCTGCTGAACTTGAAACTATAACTGAATCGATACCAGACGCCGTGGCGAAGTGGTTAGCGTCGCGGACTCCCGGCTGGGAGGTCGTGGGTTCGAATCCCATCAGAGTCATGTGGGTTTTTCTGCCCCGACCGGCTCCTACCCAGAGTTGAGTTTGCTGCGGACTCAGTTGGGAAGACTGGGACCACACAGTCGAGTTTCATCCACTTAATGGATGCCTTTCTGAGAGTGTTGCTCAAATTTTCTGACCAACACTGCAGGTGCCTGTATCTCTCGGGTCTGGTTGACGCCGGGATATATTATGAAAGGAAGCGTAGAGTACAGCCCTGTCATGTAGTCTCAGACCGAAATGGAAATCCGTAGCATCATCTTAATCATCCTCATTCTCATCGATCAGCATAAAAAAAAAATGTCTCAAATTCTGTGGCCCTTCATGCTCTGCTCTCATGGTGACCTCAATTTCGATGTCCTCTCCACGTCTGTAGTCTTGGTTTGGTTCCGTCGGGGTCACCGGTATCGACGAGTCCATAGGGCCTGTCGTTGGACGGAAGCGGTGGCGCCCTCCGGAGGGAGAGCTCACTCACGCCGGCTCCGCGACTAAGCAATTATTGTCGTCAGTAGGGACCTTAGTAGGTGGTGTCCTGCGTATGTTGGATCAGAATAGGCGCCACTGAACACCGAAGTGACTCGGTAGCAGTGCAGTGTCTCCTCCGGTGGGTTGCCTCTTGACGACTTGACATTGACTGCTCCCTGTGGATTGCCGGTGCCGGGGCTGTGACGGGGCCGACCGGACTGTGGCTGTGGACGGGGTGTCGGAATGAGCGGCGTGGGTGCACTGCCTCTGAGGTGGCGCAGAGGTTGGGACAGCAAAAAAAAAAAAAAAAAAACCACCAAAAAAACTGAATCGATAACATTGCGGATGTATTGAATTGTGTTTTTTGGCTTGTTGTTATTTGTTTGATTGTTTAGAGCACGGGTTTAAAAAGTGCCTAGAAAAGGGCACAGACTAAGGAGGTTAAATTAAAAGGGTGCATACGAATATACATAAGCTTGTGTGTGTGTGTGTGAGTGAGTGAGTGAGCGTGCGTGTGTGCGTGCGTGCGAGAGAGAGAGAGAGAGAGAGAGGAGAGAGAGGAGAGAGAGAGAGAGAGAGAGAGAGTGTGAGTGTCCCTGTGTGCGTTTAATATTTCTCAATATCGCACCCATCTTCACATTTGCTTCCACTTTAGGAATGCCGCCATACTATTACGTGCATCAAATATTCCTTCATATCTGTGTGTGTTTTACTTCCTGGACTCGGAACGTTTAACGCGAATGTGCACGGGCAGTCGTTTGCATGCAGCGACACCTGGGGGAGGAAAAAAGAAGAAGAAAAACGAAGAAAATATGTCGCTCATTTCACTTAAGAACTAGCGTGATCAGAGGTCCTCTGTTCAACACACTGTTTCTTGTCAACCTAAGTCGGTATTCATCATACCTTGGCAGGACCGGACGACCCCGTACACCCCAACAAGGTTCGAATCTCGGTGCGGGTGCCGCACCGTGACGGCATGCTACCCGTCATCTCCACCCGCCGACTGTCCAACTTTGAGCTGACCCTCAGCAAGGACGGTACCCGACTGGCCATCCACCGCTGCTCCAACCTGCTGGACTATGGGGAGGTCCGTGGGAGGGAGGAGAGGGGGTGGGTGGGTGTTGTGGGTATCATGATGAATGTGATGATGTTGGTAATGATGGTGGTGGTGGTGGGGTGTGTGTGTTGTGGGTATCATGATGAATGTGATGATGTTGGTAATGATGGTGGTGGTGGTGGTGGTGGTGGTGGGGGGGGGTGTTGTGGGCATCATGATGAATGTGATGATGTTGGTAATGATGGTGGTGATGATAATGGTTCATAAAGCTGATACACGTCTGACCGAGTGTCAAGGTAGGGGAAAACACTGGTTGTGGAAAGAGAGCGAAGTCGTGTAACCGGAGGCTGGCAGTGATTGATATTGATGATGAAAATAATGATGATTTAGATGACGTGTGAAGATACCCTGTGAGGAGATACCCAGTGTACAGACCTCCCTGTGTACAGGAAATTTAGGCTAGAAAAAAAAAGACCGTTGTGGTGCTTGACGACGATGATGGTGGTGGAGATGATGGTGATGGTGAACGGAAATTGTATCCATTTGGCAACACCAAGTTGTTCCGACTTCCTTTGCCATGAAAAAAATCAGATGGACTGATGGTGGTGGTGATGGTGGTGGTGATAATGGTGATGATGATGATGATGATGATGATGATGATAATCCGTGTAACCACCCACAGCTGTTAAATAACGTTCCAGGTTATAGAGATTTCAGAAAGGAGTAAAATGGCGGTTGTGGTCATAATCATGACAATAATCGTGATGATGGTGTTGATGGTCATATTCTTCTGGCCAATTTCACTGTTTCAACTTCCTGGACTGTTGTGAGGTGTTTGAAAATTGCATGGTCAGTATAAATAACGAAGATGACAATGGTTACAGTGTCAACCTCGGGTGATGTCAGTGGAGGAAGGACTAGCGCACAGCCCAAACACACTCACAGCTTGCTTACGATCTCATTCATATATCATGCATTCGTCACATCAAACCACTAGTAAAGTCTATAACTTTACTACACATGTTCATAGAACGAACCATCAATGCATATGGAATCAAACAAAATAAAACATTCTCTCTTTCCTGAACTTCACAAAATCATTTGTCTAAAACATCATTAACTAACCCGGGTATAAATAGATTCTACTTTACCTGGCCAGGTGATCTTAGCTATTCACGAATCACTGTCTTTTCTTTTCTTTTCTTTTTCTTTTCACTGTCACTTTCACAAGCACGACACAACTGCTGGCACTGGTTTTGGTCTGATGGCGCCTGGTCAGGTTAGACTGTTGGCACTGGCGTTGGTCTGTCGATGAAAGTGGCGCTGGCCAAGTATGAGGTCGAACCCCAGTGAAGATAGAACAGTGACTATCAACATCGATCTGTTCTCCTTTCTTTCTTCCTGCATTAACGCATTGCACTCTCTCTCTCTCTCTTCTAGTCTGCTCTTATCAAATGGACATGGTTGCTTTTCTTTTCTTTTTTTTTCTTTTCTTTCTTTTCCTCCTCATTAGTTAGCAGCTCTCTCTCTCCACATCTCTCCTCAGTCCTTCCTCTGCAGACTATCTCATGCTAATCTCTCAACTTGGTTCTCTTCTCTCCTCCCCTCATCTCTCTGCTTTTCTCTCCTCAGAGATTACACTCAGACCTCTCTCTCTCTGTCTCTCTGTTCGTTCTCCCCTCGTTCTCCCGTTCTCTCACTCTCACATCCTTCTTATTCCGTTCCGATCTGTCCAAAAAAAGGGCGAGTACCATTGGTCAGTATTTTTACCCCTGATACCCGAAGTTATCTCCCTCTAATTCCATTGGATATTCAAATCATGACAGTCACGCCTACACACCTTACTCTCTGTGGTGGTCAATTGGTCATTTAATTGATTAGCTAGATTTCACCCCCACCACACACTACCTTCTCCCCTTTCCTACTTAACTGGCGCCGTGTGGCTTAAGTCGTGGGCACTGGTCACCCTAAATTGGCTAGATGAGTCTGGCCCAGGCACTGAGATCGGTCCGGGCAGACATCGAGGCGTCGGTCAAACGGCTTAGTCTGTCTGGGTGGGTCGGACCGTCTCCGTGAAGGATGAGAATTAGCCTCCCCCTTGTGCCCAAATTGGCTGAGGCGATGCTTGAAGGCGTCGGGATGTCTGAGTTTGGACTTATGTCCAGTTGAAGTGGCCGGCGACGGACCACACTTTGGTTGTGTTGAATTTTGACCGTGACAATTTCCCCCTTGCAAAAGACTATGCACCGCATTGTCTCAAAACAACGGTACAAAAAAGACAACAACCGAATTTGCTGAACCACAGCTACACGTGCAAAGTTTGAAAAATACTTTACAACCAACGGTTTATAAATTATAAAATATATCATTAGTGGATACCACTCCAATGAGTTATCATTGACGTGCGCTCTTGCGTTATTTCAACTCATTTTATAACGACCTCTGTGCGCACTTATGCAATTCCCCTCCCTGCGGATTTGCCACATCTTCTCTTCACAATTTCTATGAAAAAGCACAATATAATATGCTCACGATCCATGACACTTCACTGAGGAATCTCCATCCTCACTTATTGCAAATAATGCATTACTACACAAGCGACTGTATGCTCCAAGCATAACTACATTCACATGAACAAGTTCACAAAGAAAATATGAACAAGTCTCACACACAAAAAAATATGAACCATAGCCAACTGGGAATGAACCCATATCCAATCAACATAACTGTCATCAACACATATTATCAACAAAGCACCCCGGATACGACTGACTTCCTCTGAGTTGCAGCTTGCTAGACTACGCGACTTAAATAGTCAGCTCCGACATTCCTGTCGACCTGGAATGTACTGCACTCGGTACCTGTAGGGCTGCAGTGCCATTGCCCAACGCAGCACTCTGCTGTTTTTCAACTGCGCCTCCTGCAGGAATTTGAGTGGTTGATGATCTGTCTCTATCACGAACTCTTTCCCATACAAGTATTTGTGAAATTTCTGCACGGCCCCACAACAGCCAAACACTCCTTCTCTACTGTTGCGTACCCTTCTTCACACTTTGTCAACTTCCTGCTAGCATACCTCACAGGAAACTCGACCCCTTCATGCTCCTGTAACAATACTGCACCTATCCCACCACCTGATGCATCTGTCCGCAACAAAAATGGTTTGGACATATCTGGTAGCTTCAAGATGGACGGGAACCTAGTCTTTCCAACACTGTCTGCAGTGCTTGCTCTGCAGCGTCTGACCACTCGACCACTGCCGGTTTCCCTGCCTTGACCAAATCACTGAGAGGACTCGTGATTGCAGCGAAATTTGGAACAACTCCTATAGAAACCAATAAAACCTAGCAGACTCCTGACTTCTGTTTTGGTCTTTGGTCTCTCTGAATTCATCATCTTCTCCACCTTTCCTCTTTCCGGCTGCTTTGTGTCGCTTCCGACAACAAAACCTAGGAAACTCCAGGCTTGGAAAACCAACCTGGCACTTTGTTGGTCTGTAGCTGGCTGTGAGATTGGCTTGTCTCAACCTCTCTAAAACTGCTCCTAGCTGCCTCATATGCTCCTCCCATGTCTCGGATGCTATCAGAATGTCATCCATGAAATTCACAACGCCTTCCAATCCCGTCAATAACTTCCTCATCATCCGAGAGAAGACTGCAGGTGCGTTGACCATCCCAAAAGGGAGTACTCGCCACTGGTATAGCCCCATAGGAGTGGAGAATGCTGTGACTTCCTTTGAGTCCTCACTCAAGGCTATCTGCCAGTAACCCTTGCTCAGATCTATCCTGGTGAATACTGGCTCTTGCTTGTGGCGATCTGAGCGAACAGGTCTTCCATGTTCGGTATGACCTCTGCATCGACCTTGGTGACACTGTTCAGACGTCTATAGTCGACACAGAATCGATGCTCACCTGACTTTTTCCTCACTAAGACGACGGGTGCACTATACGATGATTTGGATGGTTCAATCACCCCAAGGTCCAACATCTTTTCTACCTCCTCCTCGATCACTTGCTTGGTGGCATATGGGATCGGGTAGGCTTTCACATGTACGGGTTTTTGCGATGTTAACTCCACCGTACATGTCTCTAGAGTTGTCCTGCCTGGTTTAATCAGTCAGGACGCCCTATACTGTTCTAGGAGCCCCCTAACTTCCTCTGTCTCCTACTGTCTAGCCCTTCATACAGTGACACATCCCTGTATGACTCTTCTCTCCTGGAAACTCAGGCAACAAAAATCTCCCCTTCTTCTGCTGGGTCTCCTTCACCTCCATCAATGATTGCTGCTGCGCCTATGTGCTGGGTCTCATCGCTGAATGTATTTGCGGAGCAAATTTGCATGGAAAAGTTTTGATTTCCCATTCACATCGATTCGGTAGTCCTGATCTACCTTTTCAATGATGGTGAATGGTCCCTTCCAATGCATCACGCAGCTTGTTGTGATCCGTGGAAAGCAGTACAGTGACCTTGATCTCCCACCTTGAGGAATTGCTTCCTCACCTTCCTGTCATATTGCTTCTTCTGGACGACCCTAGCCTCCTGCAAACTCTCCCTTGCGACCTTACATGTCTCCTCGAGCCTATTGCGTAGGTCCACCACATACTGATAGTGGTTTTGACCTCTTCTGACTCCTGTTTCTCCGGACCACAGCTCTTTGAGAATGCACACTGGTCCCCGAACTGTCCGCCCCATACAGCAGCTCAAATGGCGAAAAGCCTGTGCTCTCCTGAGGGGCTTCCCTGTAGGCGAACAGTGCCGCTGGAATGTAGCGGTCCCATCTGCTGGCCTTTCCTCACAGAGCTTCTTTAAGATGCCCTTCAGCACACCATTGAATCTCTCCACCAAGCCATTGCATTGTGGGTGGTATGGGGTAGTGAGAAGCTGTGTGATCCCTAGCAGCCTGTTGACCTCCCTCATCACGCCTGAGGTGAACTGTGACCCCCTGTCACTGAGAATTTGTGCTGGCACACCCACGCGAGAGAGATGTCTACCAGCCCTTCAGCGACCTGTTGCGTATCTACGCCTTTCAATGCAACCGCTTCTGGGTATCTGGTCGCGTAGTCCACCAGCGTCAACACATACCTGTGCCCACCTTTGGAACAGGGCGCGATTGGGCCAATCAGATCAACAGCCACCCTCCTGAATGGTGTGTCAATTAAAGGGGGATGTTTAAGAGGCGCCTTCCTCTTCACCCCTCTTGTGGCTGACCTTTGACACACGTCACATGACATGCGAAACGCTGATGTCTGCCATTGCTCCTGGCCAATGAAAGTCATCAAAGATTCGGTCAGCTGTTTTGCTGGTGCCGAGATGACCCGCCATGAGCGACTCGTGACCCACTGACATGACAGTGTCACGATAACTTGCTGGTACCTCTAACTGAGTGGTCACCTTACCTGTCTTCCCCTTGGTGAACACTCGGTACAAACAGCCCGCCTTTCACAAGAAATTCTGTCTCACCTCCTCTAACCTCCTGTTTCTCTCCACCTCTTGCCAAACTCCAAGACTTCACGAGCGAAGGGTCTTGTTCCTGCGCTGCCTAAACTCATCAGGGCGACACATCTATGCCTGACTTCCTTGCTGGAACGACTAACGGTTTATCACCCTTTTCCTCTCCTTCTTGCTCCGTGTTTGAACTGCTGCCCCTGTAGCAGTCAACAATCAGGATCCCCTGGATCCCTTGCCCCTGGAATATTTCCAATGATCAAATCATGAAGGGGTTTTCTCCATCACCAACGCAGACAACTCGCCTGAGAAGTAAGGGTACGTACTTCTATCTTAGCACTGGAAACTCCCTCACAGTGCCATCGATTAGAGTACAGGTCTGGATTTGCCCTGTCAAATCCCCTTTCTCGACCAGCGTTGTTCGTACTAACACCGCATGAACAACCAGTGTCTCGTAACACTTTCACCCTCTGCTGGCCAATCCACCCTTCTTCCACTGGTAACGAACCACTCAGCCTAGTGCCCTCCATTCCTGACACTGACTGCTGTCCAGTGCTACCATAGGCCGCACTCTACCCTCTTCAGATTGGATCCCTGTTGGTTCCACTGCAGGTCGTTTCCCTTGACGACCCTTATCCACCTCTTGCAAGGCTGCTGCCTTCTGGAACCTCATGCGACAATCCCTCGCCACATGTCCCTTCTTGTGACAAATGAAACATCTATTGTCTCTTTGTCCTCCTTTCTGCCCCACCACTGGGTTTGCAAGACTGTGCAGAAAACTCCCCTAGTCTCCTTGCACTCTTCTCACCTGTGCCTAGCACCTGTTTCTCCTGCACCTTAGTGCCCAGACGTGCCTCTCTATACACCTCTGCGAACTTCAACAACTCCCCTGCTGTCTCTGGCTGTCTCTCTTTCAAATGTATGGTTAACTCAGGGCCGCAACCTGACAAAATCTGTTCCTTCATAACCAGCTCTTTCAACTCAGCGAACTCCTTCTTCGTACCGCTCAACTCTAACCACTTCTCAAAATAGTGATCTAAACGTGCACCAAACTGAGTGTACGTCTCACCTGCTTGTAATTTAGCTGAACGAAATTTCTTCCTGAACCCCTCCATCTGCTGAGGTCAAATCCTTTCATCAATGATTCCTTCACAGCACCGAAATCAGACTGTTGTTCTGCTGGTAACGCAGTAAAAAATCTGTAATGCCTTACCGTCAGTAACGCTGACAAAATGACTGCCCACTCTTCTGAAGGCCAAACCCTGACTGGTCGCAAACGTTTCGAAACGACTGATGTATGCATCAATCGAATCGGTTCCTTCGGAGAATTTTGGCAACTTGGGTCGGGGGGCATAGCTGCGCACAGAGTCACTGGAAACTGAACTCCCATCCTCGGTGGTCTCCCTTTGTATTCTCACTTTCTCTAACTCTAATTGA
>CM031602.1:25101388-25103888 GCA_018398815.1 Conus ventricosus
GCTGAAGGGAAAAGGTTTGCTGTTTGATCAGGGAAAGACAGACCCCGAAAGACACTAAGGCTGAACAAGTCGTTCACCGCCTTTCTTAAGGTTGAAGTATATAGGTCTGGGATGAGGAGAATCGAAAACATGTTGCAACACACGCCTTATGATTAGTGGTAGTGGGGATTTTGTTGATGTTGAGGGAGGATGGTACTGTTCGTAATGGGCTTGCTGGATCGTTTTTGTTTTTGTGTGTTTGTTGTTCGAACAAGCAGGCGATATTTATGTTTTCTCAAAAAATTCTTGTTATGCGTCCGAATGCGCATCTGTTTGTGTTTCTCTACACCAGCCCAGACGCCTCGTTTTCCTCTCTGACTATCTTACTCCCGCCTTTCATTCTCTCTGTCCCGCTGTCTCTGTCTCTCTGTCTCTGTCTGTCTGTCTGTCTCTGTCTCTCTCCTCTCTCTGTCTCTCTCTGTCTCTCTCTCTCTCTCTCTCTCTCTCTCTCTCTCTCTCTCTCTCTCTCTCTCTCTCTCTCAAAAAGACAAATCTAGTCTCCATTTCTTTGGGCACAGTACACCCATAGAACTAAGGAAGACCAAGACAATAATCATTATATAGTGATACAGATAGATATAGAGAGGAGACGATGAATGTACAACACAACACAGCAAGAAAAGGGACAAACGTAATCCCCAGTCCTTCGCAGACAAAACGCCCCCCCCCCCCCCCCCCCCCCGCCCACCTTCCACAGATTTACCATCACTAACTTGGTCGTCTTCTGCAGGGGACCGCCTGTACGGCCGCATCAACGTGGACCCTGTGCAGAACCTGGGCAGCTCCTTCGCGCTGAACATCGAGAAGGTGTTCCTGTGCTCCGGCACGGACGGCTACATCCCCAAGTACGACCCGGACCACAAGGAGTTCGGCTGTATCGCCCAGTCCCCAACCTCCAGTACACCTTCAAGATCCTGGTCAGTCACGGGGGGGGGGGGGGGGGGGGGGGGGGGGCAGAGTGTCGCACAGTCTTGTCTGTTCCGCAGTTGTTGTGTTCTGCTCTATTTCGTCTGTTCTGCTCTGGTCCGGTCTGGTCTGCCGTACTGTTGCATTGGTGACACGACACGGGCAGCCAAGGTTTGGGCTGTATTATCCGGTCTCGCAACCTCCAGTCCACCTTCGAGATCCTTATCAGTCATGGTGATCTGTTTCACTCTGTTGAGTGTTGATGGACTGTGCAGCTCTGCAGTATTACACTGTAGTGCACTGTACTGTTCTGTATTTTACTGTGCTCGATTGTACTGCATTGTACTGTACTCTGCTCTACTGTTCTCTGCTCTGCTCTGTTCTATCCTACCCAACCTACCCTACCCTACCCTGCCCTACCCTACCCTACCCTGTCCTGCCCTGCCCTGCCCTGCCCTGCCCTGCCCTACCCTACCCTACCCTCCCTACCCTCCCCTACCCTACCCTCCCCTCCCCTGCCCTGCCCTCCCCTGCCCTCCCCTGCCCTCCCTACCCTGCCCTACCCAACCCTACCGTACCCTACCCTACCCTACCCTGCCTACCTACCTTTCCTACCGTACTTTACCCTACTCTTCTCTACCGATATCTACTCTACCCTACCATGCCCAACTCTTTTCTACTGTACTCTACCGTACCTTTCCCCAGCATACCCTACCCTACCTTGCTCAACCCTGCTCAACCCTACCCTACCCCGCCCAACCCTACCTACCCTACATAACCCTACCTGCTCTACCCATCTGTTCTAAAATTCAATCTGTCTTGACCCCACGTGGACATTTCTGGAACGAGCAATTTCTACGGGGTGGGAGACCTAACCTCGCGCTCAGCAGCCCTCTGTTCTCTGAGGGTTTGGAACTGTCTGTCGCAACGTTTTAGTTATATAGTTTGTCACGATATTTATTTATTGTACTCGTTGCATTTGTTTTGTACTGCACCGTATTTACTGAACTGTACTGCACCGCGTTGAACTGTTTCATATTTTTTAAAGTGATAGATTTTATGGCATTGTATTGTATACATTTGCAGCATGGTGTTGTGTGGTATTATGACTGTATCGCGTAGTTCCCCAACCTTCCAGCTCCCGGACATCGATTTATGACGTATGTTGTACAGTGCTTGTTCTTGTCAGAGTAGAGTTATATAGTTTGTCACGATATTTATTTATTGTACTCGTTGCATTTGTTTTGTACTGCACCGTATTTACTGAACTGTACTGCACCGCGTTGAACTGTTTCATATATTTTTAAAGTGATAGATTTTATGGCATTGTATTGTATACATTTGCAGCGTGGTGTTGTGTGGTATTATGACTGTATCGGTAGTTCCCCAACTTCCAGCTCCCGGACATCGATTTATGACGTATGTTGTACAGTGCTTGTTCTTGTCAGAGTAGAGTTTATATAGTTTGTCACGATATTTATTTATTGTACTCGTTGCATTTGTTTTGTACTGCACCGTATTTACTGAACTGTACTGCACCGCGTTGAACTGTTTC
>CM031602.1:25108888-25111388 GCA_018398815.1 Conus ventricosus
GTTGGTGGCTGATCTCTCATTATTTCTTTATTCACCTATTTATTCATTTCCCCCCTTTAAGTTTACTTGGTATTTCTTTCTTTCTGTTGTGCTTTATTTATTATTCATCATGTTTATTTAGGTATATGTTTCTTGTTTTGTTTGTCTCCGTCTTTTTCCTGATTGTTCATTTTTGTCATGTTGACTTGACAACTCTTTGCTTTCAAATTGTTCTTTTCCATTTCAATAATCAGATTTTTTCCTTAATATATATGAATGCTTTATTGCTTTCAGCCTAGATTTTGACGACAGAGCCGTGGCAACTGTGCTGATAAATATGAATTAACTAGAAATGGATGTTTGCCTGCTTGTTTCTATTGTTTATATATTTTCATGTTTACTTACTTACAATTTTTCTATCAAATGATGTGTGTGTTTTTTGTTTGATCGTTTACTCAATACATGTATATATTTCTCCTTCGTTTTTTCCCCAACCTATTATATATTTCTGTATTTCAACTTGGATAAATTCTTGTGTGCTTCAAAGGCTTGTAGTGCTGTGAGATGTTATATTATTTACCAAACAGATAATAGTTTCGTGTGCTTGTTAACTTGTTTTCCATAGATGCCTGATTCTGTATTTTTTTTTTCTGTTCTGTTGGAAAGTCGTTTTGCAGCGTTGTCGGATTTTTATCAGCTTCGATTGGTTTCTGATGAGTTTATTGATTCTGTTCTCAGTTCCATCGAATTATTGATTCAGACAAGTTTTGATCCCAATGTGTCTGTTAGCGCGTGCTGACACGCAGATTAATGGTTTGTTCATAATTCCTCATGTATTATGCTTTTTCGGTGGTTGAGGTAGCTTGAGGTGTGTGTGTGTGTGTGTGTGTGTGTGTGTGTGTGTGTGTGTGTGTGTGTGTATGTGTGTGTGTGTGTGTGCATGTGTGTGAGTGTGTGTATGCTTGTGCGCATGTGCGCGCGCGTGTGTGTGTGTGTGTGTTTGTGTGTGTGTGTTTGTTTTATGCGTGTATGCATACTTGTACGCATGTGTGTGTGTGTGTGTGTGTGTGTGTGTGTGTGTGTGTGTGTGTGTGTGTGTGTGTGTGTGCGTGCGTGCGCGTGCGCGCGCGTAATAGCGGGTAGTTGCAGCCACATTGTTTTCTTGACGGGTTTGGTATGCGTATTTAGAAGGAAGGAAAATGAAGGGGTACTTAAAAGGTACACCGCATTTGAGACCGTGGTGAAGCTGTACCTTGTCCCCTAATGCCAAAGGAATCAATACCTCATCACATTTTAGGAACATAGTGCATATTTATTTATCTGTACGCGATGTTCAGATTTCATTTCAGCATGAACAAAATCCTGTACAGTTCTTTGCACAGTTGCCACTCACTGTGCTGTTATCGTATGCTGTGGTCGGTTTTATACAGTGTCATATTCACAAGGGTTGTGTGAACAACATTTTTGTATAATGGAATTATCATCGAGAGATAGAGGATATGTGAAGGGGGAAAGTGGAGAGAGAGAGAGAGAGAGAGAGAGAGAGAGAGAGAGAGAGAGAGAGAGAGAGAGAGAGAGAGAGATTTTCAATTTTAAAACAAAGTTTGATTGAACATCTGCATTCTATGTGTTTCCTAGGAATCCAGAATAAATGTTGATGGTGGCAATAAAATGGTGAAACAGAAATTCAAAACTGACTGTATTTTAAATAAAACAGTCAACACTTCCTATTTTATTTGATTTAAAACATTAAGTCAAATCGACGTCTTTTTCCCAGTATGGAGTTTTATGTATGAACGTGTAAAAGCAAATCAACCATACATGAAAAATAATGTCATATGGGCGCTCTGGTTTCTGTTTTGCTGAATGATGTTTGGGAAAAAGAAAAATTGGATTCGTTGTTGTTTATATACACCATGTGATGCAAAATTTGACAGTGTGTAGAGGTGTTTGGTTGGCTCATACTTAAAAAAAACCTAATCATTTACCGATGTTTTAGTCACGATACGTTGACTGTCGAGACACATCTCGAGTTGATTACGATCATATGCTACGTTTGGACCTATTCTGTGAAAACCATCATCTACATTGTTTTACAGACGTGTTCTTCTAGTTTTACCATACAAAAACATGGTAAATTTCAATGGTGATTCGGAGTTTACTCTATGTTTGAGAAGAGCAATCATGGATGGACGTAACTGTGGTGAAAGAACAAAACTGACGAAAACAAACAATAGCGATTTGTTTCTGTGACTTTATTACCTTCTCTTTTTATGATGTTTTGCAGCTACAACTTTATTTGCCCGTGCCATCTATGTTAAACCACATCACCAGTCTGTTTATGTATGATTTCAGTAGATCTTCGTTGTGCAAGTTGAATCACTGAGTGTGAGCTTTTCTCCTTGTTACATTTGACTTCGCCCCTGCTGGCTGAATGTGGGTTAACCCTTTTGCATTCTAGCCAGCTACAGCTGGCCAGAGAGACATTTGCCCATGGTATTTTCAACGGACAGAATCCTAC
>CM031602.1:25116388-25128888 GCA_018398815.1 Conus ventricosus
GCACTCGTTTCGGATAGATATGGTGCCAGTATTTCATTTTGTATACCATTTGTGTGATCAAAATCATACAGGTGATAATTTTGTGCCTTAATATGATGCCAGATTGTTTCTAACTTTTAGAAGCTTTCTTGTAAAGTGAAAGCTACGTTAATTGGCGAAGCAAATGTTTTTGATTTAGCTTTTTCCTCTTCAGATCTATCAGCTGGTTCATTATCCACACACACACACACACACACACACACACACACACACACACACACACACACACACACGCACGCACGCACACGCGCGCGCGAAAAAAAGAGAGGAAGGAAAGAAAAGGAAGAGGATAGGTAGGGAGGCGGCGGGAGGGGGGGGGGGGGGGGGGGGGGGGGGGGGGGGGGGGGGGGGGGGGGGAGGGGGGGGGGGAGAGGGACGAAGGGCAATAATCCACGCGTCTTCTCTACGAAGGGAAGTCATTCCTGTTGAGGCAGATCATGCGAACGAAGCAAACGGCTGTCACTTTTTGAGATCTGAACAATCCAAAAAGCCTCACCATGGAAGCGCACAATATTTCCTCGAGCATAAATCTTTATGATAAAGAGGTGAGTTGTTACAGTAGAATCGCTGTTCCTCACCCTACACTTTCCAGTCGATTGTGATTTACACTGTTATGGAGTAGTTCGAGTCGCGATGCGTGTCCGCAGTTTTCTGCAAACCCGAGGCCTATCTCCTTTCGACCCCCATTCGCTTTTAACCGTCTGGGCGTGGTCTCCCTACGTCAGAGTGAATTTAATTAGAAACGCCCAAAGTGTTCTAAATACCAAATAAGCATGCGACTTACACGTTGCGAGTTAGCACCTGCTATAGTTAGGTACCAGTATTTGTCGGAAAGAAACGTTTATGCCTAAAGTAAAGGGAAGTAAAGAGAAGCCATCTTGATGGAAAGAAACGTCTAGGTTAAGGAAATCTTATCTTCCTCGAAAGTGGCAACTAACATCCTATAGATTTTTCCCCTCCACTTTCTGTGAGTGCGAAGTTGAAAAAAAAAGTCTGAATGAAGAATCATATGGTAGGCTCTGATCGAAGGGTGTTTATGGTTTATCAAGAGGGGTTTTAAACAGGGGGCACGCTTCAGACTTCCAAGATTACAGTCAAATTACAGGCAAAGCTGTTTGCCTCATGTTTAGTTATAAAAATCCTAGAAAAGAAATCCTTACTGTGTTTGTGAATTGCTAGCTTCAAATAACAAAATTCATTTAGAAATAGTACCTTTTGTGAATAATCACGTATACTCAAATCATTTTCATTTTAAATTTATAGTGGCAGTGGCAGTATTAACACTTCAACTGCACTACAGTATTGCACTTACGCGTCCACACACACACACACACACGCGCGCGCGCGCGCGCGCGCGTGCGCGCGAGTGCAAACACGCACGCATACACCCACACACACCCAACTTCTCGTCCCGACAGACACACGCAAGAACGCAGCGCGCGCACGCTCAGCCACACATGCAAGCAAAGAGACGAATTCAGTCGCCCGTTGCCCGAGGTGACAGCAAGCACAAGCGGGCGAGTCCATGTCAATACTGACTGTCCCGACGGCCGACTCGAAAGTGATTGTCCGCAGTGTTGATTTCGCTGAGAGTCTTTGAAAACTTATAGTTTATGTTTCAATCTGAAATGGCTGTCGGCTTCAGAGTTCTCGCAGGCTGAGCACATAGCTGATGCACTAAAAATAGTCCAGCCAGCTATACAGACACAATTATCTTTAGAATTAGATGGACAGTAGACCCTAGTCTAAGTTGTCTGAGTTCAGTTGCTAGATCTACGTCACCACCACATTTATCGCTATAGCATTGAAGTCCTAAGGCTACGTGCATAGTGGACCCGGACCCGGCCGTGTGCGCCATCCGGTTGTTCAGGTCCTTGGAAGCGTGCATAGTGGACCCGGACAGAGACGGCTGCCGCACACGAATTTGTTTTTTTGCGATGTGAAAAGGCGCTATCGAGAAAGCAAAAGTCGATATTGTGGCGGTGATAGAGGAAATAAGGAAACACTGTACACACGACACGCCGTTTTTTCTGATCACACACACACACACACACACACACACACACACACACACACACGTATATAAATACGCACATAGAAACACATACAGACACACACACACACAGTGTGTGTGTGTGTGTGTGTGTGTGTGTGTGTGTGTGTGTGTGTGTGTGTGGATAGATGGATGTGTGTGTAAAAGGTAGGTTAGAGATGTGTTGCACAGAATTCGCTTCCAGTTGCTATCATCCAGATAATTTTCACACGTCTACTATTAGTTCAGTTTTAAACGTTGATTCTAGGCACCGAAAGAAAGAATTGAGTTTTTTTGACGTATTATATGATATATATTAAAATGATTAACATGGAAGTATTCAATTGTGACCAGTTAAAACCATGAATAGAAGTGACATTACTGAAAATATAAGACACACACACACACACACATGCTTGCTCGTGCGCGCGCGCGCACACCCCCCCCCCCCCCCCCACACACACACACACACACACACACCACACACACACACAGATAAACATCTGTAAATTTGGTTATGATAGAAAGTTATGTAAGAAAGTGGGTTAAACTAAGAAATTAATAATGAAATCAACTATAGAAGTAGGAAATACATACAAATGAACAATCTTACTATAGAAGTAGGAAATACATAAAAATGAACAATCTTTACTCTGAGAATATTGTAATTCATGCTGTGCATGTACCTCTACACACTCACTTATACAAGCAGACACTCATACATGCAGATGCTTTTACATCTAGATGCACCCCACCACCCCATATCCACACAAGCACGCGTCTGATCAAGTCGGCATATGGTGACAGTTTATAGTGTAGAAGTGTATAATATCATTTATTTAATAACTCTTTAGGCTTGTTGATTAGTCTGTTTCTTGTTCTTTGTGTTCTGGATTTGGACAACCTAAATGTAATTCGTAATGTTTTGAAAGAGGATGACTAAGAAAAGTAAGATTATTCACAATCTTTCTTGCCTTCGCTCTCACACAACGTTCATACAGTTCAGTTAGATTTATTTACCTGTGTCACACTCGCCATCTTTTAGCGCACATCTACCATCTGTTTAAAACATTCTTATTTCTGAAACGTAAAAGAAAACGTCAAATTGGATTGAAGAAAACAGTGATTAAAAACCTTCAAGGACTTATGAATCAGTGTGGTTGTTTCTTAGTTTTTGTAGTAATTATATCCGTGACAGGCACTTTCTGTGTATGTGAATCGCATCGGATATAAAGCTGAAGATTTGTTTGTAACTTTGTTCATTTGGTGGGAAAAAAGAAGATAGCATTTTTACTACTTGCCGTTCCATCCCACTTCTCTTAATATATTGTCTCAAACAGCAGAGAGAATATCTTTGTTGGCATGATTATAGTCATTTATTGTGTAAAACGAATTATCTTAACCTTAGGGGCAGCGATCAGTTTCTCGTCGTCAAATGTTAGAAAGATAACGAGCGTAAAAATCAGCCCGGGCGCCCGAGGAAAGTACGGTTTGCACGACCGGCAAAACCACGGCTCTAAACCACACGGGTCGGGCCGAGTGCACTGTGCACCGCTTTGGCCGTCGCCAGAAAGCTGGAAGAGAGAAGAACCGGAGCAAGGTTTTTTTTTTTTTTTTTTTTGTATCTCCCGGACGGACGGCGCACGGCCATGCTTTGCACGGCCGGGTCCGGTGTAACGAAAAGTTTTAACTCCCTGAATGGTTTAACTCCCAGTGAGTTAAACTATTCATTTGTCAATTTTAACTCCCTGGGAGTTAAACTAGAATATACAAAACTAACTCCCTCTGTGTTTCAGTTTGACTCCAGGGGAGTTATTCTGACATACCACCAGAATGACTCGGGAGCGTGCCGGTGTTCCCCGGGTTCTATGTTCCCCAGTAGCGCTGTTCCCCGTGTCTCTGTTCCCCAGTGTCGATGTTCCCCGACCGAAAAAGCGTGCCGCTGTTCCCGTACCGCTGTTCCCCAGGTTCTCTGTTCCCCAGTAGCGCTGTTCCCCAAACAGATTTCTGTCCAGTCGGCATGAAACCCCTCTTCTACGGCCTCCCGCTCCACCCCCAATACCCCGACCCTCCGCCCCCCCCTCCTTCCCCCCTCCCACCCCGCCCTCCCACTGCCTCGCATATAGCAATGAAAGCAACAGTAACAACGTTTAAGTCAGCAAAACCCACCAACACCACCAACGGCAAAAACTTGGGGAACAGCGGGCTGGGGAACACCGGGACTGGGGAACACCGGGACCGGGGATTTGCGGGAATGGGGAGCAGCGGGATCGCCACAGGGTGGGGAACACGAAACTGGGGAACTTAGGGACTGAATTTCGATTTTTTCTTGAGGGGAACACCGGGACTGGGGAATATAGAGACTGGGGAACAAAGAACCTGGGGAACAGCGGCAGGACCCCAATGACTCCCACCCACCACCCACTCTCGCACCTCGCTACCACCCATGCATCTGATATATATATATTTTCGAAATGTGTGTGTGTGTGTGTGTGTATGTGTGTGTTCTTACACTAACTTGCCAGATCAACACTTGTCAGGTAGAATTGTTTCCTTCGATATTATTGGTTTCTGTGAATTAGTCACGTGTCGTGAATTTTATTGAAAAATGTGTGTTTTTCTGACTGGCTGGCCGACTTTCATTTTTAGCTTGGCACACGCACACCACCACACCTGTGACGAGTCACTTGACAACTTCATCAGATCGGTCCCAAGCAGCCACCCTCTTGTACAAATTGTACAAAAACAGCCCCCCCCCCCCCCCCCCCCCCACCCCCACACACACACCACCCCTTTCTCTATCCCATGTGTCTCACACACAAATTTCTAATCTATGCCAACCCTTTTTTTGCTTCCTTCTCTCCCAGATGTAGCGAGTCAATACAAACAATTTTACGTCACGTCGCGACTACTCGTCATTCTCTCCCCACCTTCCTTACCCTCTTATCCCCCCCCCCCCTCACTCCCTAATTTGGCGGCATGACACAATGAAAAATTGAACATTTTCCATTTCTACACCATTTGAGTGTGATGGCCTACACTTATGGGTGACTGTTTGATAGTCGCATAGATTCCATGAGAGAGAGAGAGAGAGAGAGAGAGAGAGAGAACGCCAAAGACTGAAGGTACAGTATTTCTACCAAAGGCATCAAACCATTAATTCATGTACATACAGATTATATACAAAAAGGCATAGTAAAATATCAAGGACATGCATAGATGAGCACATGAATATGTACACGGACATTTCCTTTCCCTATGATGATGATGATCATGAACATTAAATACCCTTCTCCATTCTCTTACCGAAAGACACTTGGGAATAGGTGGGTGGGGAGTCATCTTAGTCATGATCAGATTAACTCCCCCTCTGTTACAAAGTAACTCCCTGGGAGTCAGAAAACACGTGTACACATTAACTCCCAGGGGAGTTATTCTAAACTGTGAAAAACTGACTCCCCTTAGTGGGCAGGGAGTTAAACTTTTACACGCCTGGATTAACTCCCGGGAGTTAATCTGTACTAACTCCCAGGGGGGGTCATTCTGTTACAGGGTGGGAGTTAAGTCTGATATATGTACAAAATGACTCCCCCTTAATGTTTCAAGAATTTGTTGAGACTTGTACAAAAAAGATTTTAGAACGTTTTGAAGTTTTACTGAGTGGAGTTATTTTGGCACAGGGTGGGAGTCATTCTAGTTTAACTCCCAGGGAGTTAAAATTTACATATGAACAGTTTAACTCCTGGGAGTTGAACCATTGGGGCAGTTAAAACTTTTCGTTACACCGGGTCCACTATGCACGTAGCCTTAGGACTTCAATGCTATAGCGATATTTTGCCCTCACACACACACGCACACACATGCACGCACTCGCACTCTATCTCCCTCTGTTTGTCTGTCTGTCACTCTGTCTGTCTATCTATCTGTCTGTCTGTTCCTCTGTTCGTCTGTCTCTCTCACACGCACGCGCGCGCACGCGCACACACACACACACACACACACACACACACACACACACACACACACACACACACACACACGCACACACGCACGCACGCACGCACACGCACACACACACACACACACACACACACACACACACACACACGCACGGGACACCGCACACCAAGCATAGCAAAATCAATCAAAAAAGCCCCAAAGATGCCCATTCACACCCACAATGTCAACCCCTCACCTGTGGCAGTGGGAGAAAGACCTGCCCATCCCGATCGACGAGACTGGCGGCGATCAGCTGGTGGCGGTCCTGGAGGTGGACGTCCTCAAACAGCTCTATAACGCCGTGAAGGAAGGCAACCAAGACCAGACCGGTCCCGTCACCTCCCAGATCTTCACCGACGTCCTTCAGAAGGCGGCCCTGATAGAGGTAGGAGCTAGGGTCCTGGGTTCTGGCTGTTTTGGGCAACATCTTCATGAATGTCTGGCAGCAGACAGCATTTCTGGAGGGAGGGGGAGAGAGAGAGAGAGGGGGGGGGGGGGGGGTGGAGTTATTGTTTACGTTCAGCTCTAACGTCCACGTCCACCAGAAAGGCGGTATGCCGACGGGGAGAATCATCCCGGGTTCATGTGGGTTAGAGGAGCCATCATGCGCTATAGCGTACCACCACAACGACGACAGCAAGTTAAGATGGCCGGTCTGACAGTTTACCAGGCACCATTTCATCATGAGGGAGAAATATATATATATATATATATATATATTTTTTTTTTTTTTTTTTTTTCTTTTTTTTTTTTTCTTTTTTCGATCTGCTGGTAGCAGCATGGCTTATTGATGTGGTGTGTGTCCAAAACAAAGACTGTTTCTATCTCCCTCAGTCTCTGTCTGTCTGTCTGTCTGTCTGTCTGTCTGTCTCTCTCTCTCTCTCTCTCTCTCTCTCTCTCTCTCTCTCTCTGTCTGACTCTCTCTCTCTCTGTGTGTGTGTGTGTGTGTGTGTGTGTGTGTGTGTGTGGTGTGTGTGTGTCCCCACCCTCAAGATTTCATAGACCTATATCTATTTGCCATCATAATCAAAACTTTTAGACAGGCACGTAGAAAAACGAATACATTCACGATCACCTTGAGTCATAGAATGTTCTGAATCTGAGTAAATGTGAGTCTGGTTTCAGGGGGAAAAAACCCATTAATGTCATACAGCTGTAGCAACCATAGGAAATCACTCGCATACGAATATTAATGAAAACAGATTTTGTGGAGTGTTTTCTTGTTTCTTTGCACGAGCTTTTGACATTATGGGCCACATATCTCTCTCTGTCTCTCTGTCTCTGTCTGTCTCTGTCTCTCTCTGTCTGTCTCTCTCTCTCTCTCTCTCTCTCTCTCTCTCTCTCTCTCTCTCTCTGTCTGTTTCTCTCTCTCTCTCTCTCTCTCTCTTCTCCTCTCTCTCTCTCTCTCTCTCTCTCTCTCCTCTCTCTCTCCTCTTCTTCTGTCCGCCTATCCTCTGTTCTCTTTGTGTGTGTCTCTGCTTGTCTATCTGTCTGTCTGTCTGCCTGCCTGTCTGTCTGTCTGTCTGTCTGTCTCTCTCTCCTTCTCTCTCTCTCTCTCTCTCTCCTCTCTCTCTCTCTCTCTCTCTCTCTCTCTCTCTCTCTCTCTTCTCCATCCACACTCACAACATACTCATGCATGTGCGCCACATGCATACACCACAAATACATACACGCTCACAAAAATGGAGAGAGAGAGGGGCGGAGAAGGGTACACACACACACACGCTCTCTCTCTCTCTCTCTCTCTCTCTCTCTCTCTCTCTCTCTCTCTCACATATATATATATATATTATATATATATATATATCATATATATTATATATATATATATATGTATGTTAAAATAGGTTTTTTAAATTAGAATCTACAAATTTGTTTCGAGCGCGTTGCGCTGTCATCAGGATGGTTTTTGGCAAACCAAAAAGCATCCTGATGACAGCGCAACGCGCTCGAAACAAATTTGTAGATTCTAATTTTAAAAACCTATTTTAACAAATGTTGCTCTTTCTCACTCACACACACACCACACACACACACAACGCACATGCACACACACACACACACACACGCACATGCACACACACACACACACACACACACACACACACACACGCACGCACGCACGCACGCACGCACGCACGCGCATGCACGCACGCACGCACGCACGCACGCACGCACGCACGCACGCACACACACACACACACACACACACACACACACCACATACACGCACACACCTCATGGGAGAGAGTAAGGAGGTCGCGAACGGGATGCGAGGGAAGGGATAAGGGGGAAAAAAAGCATCGAATGTTGTTTTGTGAAAGATGAAACGTTTGGTAGTACTTGAATATCACCCACTCACTCAACCCGCTTACAGCTACACCCCCCCCCCCCCTTCCGCCATCCCTCCCCGTCCACCACACCACCATCACCCACCCCCCTCCCACCCCCAGTCTCCTTTCTCACCCACCTCTCCGTCTCCACCCATCTCCCCCAGAACGACGTGGCGGAGCGCCTGTTCCTGAAGATCGACTGGGCCTCCCTGCACAAGGTGTCATGGCAGGAGTTCTGCGTCTTCATGAGCATGGAGTTCAAGATCAGGGACTCGCGGGTGGCCCTGCAGAAGGAGGTGGAGTTCGTGCTGCCGGCCCCCATCAGCCATCTGCCCCAGAGGGACAGCACCGTCAAGGTCCTGGACACGCGCGACGGCCTGTGGATCACCATCAGTTCCGTGAGAGAATTAGTGGGGGTGGGGCAGGAGGGTGGCGTGTGTGTGTGGGGTGTGTGTGTGTGTGTGTGTGTGTGTGTGTGTGTGTGTGTGTGTGTGTGTTGGTGGTGGTGGTTGAGTGTGTGTATGTGTGGGGGTATGTGTGTGTGTGTGTGTGTGTGTGTGTGTGTGTGTGTGTGTGTGTGTGTGTGTTGCGGAAGTTGTTGTTCTGGTGGAGCCCGTCCGGCCCATCCACCCCCATAAACACCACATCATCAATGTCCTCAGTGTGCCGAACAGGTTGTGGATCTCCACCCAGCTTGTATGTTAGCCGCTGATTAGTATGGTATTGCTGTTGTTAATCTTCTTGTTGTTGTTGTTGTTTGCCCGAGGGATTGTAGATCATAAGTAGTATTGCATGTCTACGTTGTTGGAGATAGTGTTGTTGTTGTGGGTAGCATGCTTTTGTTCCAGCTGTCGGTGATATGGATAGCTTGGTTTAGTTGGTGGTGGCGGTGCTGTAGTTTTGTTTGTTTTCCTGCCATTTTTGTTTCAACAAAAACAACAAAAACAACAACAACAAAACGGAATGAAAAGTCAAGAGGATTAAAAAACAATTGTAGCGTTCCATATCTATTCTTTTCTGTTCTTCTCTTTGTGACATCTACTGCTGTGTCCTGGCATTAGCGAGGTCCCGCAAGCCGCACATTCGTGCAGCATTGTTCAGGAAACGTTGAGAAGGACTCTGTTAAATGAAGAAGACTGCACATGTTGGTCGCAGGAGAAGGACTCTGTTAAATGAAGAAGACTGCACATGTTGATCGCAGGAGAAGGACTCTGTTAAATGAAGAAGACTGCACATGTTGGTCGCAGGAGAAGGACTCTGTTAAATGAAGAAGACTGCACATGTTGGTCGCAGGAGAAGGACTCTGTTAAATGAAGAAGACTGCACATGTTGGTCGCAGGAGAAGGACTCTGTTAAATGAAGAAGACTGCACATGTTGGTCGCAGGAGAAGGACTCTGTTAAATGAAGAAGACTGCACATGTTGATCCCAGGAGAAGGACTCTGTTAAATGAAGAAGACTGCACATGTTGATCGCAGGAGAAGGACTCTGTTAAATGAAGAAGACTGCACATGTTGGTCGCAGGAGAAGGACTCTGTGGAGTGAAGAAGACTGCACATGTTGGTCGCAGGAGAAGGACTCTGTGGAGTGAAGAAGACTGCACATGTTGATCGCAGGAGAAGGACTCTGTTAAATGAAGAAGACTGCACATGTTGATCGCAGGAGAAGGACTCTGTTAAATGAAGAAGACTGCACATGTTGGTCGCAGGAGAAGGACTCTGTGGAGTGAAGAAGACTGCACATGTGGTCCCCAGGAGAAGGTCTCTTTCGGCTTCGGAGGTTTGAACTGATAAGTTATTCAACCGCTGAGCTATGGCGGTTGGTAGGTTAGTGGCCATTGACGGTTGCTGGCTTACGACGACAAGAGAACCGCAGGAGAAGGTCTCTTTCGGCTTCGGAGGTTTGAACTGATAAGTTCTTCAACCGCTGAGCTATGGCGGTTGGTAGGTCAGTGGCCATTGACGGTTGCTGGCTTACGACGACAAGAGAACCGTGGTGATAATGATAACGATGTTGATGATGATGACGATGTGTTTTATCATCATCGTGGTTGAAGACATATGTGACTTGAAATCCTTGTTGGAAATTACTGTATGCCCACCCTGTGATTGTCGTCACCCGTAAATACGATGTATCGGCCACACGGTGTTTGGGCACTGAAAAATATCGGATGTGTAATACCTGCAGTCGGTTGTGTATTGATTTGAAAACAAGGGATTTGAAACAGGTGTTTTGAAATACAGTGCCACACCTCTCCCCTTCCCCGGCTGTCCCGTGTCTGTATTGTGGGTCGGAGTAGCTCAGTTGCTTGAGACGGCCGCTGTTGGTCCCACCTGGTGATCATCGAGTTGCGGGTTCGAATCTCCTCAGGTCCATTTTTGGTAGAGGGGAATTTCCCCTGGAGCTAACATCGGTTCTGACTCCATTTCCCAGAAAGTGCTCCGAATGAGAGTGTAAAGCGAGGTTCGGTGTGTTACGCACGTATAACATCTTGCACACACGTAAAATCCCATCTCCAACTTTCCCCGGAGGAGGCCAGTTTCAGCGTTGGTATGGATGACACGTTACACATAGCATGGACCCTGTGTGAAAAATCGGAAGAATGAAGGAAGGAAACTAAGTGAATAATACTGACTGAATGACAAGGGCAACGACCGATGGCAGCTCTGTAGTCGGCTCCATCGCAGTAGGCAGCCGTTGTGCAGCCGAAAGCGTGGATTGTGGAAGCGCTCACACCTCACTGACGATAGGCGCTGTATGAGCTCTCTCAGGAATAACAACGACAATAACGACACTACTACTACTACTACTGCTGCTGCTGCTGCTGCTGCTGCTGCAACTGCTGCTGCTACTGCTGCTGTTGCTGCTGCTGCTGCAGCTGCTGCAAATGATAATGATATAATATAGTGATAATAATAGTGATAATAGTATATCACCCTTTCCCCTCACACGCATGACTACATCACGCTTTACCTTTCTGTCCCTTCTCATCATTTCTGTCCAGTTCTCTCTCTCTAGTCTCTCTCCGAGTATGTGTGTGTGTGTGTGTGTGTGTGTGTGTGTGTGTGTGTGTGTGTGTGTGCGTGCGTGCGTGCGTGCATGCGTGTGTGTGTGTGTGTGTGTGTGTGTGTGTGTGTGTGTGTGTGTGTGTGTGTGTGTGCGCGCGCGCGCATGTGCGCGCACACGATCCTGCACATGTCACACAACGTTATGGATGCAGGCGAGTGCACATAGTATGCATCTAGTGGAAGTCTTTTTCCTGACAGAGAGAGGAGAGGGGGAGACAACATGCAATGGAAAGTCGGTGGTGGACAGACAGATGTTGTGGTGTGCAGGTGGCCACGATAGCTCTGTGGGACAACAGCGGCCGTCTCAAACGCCACAAACTGTGTCTGGTAAGCTTGGCTTGCCTTGTGTCAGTCAGCACTGTCGTCGTTTAAGTTACCCCACGTTCCATCCCTCTCCCCCTCTCTCTCTCTCTCTCTCTCACACACACACACACACACACCACATACACACACACGCGCGAGCGCGAGCGAACGCACGCACACACGTGCAATTATGCGTGTGTTGCACACATGCATAAACATGCCTGTGCACGCACGCGCTCACCACACACACACACACACACACACACACACACACACACTGACTCACTCGCCCATACACACGCGCGTGCACGCGCACACATGCACAACCACACGCACGCACTCACACAAACACACACACGTACACTCATACATACACACAACACGAACACACACACACACACACACACACACACACACACACACACACACACACATTCATACACACAAAGACGCACACACACACACACTCTCTCTCTCTCTCTCTCTCTCTCTCTCTCTCTCTCTCTCTCTCTCTCTCTCTCTCTCTTTCGCTCACACACACACACACACACACACACACACACACACACACACACACACACACACACACACACACACACACATACAGAGGAAAAACATTCACGGGGGAGGGTGGGGTGGGGTGGAGGAGGAGGAGGGGTAGGGAAAGAGGGGCTGTCAGTATAATACAGGGACTGCTTACTCCGGCAAAACATTTCGTAACAGTTGC
>CM031602.1:25133888-25172257 GCA_018398815.1 Conus ventricosus
ATAAAGGGGAAAAAAATGATTGTTCCTACCTCATAATTAATCAACAACAGTGACAACAACGATAAAACTGGTACCAGAAAGATATCACGCATTGCGATTGTCCTTCAGATTTAATTGCGAACACTATTACATGTCTGAGGATCAGGTTCGTAATTTTCATCCAAAACTCGTCTCTCGAATGTTTTTTATCGTTCCTTTTCCAAACTTTTGTCCACGCGCATGAGGTGTCTTTCCGTTTTTGTGTGTGTGCGTTTTTTTTTTTTTTTTTTTTTTTTTTTTTTCGATTTACACACAAATGCACATCTGTGGAAGATGCATGCCTGTTCACATGCAGGATCCACCCACTCGCCCTCTGGATCTGGCCGAGTCTGAAGCTCCATGTCTTCGGCTGGTGATAGCTGGATAACGCGGCTCATGTGGTGTGTGTGTGTGCAGAACGCTGCTGAGAGAAAAGTGTCTGCTGACCTATGGAGACATGACGGGCTGTGTGGGCGTGCTCATCTTCCACTGCCCCTGGAAGTCGTTCAGGTCAGTGTGTGTGTGTGTGTGTGTGTGTGTGTGTGTGTGTGTGTGGAGTGTGTGTGTGTGTGTGTGTGTGTGTGTGTGTGTGTAATTGTGAAAGTTTAAATTAAACAAGCCAGTCTCAGGTTCGGCATCTTTCCGTTTGTGATCCTCATAATGATTCAAACAAAAATGTGTAACGGGTAACAGTTTCGCTGTCAGAGCGAAAGGTCAGAAAGTACGATCGTTTTTCCCAACGCACCACCAGTTGTAACTTCATCTTCGTGGTATTCATTTTGTGAGCAATTCATGCTCTCTGCAGTGTTTGAACTAAGGGAGACAATCTTGAACTCATCTACAGCGAAAGACAGGAGTTACTGTCCCGGCGCTGATTTTTCCCCCAATTTCTTGTCGGGTAACCGAAATCTGCACAGAGAAAACTCACATTACCCCCTTCAACAAACTGCATTACCTCTATCGGATATTCCCGATAGATTTGCCAAGCCTGTTTCCTTCCATCTCAGTCTGCAAAAGTTGTTTGGAAATACAGGCCGAGAAGAAACTAGGACACTGACGCTACCGAGTTTCCATGTCGTTTCCAAAGTGTGAACAGGTAGGCAACAAAGTTTTTGTACACGAGACTGACTGAAATTGACCCCCAAAAAAAGAAAGGCGAAAATAGCAGGGAAGTCCGTGCAAAACGCAGTGTGTGGTAAAAGGGGAGGAGCTTCGCAGTTTCTGTATAATTTCGTCGAGCGTTCACATTGTCGACAGAAACTCCAGTCACATTTATTTATAGACGGTTTCCAAAGCAGTTTCTTTAACGCGCAGACTGCCAGAGTTTCCCACAGTTTCCATAGTGTGAACCTAGCATTAACAATGCTTGTATCTTCTTCCCACTGTTGTCGCTGATCCTTCTGCTGCTGCTGCTGTTGCTCTCTCTCTCTCTCTCTCTCTCTCTCTCTCTGACTCTCTCTCTCTCTCTCTCTCTCTCTCTCTCTCTCTCTCTCTCTCTCTCTCTCTCTCTCTCTCTCATACCCATCAAAACACGGTTTGATCTAACCCATGTAAGCGTTTTTTTCAGACGAAGTATGGTCGTAAAACAAGACCAAAATTACAGCATTAAACATAACCTCTGAATAATCCTTGAACTTGTATTGAAGGATCCGTAACGATTGTATCACTCACAATGTATGAATACATGAACCACCCCTGCCTGACGTCAGGTTTCTCACCTTACACTTCAGCCGTCGCCATACCATTGACACAGCTGGTTTTCCCTAAACAATCCTGTTCCATTCACTTCAATCCATTTGTTCGGAACTATGTATAATATAAATTTGATGTAAATACTCGTATTGAAAAAAAAAGAGGGAGAATCAATTTTCAGACACAATACAAATCTGCGAACAGTATTCGCCTGTGTGTACACACTCAATATGTGAATAATGACTTTGAATATTAATCTACTGCATGTTTCCTGCCCACAACAGGGACACAGAATGTGGCGAATGAGGGGGTGTGGAAGAGTTTCCTGCCCACAACAGGGACACGGAATGTGGAGAATGAGGGTGTGTGGAAGAGTTTCCTGCCCACAACAGGGACATTCAGTGTGGAGAATGAGGGTGTGTGGAAGAGTTTCCTGCCCACAACAGGGACATTCAGTGTGGAGAATGAGGGGTATGGAAGAGTTTCCTGCCCACAACAGGGACACAATGTGGAGAATGAGGGGGTGTGGAAGAGTTTCCTGCCAACAACACGGACATTCAGTGTGGAGAATGAGGGGGTGTGGAAGAGTTTCTTGCCCACAACAGGGGCACGGAATGTGGAGAATGAGGGTGTGTGGAAGAGTTTCCTGCCCACAACAGGGACATTCAATGTGGAGAATGAGGGGTGTGTAAGAGTTTCCAGCCCACAACATGGACATTCAGTGTGGAGAATGAGGGGGTGTGGAAGAGTTTCCTGCCCACAACAGGGACACGGAATGTGGAGAATGAGGGGGTGTGGAAGAGTTTCCTGCCCACAACAGGGACATTCAATGTGGAGAATGAGGGGGTGTGGAAGAGTTTCCTGCCCACAACAGGGACATTCAGTGTGGAGAATGAGGGGGTGTGGAAGAGTTTCCTGCCCACAACATGGACATTCAATGTGGAGAATGAGGCGGTGTGGAAGAGTTTCCTGCCCACAACAGGGACATTCAGTGTGGAGAATGAGGGGGTGTGGAAGAGTTTCCTGCCTACAACAGGGACACGGAATGTGGAGAATGAGGGTGTGTGGAAGAGTTTCTTGCCCACAACAGGGACATTCAGTGTGGAGAATGAGGGGTGTGGAAGAGTTTCCTGCCCACAACATGGACATTCAGTGTGGAGAATGAGGGGGTGTGGAAGAGTTTCCTGCCCACAACATGGACATTCAGTGTGGTGAATGAGGGTGTGTGGAAGAGTTTCCTGCCTACAACAGGGACACGGAATGTGGAGAATGAGGGTGTGTGGAAGAGTTTCCTGCCCACAACAGGGACACAGAATGTGGAGAATGAGGGTGTGTGGAAGAGTTTCCTGCCCACAACAGGGACACGGAATGTGGAGAATGAGGGTGTGTAGAAGAGTTTCCTGCTACAACAGGGACACGGAATGTGGAGAATGAGGGTGTGTGGAAGAGTTTCTTGCCCACAACAGGGACATTCAGTGTGGAGAATGAGGGGTGTGGAAGAGTTTCCTGCCCACAACATGGACATTCAGTGTGGAGAATGAGGGGGTGTGGAAGAGTTTCCTGCCCACAACATGGACATTCAGTGTGGTGAATGAGGGTGTGTGGAAGAGTTTCCTGCCCACAACAGGGACCTAGAATGTGGAGAATGAGGGGTGTGGAAGAGTTTCCTGCCCACAACAGGGACCTAGAATGTGGAGAATGAGGGTGTGTGGAAGAGTTTCCTGCCAACAACACGGACATTCAGTGTGGAGAATGAGGGGGTGTGGAAGAGTTTCCTGCCCACAACAGGGACCTAGAATGTGGAGAATGAGGGGTGTGGAAGAGTTTCCTGCCCACAACAGGGACCTAGAATGTGGAGAATGAGGGGTGTGGAAGAGTTTCCTGCCCACAACAGGGACACGGAATGTGGAGAATGAGGGTGTGTGGAAGAGTTTCCTGCCCACAACAGGGACACGGAATGTGGAGAATGAGGGGTGTGGAAGTGTTTCTTGCCCACAACAGGGACACGGAATGTGGAGAATGAGGGTGTGTGGAAGAGTTTCTTGCCCACAACAGGGACACGGAATGTGGAGAATGAGGGTGTGTGGAAGAGTTTCCTGCCCACAACAGGGACACGGAATGTGGAGAATGAGGGTGTGTGGAAGAGTTTCCTGCCCACAACAGGGACACGGAATGTGGAGAATGAGGGTGTGTGGAAGAGTTTCCTGCCCACAACAGGGACACGGAATGTGGAGAATGAGGTGTGTGGAAGAGTTTCCTGCCCACAACAGGGACACGGAATGTGGAGAATGAGGGTGTGTGGAAGAGTTTCCTGCCCACAAACAGGGACACGGAATGTGGAGAATGAGGGTGTGTGGAAGAGTTTCCTGCCCACAACAGGGACACGGAATGTGGAGAATGAGGTGTGTGGAAGAGTTTCCTGCCCACAACAGGGACACGGAATGTGGAGAATGAGGTGTGTGGAAGAGTTTCCTGCCCACAACAGGGACACGGAATGTGGAGAATGAGGGTGTGTGGAAGAGTTTCCTGCCCACAATAGGGACACGGAATGTGGAGAATGAGGGTGTGTGGAAGAGTTTCCTGCCCACAACAGGGACACGGAATGTGGAGAATGAGGTGTGTGGAAGTTTCCTGCCCACAACAGGGACATTCAGTGTGGAGAATGAGGGTGTGTGGAAGAGTTTCCTGCCCACAACAGGGACACGGAATGTGGAGAATGAGGTGTGTGGAAGAGTTTCCTGCCCACAACAGGGACACGGAATGTGGAGAATGAGGGGTGTGGAAGAAGGAGGGGAGGATATAAGTATCTTCGCCTTCTCTTGACTTGTTATTAGCGTTTCGCTGCTCATGGTGAAGGCGTTCACTGCTTCCTGTTGATGTGATTTGCTCTCCGCTGCCTGTTCACTGCTGGGCTGTTCGATCGCCAGACTTCCCCACTGATTATGTAGATCTGTTACATTTCAAACACACACACACACACACACCACGCACAGAGGCAGTGGACTGTCGCACTGAACAGCGGGGAAATTATAAGCCGGCATCCGTGGTCACCTGGCAGGGTAGCCCAGTCCAGTGAACAGGTTTCTCATGGCACGCTGCGGACTGTGGTGCCCGGAAGTGGTGAATGACCCGCTCGAGCGAATGGGACTACGGACAAAGGCAACCAGCTGTAGAGGGCGAGGCTGGATAATTACCCTCTCCCTTCTATGTATTGATTTTTCTGTAAACAGTTTAAGTTCTGTATCCGCCGGAGGCGAGATGATTATCCTGTCCCTTCTGTGCATTGGTTGTTCTCAAAAAGTTTAAGTTCTGTATCCGCCAAACACGTTTCGACCTCTTAGGTCTTCTTCAGGCAAGGTAAACGACAGTCAGGATAACGAAAACGAAGAACAAGCGATCACTTATCTCATCAAATTCGGCGCAAGATGGGCGTTGAATGCAAGCGAGGCCTCGTTTTCATTCAACAAAGTGATTGCTCGTGCTTCATTTTCGTCGTCCTGAGTGTTGTTTTATCTTGTCTGAAGAAGAAGACCTGAGAGGTCGAAACGCGTCGTGTTTTGTCTGGTGATTCGTTTGTTCATGTTTGGCGGATACAGTACTTAAACTTTTACAAAGATTTGTGTAGATTTGCGCATACAGTCGTCTCACTTTGCAACTATTGTTGATTGTTGGGCACACACCTGCAGTGGCCTCATGTTGCAACTGGTGTTGATTGTTGGGCACACACCTGCAGTGGCCTCACTTGGCAACTGGTGTTGATTGTTGGGCACACGCCTGCAGTCGCCTCATGTTGCAACTGGTGTTGATTGTTGGGCACACACCTGCAGTGGCCTCACTTGGCAACTAGTGTTGATTGTTGGGCACGCGCACACGCCTGCAGTCGCCTCATGTTGCAACTGGTGTTGATTGTTGGGCACACGCCTGCAGTGGCCTCACTTGGCAACTGGTGTTGATTGTTGGGCGCTCGCCTGCATTCGCTCATGTTGCATGGTATTGATTGTTTGGGGCACAAGCATGCAGTCGCTATGTTGCAACTGGTGTTGATTGTTGGGCACACGCCTGCAGTGGCCTCACTGGCTTAATGCGTGTTTGATTGTTGGGCACACGCCTGGCATGTGGCCTCACTTGGCAATGCTGTTGATGTTTGCACACGCCTGCAGTGGCCCTCACTTGGCAACTGGTGTTGATTGTTGGGCACCACGCCTGGCAGTGGCCTCATTGGCATAAATGATGTTTGATTGTTGGGCACAAGCCTGCATTGCCCTCAACCTGGCTAACTGCTGTTGATGTTGGGACTCGCAGAGGTTGTGGAAGAAGCTGCACAAGACGAGGGTCTTCATTCCCAAGCATCCCATCGAGAATGCCATGGACGAAGAAAACACTTTCAGCTCATGAGGTGGCAGGTGCACAGAGACTGGGTTACAGGGTCAGTGTTCTCACTCACTCCTGTGTTTGCCTGTAGCACAGTGTGTGTGTGTGTGTGTTGTGTGTGTGTGTGTGTTCTCTTCTCTATCTCTCCTCTCTCTGTCTCTCTCTCTCTCTCTCTGTCTTTCTGTACTCTGTTTTTTCTCTTCTGTCTGTCCGCTTGTCTGTCTCTTTTTTCTGTACTTCTCTGTTTCTTTTTGTCTCTCTATATCTTTGTCTCCTGTTCTCTTTCTATGTCTCTCTGTTGACTCTCCCTCTTTATCTCACTGCAAGGTCCCCTTCCATCTGATTCTAGTTTCTTCCTCTCCACCCTTAAACTTATCCAATTAAATATGTATTATGTGTTAAAGGAAATAGTGTGTGTGTGTGTTGTGCTGTGTTGTGTGGTGTGTGTGTGCGTGTGTGTGTGTGTGGTAGTGTGTGGGTGTATGAGTGGAGTGAGTGTTGAGGTTTGTGGTGACAGAAAGGAGAAAGAAAGAAAGAGCCCCCCACCCATAGAGTGACAAGGGTGTGTCGTGTGTGTGTGTGTGTCGTGTCAGTGTGTGTGTGTGTGTGTGTGTGGTGTGTGTTGTTGTTGTTGTTGTTCTTCGATTTATCGTACTATTCACTTTTTATAGTGATATTAGACAGTGAACGTGAGCGTTTTAGTGTATATGTGTATTGATATTTGTAGTTTGCATGCGTGCTTGCGATGTGTGTGTGGTGTGTGCATGTGTGTGTGTGCGCGCGTGTGTGTGGTGTGCGCACTTGAGTATGTGCGCTGAGTGTGTTAATATAAGTGGAAAAAAACTACATAAAGATACAATCCTTAGCAAAAAGCAACATTAACAAATCAAACTGCAACAGTCAAAACAAAACAGTCTAAAATATGCAGGTAATCATTAAAATCGTGCTGACTGGTCTTATCTTTAAGTTTCTGAACAAATGTTCTAAAGTATTACAGGTTCTTGGATAAGGCTTTTAGATTTATCTTTTATGAATTTTGTTATGCTGATTCAATATAAGGACTAAATGTACAAATTATGTGTTGTTGCTACACCTTTCACAGGCCCCGCATACACATTGAATGTTTTTTATGATCTGGTTTGGAAAGCGTTTAACCTAAGTCTGTCAGACAGTTTGAAAACAATTGTTTTGCAGGTGGGTTTGGGTGTTTATTGACTGTTTTTAATATAAATAAATAAAAAAATTAAAAATGTATTATCTATTTAATGTATTCTTTTTTGAAAAAATTTGTGATCGAGCGTTTTAGACATCAACCTTTATTGACGAGTTAGGTTTATGTATTTTGGGATGCTGTAGTCTATATATATCTTTTCAAAATTTTCAAAATGATACTTTTTGTATTAGAGGAGTTAACCTTCTTGTTAAACATTTAAAGTATGGTAATTTCCTTGGATTTAAAGGTTTTTTTTTTTGAACTATGCCCGAGCAGTACGTTCAGCACCGTAATTTCCAGATTATTGACATTGACGATTGGGATCAAACAAAAATCTACTCCGATTACCCCTGGATTTATGATAATGATATAAGTAATATTTTCTGTGACGCGTTTCGCAACGGTTTTTCGGATTTGCTCTGATTCCCTAAAGCTTGGAGAAATGATTTAGGTCTAACAAAATGTGCACCATAGGAAATGGTATGGTGTATCAATGACTTACTGATTAGCCATTAAAATTGCTATTAATTTCAGCTGTGAAAATGGTGAAGTCCTTACCAAGGTAAAAAGTTTTCTCAATTTTTAAAGTGGGCTGACAAAACCACAGCTGCATGATTGTCTAATAAAGAACCATCAGTTGTAGATTTTTGTGATTGGGATTAAAAAATCATTCAATATGGGATCTAGCTGCTTCTATGCAAGAACTTGATGTTATCAACTTTGGGACAATTGAGAATAGTTATAAATCAAACTTTGCCTTAAATAAGCTCATGTTTGGGATGGGAATTATTGGAAAAAGCCACAGCTTAATTTCTTTTGACTAGTGTTTATTTTTGCTACAATTGTTTAGAAGAAATGTAAGAATAGTTTTATTAGTTCGGATACGTTTTGCATGCTTAGGAAATGAATATCGGACCTAATTCTAGTTCCATTTGTGTTTGAATTTGAATGGTTAGAGCATCTTAAATTGTATTTAGCACAGGCTAATTTTTCGCCTGATCATTCAAGAGGACAAAACTCCTGCGTCATGGTTAAGACGCTATGATGGAAAAATGAATTGGAACACCAAGGGCTTTTCTTTAAGCTTTACAATTATGCTCACGCAGGGTTTTCATAGATTTTTTGGTGACATCCTAAAAGAATTACACTCTTGTGCTTACGAACATATATTAGATCTTAATTAAGCAGAGGACCACTAATTGGTTTTAAGGTATTTGTGTCTTACCCCGCTTTGTTTGCTTATGTCTTTTAGAAGGTTCAATGACTTTCTTGCTTGATTTACTGCAGTGTCGAAATTTCAGGCTCCAAGACAGCTTTTTGACGTCTATTAAACACAAGAAATTTATATTTGAAGCGTGTTTATGTGTGTTGTTGGTAACTATTAATTTTTTTGGGGGGGGGTGCATTAGTGAACATATCACTGCATCAAATAGCACTGTGGAGATTTTTGAGGTGATAAGGCTTAACCATTTTTCAGACATATACATAGCGATATTATCTTGATAATATTGATATGCTGTTTATAAAATTTATAGACCTTTTTGATTGTTTGTCTTTTTTAAAGTATAACCATTACATCCACAAAATGATATCATCGGCATACTGAAGGTAGTTACTTTAATTTCTTTTTTTGAAATAGATAGTGGTAAATCGTAATTCTGGATATGAATAGAATAGGGAGCAATTACAGAGCCTTGAGGGTTACCATATAAAGGAATCTTTTAGTGGAATAAATGTGCCCGTTTCTTGTTTGGGTTACATTCTGTTGGCCAAGTTTGTATTAAAATTGTCTTAGGATAAGACCTGAATGAAAGCCCAACCAGTTTTTAACTGTATAGTAATCGTTCATGCCAAGCCTGATCGGATGCCTTATTTATTTCAAAGTTTGTGGCAAGAATAAACATTGTGTCTTGGCAAATTGTGTTTGTTTTGAGTTGGTTAATTTCACTTAATGATTCAATGGTTGTTCTGCCATTTTCTGAAAAGCAACTTGGGTTACAGGGGGATATATCCCAACGCTTTGTCGCACAATGTTTAGAATCGATATTAGTAAAAACAATTTGCTAAATTTTTTCTGAATTACGTGAGACGTCAGGAGATAGGTCTTTTAAGATTAGACCTGAGAAAATAATGATCAATATCTTGAATGCTGTTTATCACTTTCAAGATTACTGTCTGATGATCTGTTCATTACCTTAGACCAATAGATAAATTCTGTTGTCTGTATGGTGCCATTATCCAATGAGTTGACTAAAACAATCTTCTTGCCACAGATTATCTTTTTGTTATTTTTACTCGGATGTATTAGTAAAGCTGGATTGTTGGTTATACTTAACATAAACATATGGAGGATTCATTTTTTGTCCCTATTTTAAAGCAGGGCATACCGTGTGTGTGTGTGTGTGTGTGTTGTGTGTGTGTGTGTGATGTGTGTGTGTGGGTTGTGTCTGTGATTGAGTGTGTGCGTAGTGTGTGACTGAAAAAGAAAGTAAGTAAGAATGAAAGAAAGTGAAAGTGTGTGGTGTGTGTGTGTCGTGTGTGTGTGTGTGTGTGTGTGTGTGTGTGTGTGTGTGTGTGTGTGTCCCATACCGTAATACCAAGTGTGCGTACATTCCGTGGAGTAACAAGGGCGAACACACCCCGATTTTGTAGCGATACGTAAGAAAAGAAATCGCGGGTGGGTTCTCTCAGCCCTGCCGTGTGCTATCGGTGGTGTTGCGACAGGGAGCTGTACTGTCTTCAGTCTGACCCGCTGGTGTCCTGTTTCCAAAGACAACGAGGCTCATGTCTTTTGGTCTGTGTCCTCACGCCTTGGACTGCGCTGGACTTGTCCCATGGAGAGTTGTTGATGTTGTGGTGGTGATGATGTTTGGATGATGATGTGACGTGGATGATGATGACGATATTTGATGCTCGGTCGTGTTCAGGTGATCGACTGGTGGTGAGATAACAGTTGATGATGAGTGGATGTGACGATGACGATGATGATGAGATGTTGATGTTGTTGATGACGGTAGTGGTGATAATAATGATATACTGCGGGGGTGTGGATGAGGATGAGGTGTTGGTCCTAGGAGGCAAGATGGATGGAGGAAGGAAACGGCTATGTTTTTTTTGTTTTCAAGTGAGAAAGGATCGAGCGACATAAAACAGTCTAACTTAACCTCGTGTTCATTTCGGTCGTTAGAAGAAATTCAGTCTGGTCCGCAGTTGATGTGTCAGGTCTCTGTGAGCACTCTGAGGATTTAAGACTGACATGACAGAGAGGACAGAGTGAGTGTGACAGTGAAAGACTCGGAGGCAGAGGAGAGAGTGAGAAGAGAGAGAGTGTAGAGGAGAGGAGAGAGAGTACCTGTGCCTGTGTGAGCGTTTGTTTGTGTGTGTGTGTGTGTGTGGTTGTGTGTGTTGTGTGCTGTGTGTGTGATGTGTGTGTGTGTGTGTGCGTTCGTGGTGTGTGCCGGGTGTGTGTGTGTGTGTTGTGTGTGTTTGAGAGTTTCAAGTAATGAAGAGGATGCGAGTGAGGCACAAAAAACAAATACATAAAAAAAAAAGATGACACTATGGCATGCAAATGGAGCCCAATCCATCCCCGGACCCCTTACCCATCCACACCCACCTCAACCTCTCGCCTGTCGATTGGTTTAGAAGTAAAAGATGAATTTATTATTAGTATCACACTACCGTCAATTCAGTCTGTTCAGTTGTTGATGATGTGTCAGGTCTGTGAGCACGACGAGAATTAAGTCAGAGCTGTATTGTGAGTAGCTCACATCAATGCATTGTGACGCTCCATCACATGTTGTTTTGTGTTATTGATTCATTTACCCATGCCACTACTGTAAAGGAAGAATATTTCGTGTGGCTTGGACTAGTGTTAGCGGGGTCCCCAAAATTTTTTAATTGGTGAGTATGACTCGGTATAGAATCAAAAGTGGTACCTTGGGTGAAGTGACCACTGAGATGATAGTTTATCAAGGGCTCTGGTTGTGATGGTATTGTGTTTGATCACGAGTATTTCACTCACTTGGTGGATGGAGGAATGTATCACAGTGTGAACCCAGCAGTTGGCCTAGAAGACATCGGAAACCTGTCAGGTCGTTGGTCCCTCTCTGATGACCAGTCATTACACGGTGAGCGATTGAAGTGGGGAATGCTACAGGGGTAAAACTTAAGGAATAAGAGAAAGAACGTATTCATTTGTTGAATATTAAGGTAAGGTTACTTTAACGAACCTTATGTGTTTCAGCCCTTCACCCCTTTTACAACTTAGCCTTCTTACTTCACTTTCACACCGTGAGGTGGTTGAAGATGGCCATGGTGTGGGGAACTCACGGTAGGCTGCACCAGGAATTAGAGGACTCCAAGGGTGAGAGGAGTCGGGAATCTCGTATATCTCCAGGCAGGAGAAGACGAGGGAGAGGAGTTGGGAAATATTCCTTTCCTCCCCCCACCCCCCCCCACCCCCCAGTGACTAGAAGAGTCGAGGGAGTTGGATAGTCGGAAGTCATATCTCCAGGACGGCAGAGAAATCGAGGGGGCGAGATGATGTTATGTGAGAGACAGGGAATCTGAAAGGTTGTGCGCGAGTCGTAATTCGGATGCAGGCATTGCATCAGGTTGGGTGAGAGAATCATTTTTTTCCTGGTCTGAGTTTGTGGGACAATGTTGTGTGGAGGCCTGTGACTTTTTGAAGTCTTGGTGATGTTTAGTTTTGCCTCTCAGTGGGAAAGAGTGCTCATGTATAAAATTTGTTTAATAATCGTGTTTGATGTGAGTTTAGTACGTGTTTTCCCGCAGGAGAGGGGGAGAAGAGAAAAACATTCGGTAGTGCGCCTACTTTTGGTTGATTGGAAAGATTGCGTAGTGCGTATGGAGTAATGCTCTGTCATGATTGCGTTGCGGGGCAAAATGACAGTTGTGTCAGTGGTTGACCTCCGACTCAAGTTTCACCGACGTTGATGACACGTTGGGTTTCTGTTTCCTAGAAAAATAAAAGAAGAAAGATTTCTATTTGTTGGCAGAGGAAGGATTTTCTATTTGTGCCTTGAGGCCTGAGGAGGAAAAAAATTTTGATTTAGACCATACAGGGGTTTGGAGGGAAGAAAAAGAAAAGTAATTAGTTTATTATTTATTGTGAATAATTTTTGCTTTTGTTGTTTTTTTTTCTATTTTTTATGTTGTTTCGGTACAGGTGGTTGACTATTCTTTGGTTTGATCTATCCTGTCACTACTGTCACTATTGCATACCGCATTCATGACTGCATTTATCCATACGCCACTCGCTTAATCTTTCCTATCACCCATATGGAGCACTACCGAATGTTTTTCTTCTCCCCCTCTCCTTCAGGGGAAACTCATTTTATAATCACATTAAACTACTTGTAACAGATTTTTCACCTGTATCTCTCTAGCACTGTGTGACAAATAAATAAAGCAACAACTTGTATCTCTCCTCACACCGAGAGACAAATCAATCTTTCACAATGATATCTCTCTTTACTCTGCAGAGAAAAAATAGTCTTCACATTGTTTCGCTCTTTACACTGAGAGATATATATTAGTATTTCACTTGTATCTCTCTTTACACTGAGAGTTTTATAAATGAATCTAGTTTCCGCTTCGATAAAGCTATGGCCTTCACATTCGTTATCCCAAAATTTCCGGACCAAGGAGAATACATACTCAAGTAATCAATGAGGACCTGACTGCTCTATGTAAAAATGCTTCCCTTGCTTTCTCAATTTACCTGTATCTCTCTCTGACGACAATTTACTGCCCCTCGAACTCTCCCGTCCTGGAGATACGGAGTCTCGGACTTCTCTTCCGCGACTTCTTCTGTCTCTTTGCGAAAAATGGTCGAGGCTTCAATAATTCCTCTCCTGGAGTGGTACTGGCTGCGGGCTGAACTACGGTGTGTTCCCCACACCATGGCCCATCGTCATACCCACCTCTAGGCGGTGAAAGTTGATGATAGGGGTTGATGGGCGACGCGAGGTAGGGTATTGGAGTGAAGCGGCTGAAACACGAATAAGGTTTGTGTAAGTTACATGCATTATCAATTCAAACTTATGAATTCTTTACTCTCTTCTTAAGTTTTCCACCCTGTAGCTTTCCCAACTAATCTATAGATCACCTGTAATGATGGGAAGAACGAGGACCCACAGTCTGACAAGGTTCGAGTCTCTAGGCCATCTGCTGGGTTAAATAACTGACTCTTTCCCCTTTCCTAGTGAGTGCTACTCAGTTGTTAAAAACACCTTGCACAAGTAACCTTACCGTACATGCCATTGTTTAACTCTCATCAGTGGTCACTTTCAACCAATGACATCATTCGTTTCTTGAATGAGTCATTAACTCTCAATTTTTTTGGGGGGACGGCCCGCTACACTAGTCAAGCCACATGATTTATTCTTCCTTTAATTGTGGCTCGGGGAAATGATTCTTATCACTTACTTCTGTGTGGAGCGTCACATGCATTCGTTGTGAGGTAAGTCACATAGACTCCCCCACATCCTGCGGATATGGATCAAAAATTTTCTCCAGAATAATTTTTTTTAAAAGGAATATGACACTTCACTTGAAAAAATCTTAAGCATGAATATCAATATGTCGCTTTGTAACCATCGCACATGATTCAACTAATTAATAATCAAAGTTTAGAATCTATTCACCTGATCCAAGCCATAAATTGAATATTTCAAAACTTTCAATCTTTCATAATTAAACAAATCATTCATAAATTGATCACCATATTCCTATGATACATTTCACAAATTTACATGGGATAAAAACAATTGGGTTTTCTACAATTCAAAGCACCAATTGGGTTGCATACTTTAAGATGTTGAAGCACATTTTCCCTTGATCTTGGTCTCACATTCAATTTGTTTCAAACCCTCATTGACAATGAGAATTTTTCCAAGTGTAAATATGCTTCTCAAATAGACATGTAACCATTTAAACCATAGTTTTAATTCATAGTTTACTTTTTACAAAAGAGTAGTGTTATAGTCATTGATTTGTCACTGCTTTTCCCATTGTTGACAGTGGTACAATTGATAACAATTGGTTTTGTATCAATTGCACAATCAAAACATGTTGTTTCTACTTTTTAAAAGAGTTATTTGGCTCATCTCACATACCATATAATTCATCGTCTCCAGCAAGTTAGACAAATATAGTACTTGTTTTTTTCCTTTGTTTACCAAAGAATATTTATGTAATTACATCAACATCAAGTAGTTGTTTGATTGCTAAAGACATAGAGTCACTTCACACAGCAAAAGTATGCATATTTTCCAATGTTTTATTCTGTTCAATAGCACTCAATGCACCGTTCATATATGTGTTCACACCGTAATCTTAAGAAAGACTTAAAAACAGAATAGTCTTTACCTTGAAGACAGTTACTTTTGTCCATGGAATATTACACGACAAGTGGACAACAAAGCCAGCCATGACATTTTCGTGGTCCAGGAACTGGTTCAACAGTAATTGGAATTCCTTTTAGTCTAGTATACTTTCTCATATTTAATTTCCTTCTGAGAGGCTGGCCATAAGAAGTTCTTCAATGTCTGGGATAGGATCGGCATCGAAATCCTGTGATCTTATTTTCTTTTTCTGTAAATGAGGATGCTGTAAAAGCACTGAGCCATCAAGTTTGTCCACAATACCTATGGTGAGTGTACGGTGATGTAGAAGGTCTATCACCTTTACATCCATCATACTTTGATTTCTCTCTCAAACCACCTCTTTGTTTGACATATATGGGTGGGGGTTTGGTCTGGTCGCAATGGTATTTCAGAAGTGTTAACTGAGTCTATGGGGTTTCTATACCAGTTTACTGTACATGGGGGTTTTCCAGTCAACTATCCTGTAAGTCTGTCAAATTGTCTTTGTGTGTTCTGTTTGTATTGTTGTTCATAATTCATTCTTCAGATCCACATCCTCATTAGGGTTCTACTTTGTTAGAATGATTTAGGTTGGGGTACAAAATCTTCTGCAAAATGGGTAGGGTAGTAACATCCTACATTTGTGTTTTCTATAATACCTTTGTCTGGTCCCTGTACGTTACATTGGTTTCAAATTCTTCACTGTTATTGTCTGTCATGTTTGACAATTCAGTTTCTGACACAGGACTTATCAATCAAAAGACTTGATTGATGGCATCTCATTTGTTTTTTTTAACGTTCCAACATAACTTCTTAAACTTGTTCTCATGAAATCCCTTCTCAGTGTTTGCCATTTTGATCTTTTAATTTTACTTCTGATAGTTATCGACCACCTGAAATGGACCCTTCCAAATAACACCGAGCTTGTTTTTTTATGTTCAATCAGTGAGTAATACAAGGACTTTATCCCCTTCATGAAGGTACGTGCCTTTGCTTGTCTGTCTGGCAAAGAACTTGTACACATCAGTTTTCCTATCAGCTGGACGGTTGAGCAAGCATCCACATGAATTCCTTTTCATTCGATTTTAGGAAGTTCATAAACGTATTGGTAATCTGTTTTACTGTCAAGGTATGTCGTTTGTACGTCAGTGACCTGTCTGTTTAGCACGCAGAAAGTTTTGTCGTAAGAGTCTCGTCATTTTCCCTGCATTTTTTAATAATCATTCGGGGGTAATCTGGGTTTAATCAGTTTTGGGATCTTTTAGCGGCTTTGTAGCCTTTCACCTGCTCTTAGGACGTTTGATCTAGGTACTCAAAAGAAAGGAACAAACGATCCTCCAGCACCACCATTGTACTGTAGCGACAACTGGCTAATTGCCCCAAGTTCATGTCGCAGACTGGGTTATCAATAACACAGGCGTAAGAATACCGGGTTAGTACGGTGTATCGACTGATTTTTCGCCAGCGGGAAGGGGAATACGTTTCATTTTGCCATCCAAACGACCTACGCTTTTGGGACAGTGTTGAGATACTGGTCTTGAAAGCACGAAAGATTTCCGTGCACCCGCAGTTAGTGCACACAGTGTCTAGGCAAAACCGAAGCCTGACAATCCATTGATGGCTCCGTTTTCTATCACCTCCATCAACCAGATGATCTCGTGCCTATAACAGCCTTCTTCCCAATCAGAGGCAGACTAATGCGGGGGTTTTGAATCACCGGTATGTAAGGGCAATTCTTTATTCGATGGGAAAATTGCTTCACAAAAAGAAAACATACGCATTGTCGATCGGCAAGCCGACCTGATTTGTGAATTCTGTTCTGTCCACGAATATGGCCCAAAAGGTCTGACGTGTGTCGTTGTCACGATCATCGGAACGTTTGTGGCGGAGTAAGGGTTCTTAGGGCGGAGGAGTAATGGTATTGACGAATCACTCGAAACGCGGATAGATCCTGTCCGTTCCTAGGTTAGGTATATCCTTGGTGGACTCAAAAATGACCAACGTTTTCCATTTCCTGTATACTTACCTGTCCTGATGGGGATAGTTACATGGACGCATGAGTCTCAAAGATGGAAATTTCTATTTCCCTAGACTCGCCACGTTTCTGGTGTGTGCGATACCAAATACTGATCAGCATAGGTACACTATTTCCTCCTCGTGTTTCAAATTGCCTTTTTCGTTAAGGAAGTGGCCAGATCTTTGCTCACGCTCTGGATAAGTGGTTCTTTAAGAAGGAGATCTCCGCAGGTGATTGAAAAAGTTTTGTTCGTTTTAAGACAAAAATCGATCCATCGATCCAAACCCCCCCCCCCCCCAAGGACTCATACGGCTCAGTAACGATGGAAATGATTCTCCTTTTCAGGGCGCACAGAACGGAAACGTTCGTTGAAATCGATCATGCCGATCATTTGAATGTCTTGAGGTGTTCTTCTATCAATACTGATCAAGTTAAAATTTTGTTTCGCGGCATGCAAGTGAGTGGTTCAGTGTTCAAAAGCGGCGACCTTATAACAACGACGGCAAATACATATGTCCACTTTTCTTTGGCCAACCACAAAGACGTTGCGTGTATTTCAAATCGGAAATGGAAAAACTATCAATGTTCATCGTTTGTTTCCTCTAAAGGTGGCAACTTTGGTATATTTGCCGCTTTTGTTTGATGGCATGGCTGCGGGGAAAAACGATGGTGGTTGTTCTCTCGTTGCCTGTATTCTTCATACCCCCCCCAAAAATAAAATTTTCATGAATCAGTCTCTAATTCTAAACTGCCCTCAACTTAAAATGGTCAGTTTACTTCAGCTTCAGCTTAAACTCAGTGTTTATATTCTTCAGCTTCCCTCTGTTGTTTGTTCTCTTCTGCTTCCCTCTGTAATCTTTTTTTCTTCATTTTCTGATTCGCCCTCTGTAATTGTTTTCTTCAATTTCTGATTCACATCTCGTAATATATTTTACCTTCAGCTTCAGGCTTCCCTCATGTTAGTCTAGTTTACTTCAACTTCAGCTTCCTATGTAGGTATTATTTTCTTCCTATCTGTTTTTAGCATGTTGAACCTATTCTGTGACATTGTTGCACATATTAGTAAGTTTTTCTCCCTCAAAAACCAAGCGGTCCGTCTTGTTTAACATATTTAGACAAATTCATCCATAATGATATCGTCGATATAAACACCTATAATCGCTATGTATGAATAAAAATAAGGCGATATATATGATGATTTTATGTTTCACAAAACAAGTATTTTTGTATTTTTCAAATACAGAATTTCAATTTCCGGTGTTAATCAAATTAACCTGGTACTTAAAAAGGGTAGATATGAATTCCTGAGGTATGTTCCAAAAAAAAATAATTTGCAACTGTTATCAATTTGGATTTACACAATAAAACAAATTGTTGTGTAATACTTTATTATGTTTTTACTTAACGAGAAATATAATATTAACACTAATAAGTTTTATGCTAATTATATTTTCTTTATAAAGGTTTTGTTCTCATATGTTTTGTTGTCAGTCTTCTCTTTTCTTACTTAATTTCAACGAATTTACATAAACAAATTAACGCCTTATACAAAATAATGAATATAAAATTTACAAAATCAAATTGGAATCACAACAATTATAAAGAGGGGTGGATGAATCACAAACTAGCGGAAAATCTAACCTAATTTTAGATTGGAAATTGTGAATAAAGAAAATTGATAGGAGCCTATTGAGGAGAAGGTGTTAAGAGGTTTTGAAAAAGGGGGTGAAAAGGAAATGGAAAGGTTCAAGGTCCTGAATAGTGTGCAGAAATTCAACAAATGCAAAAGAAGCCACAGCAGCCCCATAGTGGTACACTGTCTCGTGTATACTGGAGGACCGGGAAAAAAAAACCAATCAACTGACAATATACACACATTCCAGTATAATACTAAATACTAAAACAAGTCATCAATAATGACAATTCACGCTAAACTCAAAGAAAATCTCGCACCACACCTCAGAAAAAATAATCAAATAGATAAAGATGTTTATTTGGGCAGGCGGTAATCAACTCCTACCACCTACAATATTATAGCGTGAACGGAGGAGAAGTTGATCCCTCACTCTGAGGGGCAAGGGGGGAAAAATCAAACTGAAACATTTAGGAAGCGAAAGAAATAGATATTTTATCTGAAGGGAAAGGACTTTTGAATCCACAAACGCCATGTCCCCCTGCTTTATAACGCAGGAAAGAGGGTTGGGGCCCTATCAGTCCTGGAATGGGGAAAAAATTTCTATCCTCTAGGGGAAAGGAAGACGTTTCTCAAGACCTGCACAATTTTCTGCAATGTTACGTGCAACGAGGAGGTTGAGGTCTATCGGTAACCTGAGGTGGGGAAGGGTCAATAAGAAATCCTTCAAAAAAAAAAACATTACGGTAGTAGAGCAACCAATAGATATGTCAACCCACCTAATACAATATAGTATATAGAACAACACAAAATATTAGCATATTTTTGACACATTAAATATTTTTAAATTTCGTCTTTTTTTATTTCTTTACTCATAATAACATGGTGGGCACAAATTCGTATTCCTTTTTTTTTCTCCTCAAAACACCTTGAGGGTTCAAATATAAATCTTTTTTTTGTTAACCCCAATGGGCACAAATAGAAATCTTTCTTTTTTTTTTTTGTCCAGGAGATACAAATCGGCAGCTGCGCCAGTGATATTGGAGTCGTGGGTAACCAATGGTATACACCTCGGTCATCTCTTGCATTACCCGCATTAATTGTATCTGCAATCTGAATCCTTTCGCACAGCAATATTTACAATCAACCATAAGGAGCAACTACCGAATGTTTTTTTCTTACCCCTCTCTTCAGGGTAAAAATACACTGTTATCTATTCACAGCTATACAACTTGTATACAGATTTTGTACTGTTTCTCTCTACCGCACTGAGAGTACTTTGAATTCCGATACACATGTTTCCTTAAATCACACCGTGTGACAAATCAAATTCTTCACACTATGTACTCTATCTTTTAATCTGTTGTGATTTATAAATTGTCTTCTATAACTGGTTCATTAGCTTTATTAGGAGAGTTATTTTTGTGCGGTGGATCATCTGGGTGGTCTATGGGGGGTAGGATGGTTGTGGTTTTGTGTGTGTCGTAGCCATCTTTTAGTCGGTTCAAGAGAATCTTGGTTTTTGTTTTATTTATCATTGTATTCTATGTATCGTAATTTGTTTCTAAATATTGGTTAGGTTTATTTATTTTTTTATGATCTCTCTTTGCACTGAGAGATTAATAATCTAGTTCCGCTTCTTCTAATAGCTATGGACTTCACATTCCATTATCAAAATTCGGACCCAGGAGAATACATATCTCCGTAATCAATGTGGAATGCCAGCACTCTAGTAAAAAGCTTCCCTGCTTTTATATATTTCCATGTCTCTCTCTCTGGAGACATGATATGCCCACATCGTACTCTCCAGTCTAGGAGATACGAGTCTCGTCTTATCTTCGCAGGACTTCTTCTGTCTCTTGCTCGAAATGACGAGCTTCCATACTCCTCCCCTGGTTGTGGTGTTACTGGTGGGGCTGAAACTACCGGGTGGTTTCCCCACACCTTGGATTCTTCATACACCTCAACGGCGCGTTGGAAAAGATGATGGGTGATGGGCGAAGGGTAAAGGCGGTGGTAGGCTGAAACTCGAATAAGGTTCGTTTGTTAGAAAACTGCTTATCTAATTAATTGATGCAAGTATTTCTCTACGTATTGAAGTTTTCCCATGTAGGCTTTCACTATCTATCTATCGCGTTCTACCTGGTAGACTGGTCTGCAACGAGACCACGTCCTGACAGTTACGATGTCTCTAAGGCATCTGCTGGGTTAAAACTGAACTCTTTCCCACCCTTCTCAAGTGAGTGCATACTCAGTGTTCAAAAAACATGACCGCACCTTACCTTACCAGCCTGGTTAAACTTCATCAGTGGTCACTTTAACCAATTTTTTTTGAACTATTCGTTTATTTGAATGAGTCATTATACACTATTATTTTTGGGAACGCCGCTACACTAGTCAAGCACCACATGAATATTATTCATTTAATTGTGGATAGGGGGCATATGATTCATTTCATCTTACTTATGGTGAGGTTGCGTCAATTGCATTGATGTGATGGCTACGCACTTGGAATCACCCCCAATACTGGGAGATGAAAAAATTTTACTCAGAATTTTTTAAGGATATACTTCACTTGTTAAACTCTGCTGAAGGACTGAATCATCAAAATGTGTAACTAATCGAACTTGATTTCACAAATTTATTTATCATCGTATTGTTTCAAATCTCCATGTTAAACCATATATTGGGCATATTTTCAAACTTTTACATATCTTGTATTAATAATAATTAATCATTCTTATTTGATCACCATAATTCCACTAGATTCAGTTCTCTAATTACATGGTATAAAAACATTTAGGATTCAACATTTCTAAAGCACCAATTGTTTTCATACATTAAGATGTGAATGCACCATTTTCCCATTGATTCTTTGTTCACATCATATGTTTCAAAACCTAATGAAAATGAGAATATTTCCAAGTGGTTATATGATTATCAATTGACATGTAACCAAATAAACATAGTTTATAAATTGTTTCTTTTCTTACACAATTTTTAGTGTTATAGTCCTTTGAAAAAAGTCACCAGGCTTTTACATTGTTGACTAAGTGGACAAAATGAAAACAAAGTGGTTTGTATCATTGCACAATCAAACATGTGTATTATAAAAAACCCATTTATAAAGATTATTATGCTCATCACTCATACATATAAATTCAAATCGTCAACAGAAGTTAGACATTAATAGTACGTGATTTTTCCATTGTTTTACCAATGAATATAATTATGTATTACATCTACATCAAGTAGTTGTTTGGATTGCATATACATGATTAGTACTTTGCTACAAGCAAATTTGCATAATTTACCTCTGATTTTATACAGTCAATAGCACCTATGCCCGTCAAAAGTGAGCAACCGTAATCCTTGATAGAAAAGACAATTGGAATAGTCTTTACTGAAGGACAGTTACATTTGTCCAGGATTATTCACGCACGTGTACAACAAATATGACATGACATTTTGTGTTCTGGCAAGGGTTCTACAGTAAATTGGAATTCTGTGTAAAGTCTGCTTTCAAAAAATAAATTTCCTTCTGAGTGCTGAACAGTAGTTCTTCAATGGTTCTGGGTAGGCCTCGGCATCGAACACAGTGTTCGTATTTACTTTTCGGTATTCGATGCAGAATACGCAATGTATCCTCAAGGTTTGTCCACCAATACCCGACTGGTGAGCTGATACGGAGTATGTAGATGGTTCTATCTCTTTAAATCACATCATTTCATTGATTTCTCTATCAACCACCTATTTTGTTGACATTTAGGGGTAGGGGGGGTACTGGTTGGTTTCGCACTGGTTTTTTCAGAAGTTTACTGAATACTATGGGTTCTTTACAAGTTACTGTTCCTGGGTATCCGTAAAACATCCTTGATATGTCTTGACAATAGTATTTGAGCTGTTCAGTTGGACTTGTAGACATTTCATTCGACTGAAACCTCATTCCTCATAGGTTTCTCCTTTGTTAGTCAGATTAGGGAGGGGTACATCATCATCTGCACTGGTAGATGTTAACTACTACTACAATTTGCATGTTTTCATTCCTTTGATATGTCACTGTACGTTACATTTGGGTACAAATTCATTACTGTTTTGTTATCTTGTTGACATCTGTTTTGACACATGGTATTATCCAACTCAACCGACTGATTGTGGCAACATTTGTTCGTTCAAACATACTCTTCACTTGTCTCATTGAATTACCTTCTACAGAGTTTGCCATTCTTGTTACTTATAATTTACTTCAGAAAAGTTTTTCGACCACCTGTAAATGGACCCTTAACATAACACGAAGCTTGTTACTGTTCATAGTGAGTTAATCAGGACTTTATCCCCTACAATGATAGGAAAGTTGCCTTTGCTTTTCTGTCTGCAAAGCCTTGTCAAATCAGTTTTCTATCTGATGAAATGTTGAGCTCGCTCACAATGCATCCTTCAAACGATTTTGCCAGTAAATAACGTATTGGTAAACAGTTTACTGTCAGGTATGTCCGTTGGTTACGTCAGTGTGTTCATGTATGTTTTGCAGCTGAAAGTATTGTCGTCTCGTCTCGTCTTTTCCCTGCATTTTTTTAAATCCAATTGGGGTAATATGGAGTTCATCAAGTTATTGAGACTTTTAGCGGCTTTGTAGCCTTTCCCTGCTCTTTGACGTTTGATCTAGTACTTCACAGACAAGGAACAAAAAACGATCCTCCAAGCACCACAATGTACTGTAGCCGACAATGGCAATTTGCCCAAGATCAAGTCGCAGACTGGAGTTATCAATAACACAGCGGTAAGATAAAACGAGTTGTACGGTGTTTCGACTGAATTTTCGCCAGCGGAATCGTTTTCAATCTTTGGCCTCCATAAAAGTCTACACTTTTGGACATGTGGAGATAACTGTCTTGATGCACGATATGATTTCAGTACTCCAGCTGTAGTGCACCAGTGTATCGCTAAATCCGATGCACTGCATTCATTGATGTCCGTTTTTCTTTACACCAGTCCTTAAACAGAAATAATAAAAAATTGAAAATTGATCTTGTGCCAAAAAAAGGCATTACTTCTCTATAAGTGGAGTCTTTGCGGGGTTTGAATCACACGGTCTGTTAGGGCAATATTTTCTGATGGAACTTGCCATCACATTATAAGAAACATCGGAGGGCATATGTCTGATCGGCAGCTGATGATTTTGTGAACTTCTGTTATGTCTCGAAAATGGCCAAATGGTCTACGTGGTGGGTCGTTGTCACGACCTCGGTAATAGATTTTTGATGAGGGAGTAAAGGGTCTTTCGGCGGTGAGTTCTGGTATTGACGTAAGTAACTCCGTTACAGCGGAAGATCCCTGTCCGTTCCTTGGTAGGTATATCTTGAGGACTCAAAATATTGACCCACGATTTCCTTTACTGTATCTTCCCGGTCCTGATGGATAGTTCATGACGCTGTGATCATTGATGGAAAATGTCTCCTTTCATAGCCACGCCCTTTTCTGGGTGAGCGATACTATAATGAGCAGGCCATCTGACACAATTGACTCACGTTTTATAATTGCACTTTCTTGAAGGATGTGGCCTGATTCTTTGCTACGCTCTGGATAAAGTTGTTATCTAAGAAGGTGATCTCGAAGTGATTGTAAAGTTTTGTTCGTTTTTGTATATGTTCGATCTTCGATTCCAACATTGTCTAATTCGGTTCAGAAACGGAATGGCCAACGTTTCTCCTTTTCAGGGCGCACAGAACGGATCTTGTGAAACGATCTGCCGAACATTGTTATTTCTTGTGGAGTTTCTTCTGTCAAACTGTTCCCAAGTTAAATTTTGTTTCGTGAATGTGAGTGGTTACAGTGTCAAAGCGCTACCCTTATACAACGACGCAATATACAATGGTCCACTTTTACTTTGGCCAACCACAAGAGTTGCGTGACTTTTTCAAAATCGGAAAAGAAAACTATCAATGTCATCGTTTTTACTCAAAAAGGTGGGCAACTTTGGAATATATGCCGCTTTGGTTGAGGCATGGCTGCGGGGGAAAAGATGGTGGAGGTCTCTCGATGCTGTATTCTTCTAATTTCAGAATCTGTCTCTAATTCTAACTGGCATCAACTTAAATTGACGTATCTTCAGCTTTCAGCTTCCTCTTGTAGTTTATTTTCTTTCAGCTGCCCTCTGTTGTTTTTTCTCATGTCAGCTTAACTCTGTATCTTTTTTTTCAATTTCAGTCTTCCCTCTGTAATATTTTTTATTCAATTTCAGATTCCCTCTGTAATTTATTTTCTTCTGCTTCAAGCTTCCCTTGTAGTTATTTTCTTCAAATGCAGCTTCCCTCTGTAGTCTATTTTTTCCCTCTCTCTTAGCTCTTGTCTGCCCTTATTGTGCATTGTTGCACTTTTTAGTAAGTTTTTCTCCCTCAAATACTTACAATTACCCATGCGTTACGCTTGTTGAACATATTTTCAAATTCACTTTCAATAAAGGAATCGTCAGATTTAAAACAACAAATCAATCTCAAAGTATGATGATAATAAGGCGATATTTGATGTTATTATGTTTTCCTTAAATACGTATTTATAGTATATTACAAATTCAGGTATTCAATTTCGGTGTAAACAAAATCCTGCTTATTAAAAAGGGTAGATATGAAATCCAGGTTTGTATTTTTCATAAAAAAATTATTTGCAACTGTTATAAATTGGAATTCTACAATACAAAATGAAGTTTAATACAAAAACTGTTTTCCCTAAGAGAGAAAAATAAAATAACACAATATAGTTTTCTGAAATTAATTTCTTTATAAAAGTTTTAGTTCTCAATGTTCTTGTTGTCAGTCTTTCTTTCTTACTTAATTTCAAAACGAATATACCAACATATGTACACGCCGTATTTCAAATAAAGAATATAATTTTACAAACAAAAATGGAATCAAAAACAATTAAAAAGAGGAGGTAAGAAAACACAAAATAGCGGGAAATCCTACCTAAAAGATGAAATTGGTTGAAAGAAAACTAGATAGGAGCTATGAGGAGAAGGTTTAAGAGGTTTTGAAAAGGGTGTGAATTAGGAAATGAAAGGATACACAGGACCAGAATAGTGAGAAAGAAATCAAAGAAAAGCAAATGTTGCACACAGACAGCACCCTAGTGGTCACTGTCTCCCGTGAATGGAGACGGGAAAAACAAATCGCCCTGACACAATATTAACACACTAAAGTAATAATACAAATACTAAACAATCAATCAATAAAGCACACATTCACCCTAACTCAAAGAAAATCTCGCACCACCACCCATGAATAATATAATCAAATGATAAAGTTGTTTTTTTTGGGGCCGGAGCGGAATCAACTCCACCACCTACAATATTAGACGTGACGGAGGTAGAAGTTGATCCCACCTCTGAGGGGGCAAGGGGAAAAAAATCAAACTGAAACAATAGGAAAGCGTATAAAGATTTGATATTTATCAGAAGGGAAAAGGACTATGACTCCCAAACAGCCATGTCCCTGCTAATCGCAGGAGAGGTTGGGCTATCAGTACGGGGGAAAGGGAGACAAAAATTCTAATCATCTTGGGGTAGGACAGCGTTTCTCAAACGCCGGCCCTTGCTTGCCAGGTTAGAGCATGAGGAGGTTTAGGCTATCGGTCCTGAGGTGGGGAAGGTCATAAAAGTAAATCCTAAAAAAAAAAACATTATCGGAGTAGAGCATCAAAAGAAATGTCAAACACACCAAAAACATATAGGAAATAGACACACACAAAAATGCAATTTTTTTCACAATATATAATTTACTTCTGCTTTTATTTTTCTTTCCCTCAATCACTTGAGGGAACAAGTAAGAAAGAAATCCTTTTTTTTTCTTCCTCAAAAACCTTGAGGGAAAATAATAAATCTGTTTTTTTAAACCCAAGGGCACCACAATAAGTAATCTTTCTTTTTTTTTTTTCCAGGAGAAACAAACGGCAGATACGCCAGTGAATTGGAGTCCGGTGAGGTCACCCACTGTCCACTGTCACTCTTTGCATACAGCATTCATGAACAGCTTTAATCCATACGCACACGCATTCTTTCCAAGACCAAAAGGAAGACACTACCGAATGTTTTTCTTCTCCCCCTCTCCTTCAGGGAATCTCTTTAATTTTCAAAACATTCAACTTGGTAACAGATTTTTAACACCTGATTCTCTCTCCGCATGAGAGGACAATTAAATCCGCACACATGTTATCTTCCTCCACTCGACGAGAAAATTCATATCTTCTCACATGGTTTCTCGCTTTACATGAGAGAAAATAATTGTCTCTTCACATTGTTTCTCTCATTTACACTGAGAATAAAAATAGTCTTCCACACTTGTATTACTCTTAAATGAGAGATAAATAATCTAGTTCCGCTTTCTAATTAAAGGCTATGGCCTTCACTTTACATTATCCCAAAGTTCCGGACCAGCGTGATTTTCATTACTCCCGTAATCACTGTGGTACTGCCCTGCCTCTAGTAAAAAGCTTCCTGCTTTCTCTAGTTACCTGTCTCTCTCTATGAGACTATATACTGCCCCCTCGGGAACTCTCCCGATCCTGGTGATACGATGTCTAGACTTCTCGTCCGCGACTTTCGTCTGTCCTTGCGTATTGAAGAGATTCAAATCCTCTCCCTGGTGTTGGGTACTGGATGGGGATGAATACCGGTGTGTTCCCAGGACCATGGCATTGCTTCAACCTCCTCCTCGGGGTGAAAGTAGAAGGAGTGAGGGCGAAGGGTTTATAAGGGACGTGTGAAGCGGCTGAAAAACACGAATAAGGTTCGTGTAATGTAACCTGAGTCTCAATTCAACATATGAATTATTTCTCTCATTCTTTAAGTTTTCCCACAGGTAGCTTTCACAAACTATCTATCGCTCACCGGGTAATGGACAATGTGTACAGAAACGAGGACACCACCGTCCTGACGGTTCGAGTCTCTAGGCCATATGCTGGGTTAAAAATGGAATCTTTCCCACTTCTCCTCGTGTGGCATTATCAGTGTTCATAAACTAATGACCAGCACCTTACTTACCCAGCCATTTGTTAAACTCTAAATCAGTGGTCTCTTTCAACCAATGACCACATTCGTTTCTTGATATGAGTCATAAATCACTTTTATTTTGGGGGGACGCCAGCCTAACACTAGTCAAGCCACTTGTGAATATCTTCCTTTATTGTGGCCAACGGGAAATGATTCATATCTCTAATACTGGTGACTGGAGCGTCACATGCCTTATGTGAGGCTACGTACATGACAACTCCGTTAGGTTTTTTTTTTGGTAGGATTTCCTTTTGCCTTTCCACCTCAGGAACGATAGCATCAACCTAATCTTGCGCAGTTCTGGCAGCAAGGGGGCGGGCGGTTGTGGAATCGCTTGTCCTTCCCCTAGGAGTATTAGATTTTTTGTCCACTTCCCCAGGTACTGATAGCCCAAAACCTCTTCCTGTGTTTAGCAGGGGGGCATCGGCGTTGGGGAGTCGATAGTCTCCACCATTCACTTCTCGTAATTATCTATTACTTTCCCTTTCCTATTGTTTCAATTTTGTTTTTCCCCTTGCCCTCAGAGTGTGGGACAGCTTCACCTCCGTCAGCACAATTGTGTAGGTGGTGGAGTTGATTACCGCTCAGCCCTAAATAAAACATCTTTATCTTTCTGATTATTTTTTTTATGGGTGTGGTGCGAGATTTTCTTTGAGTTTGGGTGAATTTGCATTTATTAATTGATTGTTTATTATTTTGCATTATTGCTGTAGTTTTTGTGTATATTGTAAATGATTTTTTTTTTCCCTCGTCTCCAGTTTCACGGGACAGTGACCACTAGGTGCTGTCTGAGGGCTTCTTTTGCTGTTCTTGATTTCTTTTTCACTGTTCCGATCTTGTGTATCCTTTCTTTTCCTTTTCACCCCCTTTTTCAAAAACTCTACACTTTTTCAACAATAAGCTCCTATCTAGTTTTCTTTCAACATTTTCATCTTTTAGGTAGGATTTCCGCTAGTTTGTGTTTCTTCCCCTCTTTTAATTGTTTGTGTCTTCCATTTGTTTTGTAAATTATTCATTTATCGTATAAGGCGGTGCATTTGTTTTGTAAATTCTTTTGAAATTAAGTAAGAAAGAAAGACTGACAACAAGAACATTTAAGAACTAAAACTTTATAAAGAATTTTTTTTCAGAAACTTTATTGGTTTTTTCCTTTCTTAGGAAAAACAGATTTGCATTGAACTTCATTTTTTTAAATTTCCCAAAATTTGATAGCAGTTTGCAAATTACTTTTGGAAAAATACATTCCTTTGGGATTTAATATCTACCCTGTTTGGTAAGCTGTTTTCTGTTTACACCCGAAATATTGAATTCTTTTTTGTATAACTATAATTACATTTTTTGTGAAATATACAGCGCCATCATATATCGCCTTATTTTTATTCATATTTAGAAATTGTTTTGTTTAATCTGTTGACGATTCATTAAGGGATGATTTTTGAAAAGTATGTCAACAAGCGAACCTTTGGTTTTGATGGAGAAAAACTTACTAACTATGTGCAACAATGCACAGATGGGGCAGACAGGCTAAAAAGAGAGGGAAGAAAATAGACTACAGAGGGAAGCTGAAGAAAATAGACTACAGGGGGAAGCTGAAGAAAATAGACTACAGAGGGAAGCTAAAGCTGAAGAAAAAAGCTACAGAGGGAAGCTAAATCGGAGGAAAAAAGACTACAGGGGGAATCTGAAATTGAAGAAAAAAGACTACAGCGGAAGCTGAAGAAAATAGACTACAGAGGGAACTGAAATTGAAGAAAAAAGACTACAGAGGGAAGCTGAAGCTGAAGAACGTCAATTTAAGTTGAGACATTTTAGAATTAGAGACTGATGCTGAAATTAAAAGAATACAGGCATCAAGAGAACCTCCACCAGTTCCACCAGTCCGTTCCGCAGCCATGCCTCAACCAAAAGCGGCATATATTCCAAAGTTACCACCTTTCGGGGAAAAAACGGATGACATAGATATTTTTTTCTTTTCCCGCTTTGAAAGTCACGCGACGCCCTTGGGGTTTGGGCCCAAAAGGGAAAAGTGACATTGTATATTGCGTCGTTGTTTAAGGGTAGCGCTTTGACACTGTACCACACACTCGCGGCGAAACAAAATTTAACGTGGGATCATTTTGAAAAAGAACTCCTCAAGAAATTCAATGTTCTGCTGATCGTTTTCACGAACGTTTCCGTTTTTGCGCCCTGAAAAAGGAGAATCGTTTCCGTCTTTTCCCTAATTCGTAGATCATTGTTTGGTTTCGAGGGATCGATTTGTCAAAAACGAACAAAACTTTTCAATCACTGCGAGATCTCCTTCTTAGAGAACAACTTTTCCAGAGCGTGAGCAAAGATCTGGCCACTTTCCCTAAAGAAAGGCAATTGAAAACGTTGAGGAAATGTGTCAGATGGCTGATCAATATTGTATCGCTCCCCCCCAGATAAGGGCGTGGCTAGGAAAGGAGAATTTCCATCTTTGAGTCTCATGCGTCATGTACTATCCCATCGGACAGGGAAGTTACAGGAAAGGAAATCGTGGTCATTTCTGAGTCCTCAAGGATATATTTACCTAGGAACGGACAGGGATCTTTCCGCGGTTCGAGTGACTTTCCGTCAGTACCAGTACTCACCCCCGGGAAAGACCCTTACTCCTCCCAGCAAACGTTCCGAGGTCGGGACAACGACCACCACGTAGACCTTTTGGCCAGTTCGTGGACAGAACAGAAGTTCACAAAATCAGTCAGCTGCCGATCAGACAATGCGATGTTTCTTTTGTGATGGCAAGTTCCATTTGAGGAAAAATTGCCCTTTCAAACCAAATGTTTCAAAACCCGCATTGTCCTCCACTGATTGTGAAAAAGGGCCCTTTGTTTTGGCACCACATAAAAGCTGTTGATGGACTGGGTTAGAAAACGGAGCCATCAATGGATTTGCAGGCTTTGGTTTTGCGAGACACTGGGTGCACCACCGCTGGTGTACGGAAATCTTTCGTGCTTCAAAACCATATCTCAACACTGTCCAAAAGTGTAATCGTTTGGAGCAAGATTGAAACGTTTCCGCGGCGAAAATTTCAGTCGATACACCGTACTACTCCGGATTTCTTACCGCCTGTGTTTTGATAACCCAGCCCTGCGACTTGATCTTGGCAATTTGCCAGGTGTCGCTACAGTACATGGTGGTGCGGGAGGATCGTTTATTCCTTGTCTTGTGAGTACCAGACAGACATCGAAAGAGCAGGGAAAGGCTACAAAGCCCTAAAAGTCTCAAAACGGATGAACTCCAGATTACCCCCAGATGATCTAAAAGAAATGCAGGAAAAGACGAGACGCTGACGACGGTACTTGCTGCTGCTAAACAGACTGTAACGGACAAACTAACGGACAAACCCAACGTACATACGGGAATCTGACATTCTCTAAACGGGTGTGTACCGGGACAGAAAACAAACAATTGTCGTTCCAAAGCCACTTAGAGAGACAGTGCTACACACGGTTTCATATGCATTGTTCGCTGGTCACGTGGGATCAAAAGAACATCAAAGAGAGTTCTTGATTCTTTTTATTGGCCAGGTGTCACAAAGGAAGTAACAGAATACTGCCGTTCATGTGACATCTGCCAAATGACATCTCAGAAAGGTCGCGTCCCATGTGCACCTTTGCACAAAATGCCTCTCATTTCCGTCCCATTTCGGAGGGGGGCTATTAAATCTTGTTGGGCCTTTACCACTGTCTTCTTGGGGATATCGCTATATCTTGACTTGTGGATACAGCGACAAGGATCCAGAAGCGATCCACTAAAGAAAATTGATACAGTGTCTGTCGCTGAAGCTTTACTTGCGATTTTTCCAGAGTGGGTTTTCCAGACGAAATTCTCTCGGATTGTGGAACGCAATTCATTTCTAAACTCTTGAGAGAAATTACAGACTGTTGTCAATCCTTCCATTTCAACCACGCCCATATCATCCCCAATCGAATGGCATGTTGAACTTTTCAATGGAACGTTGAAGTCCATGTTGAGAAAGGTTGAAAGGCAGGAACCCCATGAATGGATCGTTTCATACCGGGTTTGCTTTTTTCATACAGGGAAATGCCGAACGAAACCTGGGATTTTCACCATTCGAGCTTCTTTCGGGCACTCACCAAAGGGGCCTTTGGATCTATTGATGACACAATGGACGAAAAAGACGGACATACCTGACAGTAAAACTGTTTACCAATACGTTTATGAACTGCATAATCGTTGAAGGATGCATTTAGCTTGCTCAACATCAGCTGATAGAAAAACAGATGTGTACAAGGTCTTTGCAGCAGAAAAGCAAAGGCACGTTCCTTCAGTGTAGGGATAAAGTCCTGTATTACTCACTGATGAACATAACAAGCTTCGTGTTTTTGTGGAAGGGTCCTTTTCAGGTGGCGAAAAAATTTTGCAGTTAATTATAAGATCAAAATGGCAAACACTGAAAGGTATTTCATGTGAAAATGTTGAAGAAGTATGTTGAACGTACAAATGTTGCCATCAACCAGTCAGTTGATGGATATGTCCTGTGTCAGAAACTGATTGTCAACATGACAGACATTATCAGTGATGAATTTGTACCCAATGTGACGTACAGGACAGATCAAAGGTTGTGAAAACAGCAAATGTAGGAGTGTTAACATCTGCCAGTGCAGATGATGTTGTACCCCTTCCTACTCTGTCTAATCAAAGGTGAAACCTATGATGAAGTAGTTCGGTCGAATGATTTGTCTGCAAGTCCAAACAGAACACTCAAAGACATTTTGAAAGACTTTCAGGATGTGTTGACAGATACCCCAGGTACAGTGACTGGTATTGAACCCCATAAGTAAGTCAGTTAACTACTGAAATACCAGTGCGAACCAGACCATACCCCCTCCCCCTTGCAAAAAAGAGGTTGTCGAGAGAGAAATCAAAGTAATGCTGGATTTTAAAGGGCATAGAACCTTTTACATCTCCGTACAGCTCACCAGTTGTATTGGTGGACAAACCTGATGGATCGTGCGTTTCTGCATCGATTACAGAAAAATAAATAAGATCACTGGTCGATGCCGAGCCCATCCCAGACATTGAAGAACTTCTGTGTCAGCTCTCAAAGGAAATTTGTGACGTAGGACTTGACTAAAGGAATTCCAGTTTACCATTGAACCAGTGCCTGGGAAAACAAAATGTCATGGCCCGATTTATTGTCACGTGTATGAATATTCCCTGGACAAATGTAACTGTCTTCAAGGAAAGACTAATTCCTTTTTTTTTCTTTCTTTAAAGATTACGGTGTGATCACATTGACAGTGCATTGTATGCACTGACGATTTAAATCAAATGGTATTTATGCTTAATTTGCTTGTTGAAGTGACTGTATGTTTTACAAGCAAAAACTACTTGATGTTGATGTAAAGAAATTATTATTCTTTGCTTTATTTTTAGTAAAGAATGGAAAAAATCATGTACAATTTTTGTCTAACTTGCTTGTGAAGATGAATATATATGTATGTGTGATGAGCAAATAACTCTTTAGAAATGTATATACACTGTTTGATTGTGCAATGAGACAAACCAATTGTTTTTCATTTTCACTGTCAACAATGGAAAGCATGTGACTTTTCAATGACTATAACATTACATGTGGGAAAAAACTGTTTCAAAATATGTTATTTTTTTTTACATGTCTATTGAGAAAACATTTACACTTGGAAATATTCTCATTTTCATGAGGTTTTGAAACATAGGATGTAGACAAGATCAAGGGAAAATATGTGCATTCACATCTTAATATATAAACACAATTTGTACTTTGAATTGTTAATATCCCTAGTTGTTTTAATCCATGTAATTTGTGAAATGTATTTTGTGAGATGTGGTGATCAATTATGTATTTTTTTTTTAGAAAGACTGAAAGTTTGAAATATGCTATTTATGGTGGATCATGATGATTGATTCAATACGTTATTATTTAAATTTGTGAATCATGTGTGATGGTTACACATTTTGAATTCATGGGTGAAGATGTGTTTAAGTGAAGTTGTATATCCTTTAAAAAATTTTTTGGAGAAAATTTTTTCATCCCAGGATGGGGGGTGTCATGTGACGTAGCCTCACATCAAGGCATGTGACGCCCCATCACATGTAGTTAGTGAAAATGAATCATTCCCCATGCCACTACTGAAAAGGAAGAAATTCGTGGGGGCTTGACTAGTGTAGCGGGGCGTCCCCCCAAAAAATTGTGAGTATGACTCGGTAAAGAAACAAACGTGGTCATTGGTGAAAGTGACCACTGAGAGATAGTTTTAACAAGGCTGGGAAGGTGCTGGCATGTTTTTTGAACACTGAGTAAAGCACTCACTAGGAGGAAGGAGGGAAAAAATCAGTTTTAAACCCAGCAATGGCCTAGAGACTCGAACCTGTCAGGACTTTGGGCCTCTCTGGGTGACCATTATTTCCAGGTGAGCGATAGATAGTTGGGAAAGCAAAAGGGAAAAATAAGGAAAAGAGAAAGAAAGAATTCATATGTTGAATTAAGAAGGTTACTTACACGAACCTTATTCGTGTTTCAGCAGCCTCACCCTTTACCTTTACCCTTCGCCCCTTTACCCTTCACCTTTCACCCCGTGAGGTGGTTGAAGATGGCCATGGTGTGGGAACACACCGGTAGGCAGCCCCAGGAATTAAGGACTCCAGGAGAGGAGTCGGGAACTCGTCATCTCTCCAGGGACAGGAGAAGACGAGGGAGAGGAGTTGGGAACTCATCTCTCCAGTGACAAGAAGAGTCGAGGGAGAGGAGTCGGAAGTCAAATCTCCAGGACGGGGGAAATCGAGGGGGCGAGATGATGTCTGAGAGAGACAGGGAATCCTGAAAGGATGAGGCGAGTCGTAATTCGGATGCAGGCATAGCATCAAGGGGTGAGAGAATCATTTAATTTCCTGGTCTGGAGTTTGTGGCCAATGTGTTTTGGAGGCCGTGACTTTATGAAGTCTTGAGTGAGTTAGTTTGCCTCTCAGTGGAAAGAGTGCTACATGTATAAAATTTGTTTTTAACGGTTTTGATGTGATTTAGTAAAGTGTTTTCCCCAAGGAGAGGGGGAGAAGAAAAAACATTCGGTAGTGCGCCTTTGGTTGTTGGGAAAAATGCGTGTGCGTAGGAGTAAAGCTGTCATGAATGCGTGCGGGCAAAAGTGACAGTGTGACACAGAGAGAGAGACACAGAGAGAGAGAGAGAGAGAGAGAGAGAGAGAGAGAGAGAGAGAGAGCATGCCTGTGCCCGGGGCGCGCGCGCGCGCGCGCGTGTGTGTGTGTGTGTGTGTGTGCGTGCGTGTGCGTGTGTGGTGTTGCGTGCGTGCGTACGGCGTGTGTGTGTGGCTCAAACGTTACATGGCTCAAACAGTTACATGGTCATACACCCACATGAACACTGTTGCGGCACCTATTCCTCTAGTACACGTGCACGAAAGAGGAGCAACGAGCAAACACGGAACTTCTTTGAAATTCTAATTTGTCTTTTTAACTGACGTGACCCCTTTAGTGTCAGTCCCCATCTTTCCCACTTGTGCGGGAGGGTAATGGTGTCTGTGTGCGTGCGTGCGTGCGTGTATGTGTGTTGTGTGTTGGTGTGTGTGTGTGTGTGTGTGTGTGTGCGTGAGTGCGTGCGTACGTGTGTGCGTGCGTGCGTCCGTGTGTGTGTTGTGTGTGTGTGCGTGCGTGTGTCCGTGTATGTGTGTGTGTGAGTGTGTGTGTGTGTGTGTGTGCGTGCGTGCGCGCGCGCGCGCGCGTGTGCGTGTGTGCGTTCAGGCCAACGTCGGGGCAGCACCAACGTGGTCAAGATGAGGAAGGAGGACCCCCGGCGAAGAAGGGCCCGCAGACCCTGTACGGGTGTACCCGGCCCCGCTTGCCCCACGACCAGATCGTCTACAGCCTGACCCGGGAGTCACCGTCTTCGACTTCACCCCGACCTCAAGATGGTGGTCTCCGAGGTACGGGGGAACAGAAAGTTGGGTGGGGGAGTGGGTGGCGGGTGTGTAGGAGGGGAGGGAGAAAGCGTGTGTGATGTGTGTGTGTGTGGTGGTGTCGTACCTGATGTGACGTACATTTGTCAATTCAAACCATTCATTCTACATGGTGTTCGTGTCACACAGCACTGCACTGTCTGCTTGCTTCTGTGGAAGTCAGTTTGTTTACAGCCCAGCTGAGGCGCGAAGGCCACGAGTTGGCTGTGCTAATCGTGGGCTTTGTTGCAAGAGAAAGGAGGGGGTGGGGGTAGCTAATAACTGCTGTAGTTGTCGTTATTGGTACGTGCATCTTGTCGGTGCTGTTGCTGGTGTTGTTGGTTCTTCGTCCAGTGCGGTGGTAGGTAGTTACCTGCCTCCTCTTGGCCCAGTGAGGCCCCCACCTTGCACTGAATCTGCGGTGAACGTGGCTGAAGGTGGTGTGTTGCTTTTGATGGAGAGGGAGGGAACAGTTCTACGTGTTATTTTCTGATGTGGTTTGCCGTTATTGAGCCACGTTTCAAAGGCACTGAAAGATCGTCATCGTGGAGTGATGTCACTGACAACAACAACAACAACAACAACAACAACAACAACAACAATAATGATTGGGATGATGATGATGATAATGATGAGATGATGATGACGATGATGAATGGTGATATACTTCCACAACGACTTCTACTACTCACTATCATTCTTTCTCTTCTTCTTTTTGTTCGTGTTATTATTATCAGTATTTGAAAATAACAATGATAATACTATTGTCATAATTGTTACTCATTACTACAATTATTACCATGTGGACCTAAAAAGAAATCTTATTTTCTGAAGGATCCTCATATATCTTTTTCCAGCCAAACCTCTCCACCCCGTAGGCCATTGAAGAACAAGCAGAACAATTTTTCACAACTCACACCAGATCAGGAAAACATTTTCCTTCTTGTCCACACCATTAAATACAAACCTTGGCTCGTATTTATTGAGGCTATTGACAGGTCCCTCTGCCGGTAAATCTTCTCGTTTTGGGTTGTCGACAGGACGGATCGAATCATACGATTTGGAACTGCTACACAACAAGTAAGACTTTGCCGATGGGACAGATTTCTCACTTAAGGAATTGCTCTCCTCCGATCTACCAGTTCTTCGTGTTCGTCTGTCTTGATACAGTCTCTCTGTTATCTGTCTGTGCATTCTGTATCAAAGGCATTAAATGACTGGTGAGTTGACTTCAACGCGGCGACAGCCCTGATGTGGCCCTTTGCGGCCACCTGCTATACGCAAAAATGGCCTTGCATATCAAAGGCGAGGAATTTTGTCTGTGTTTTCTGCTTTTGCCTTTTCCGTCCCACAAAGGTCGGCCCCAGCTTCCCCGTGGACAGCCACGCCTGGGTGTGTTCTGCTGCAGCCTCCGCAAAGACTCGGGTCGTGCGAGGAAGCTGTCAACATCAGGTGGTCATAGCACAGCACATTGAGGGCACTGCCGTTGGGTTTACTTCGGTGCCTCTCTTCAGTGGTGCCTGTTGAGATCCATCACGCGTAGGACACGACCCGCTAAGCCCCCCTCTACTGGCGACGATGATAGTCATGGTGATAGTCATTGATGTGGTGCGAGTGATAGCCTGCGTTGGATGGCTCCGGGTACTGGAGCTGGGACTGACAGCACTTCAGTTGTTACAGTCAGGTTGAACGCCCACACTCATAACGCCAACCGTAATGATGGCATCCTCGGAGAGTGGAGGAAGAGGCCTGTCTTACACTGTGAAGAGGAAGAGGGCCCTCTTCCTCCATTCTCCTATAGCCTGTTGACGCTCCATATAGTTGACGCTATAGGAGAATAGAGGAAGAGGGCCCCTTCCTCCATTCTCCTATAGCCTGTTGACGCTATAGGAGAATGGAGGAAGAGGGCCCTCTTCCTCCATTCTCCTATAGCGTCAACAGTGTAAGACAGACCCTCTTCTTGCATCCTCCTACAGTGTGAACAGTGTAAGACAGGCCCTCTTCCTCCATTCTCCTACAGTGTCAACAGTGTAAGACAGGCCCTCTTCCTTCATTCTCCTACAGTGTCAACAGTGTAAGACAGGCCCTCTTCCTTCATTCTCCTACAGTGTCAACAGTGTAAGACAGGCCCTCTTCCTTCATTCTGCTATTGTGTCAACAGTGTAAGACAGGCCCTCTTCCTCCATTCTCCTACAGTGTCAACAGTGTAAGACAGGCCCTCTTCCTTCATTCTCCTACAGTGTCAACAGTGTAAGACAGGCCCTCTTCCTCCATTCTCCTACAGTGTCAACAGTGTAAGAACAGGCCCTCTTCCTCCATTCTCCTACAGTGTCAACAGTGTAAGACAGGCCCTCTTCCTCCACTCTCCACAGTGTCAACAGTGTAAGACACGCCCTCTTCCTCCATTCTCCTACAGTGTCAACAGTGTAAGACACGCCCTCTTCCTCCACTCTCCTACAGTGTCAACAGTGTAAGTCAGGCCCTCTTCCTCCACTCTCCTACAGTGTCAACAGTGTAGTCAGGCCCTCTTCTTCCATTCTCCTACAGTGTCAACAGTGTAAGACAGGCCCTCTTCCTCCCACTCTCCTACAGTGTCAACAGTGTAAGACAGACCCTCTTCTTCCATTCTCCTACAGTATCAAACAGTGTAAGACAGGCCCTCTCCTCCATTCTCCTATAGTGTCAGACAGTGTAAGACAGGCCCTCTTCCTCCATTCCTCCTACAGTGTCAACAGTGTAGGGCCAATCGAATCATACGATTGTGGAACTGCTACATCAACAAGTAAGACTTTGCCGGATGGGACAGATTTCTCACTTTAGGAATTGGTCTTCTCCGATCTATCCAGTTGTCTTCGTGTTCGTCTGTCTGATCCGGTTTCTCTGTTATCTGTCTGTGCCTCTGTATCAAGGCATTAAATGACTGTGAGTTACTTCAACGCGCGACAGCCCTGATGTGGCCCTTTGCGGCCACCTGGCTATACGCAACAGACTTGCGATCAAGCAAGGAATTTGGGT
>CM031602.1:25177357-25182357 GCA_018398815.1 Conus ventricosus
AGGGCCAGCGAATTTGAAAACGAGGGAGAGAAGAAGAAAAGCGGAGAAGTGCAGCGTTTCGCGGTCTGCTTGCTCCACCGTGAGCCACTAAACCCCCCGGCAATGAGAACAGAGACGCTTCTTTTGGTAGGACGACTGAACCGCACACCTCACCGCTACTTTAATCTCTGTTCACGCGGCAACTTCAGATACTACTACTGCTACTACCACTTGAGAGATAAAACACACCTATCAAGGGGCGTTTCACTGAGAGTGAAGTTGGCTGCCGAAATACAGACAATTACATCTTATCAACCATAAACAGAGACGCCCTTAACTCCAGATAAAAAGTTCAAGGCATCGCAGTAAGTGTCGACCTTCTACAGTACTATTTTGGACATGTATGGAAAAGTAAATCCCGGTGGTCAGAAACGATTCACAGGGACACTACACTACAGCGTGGTGGTGGGGAAAGCGAGCAGGGCGGGTAGGCCGGCCCACAGACATAAACACATGTGTATGTCTGTGGGTAGGCCTGAAGTAGGTGTGGGCTCACGGGTATGTGGCAGCGTGAGGGAGAGCCAATGAAAGCCGGCACGGGGGAGTGTAATTTTTTTTCAGCCGACAGGCTCAGGAAAGCCCCCGATGTTCCGTCTGAAATCCCTCGCTGACAAAAAGCCTCAAAATTATGGCTTTGGGATCGGTTTGCGAACAGAAGCAACCGGTGTTCATCATACCATTCACTCTGGGTAGTGACGTGCTTCTTATGGGCACCGTGGTATTTTAAGGGCGACGTTCTGATTAAACGGATCTCTTGGGGGTAAAAAAAAAAAAAAAAAAAAAGGCTTGATAAACGCGAACCAGCCGCGGCCTTTCCACCCCGGCACAACCCATTTCAGTTCATTCTGTTTTTAGCAAAGGGCCATGTCAAGGCACCCCTGAGAAGTCATTCTGAAAACACGCTAGAATTGTTTTAAAAGCTAACTTCCGTAAGATTTACATCGGAAGAAAAATGTTTTATCTGTTTTAGAAACTCAAAAATCACATCAGCCGGGACATTTCGGAGCAACGTTTTGTGAGTGGTACATGACATGGAAGGCACCACGAAGCTTCTGCACCTTCTAAAAGATACGAGTAGGCGTAAAAGGGGTGTCCAGTGTGCTATCGACACTAGACTGTATCCTCTTTACGGCGCAACAAGAGGTACATGCTACCAGTTCTTTAAAGTTTGGACGGATTTGACAAGATTGTTATCATTCTGCGAGTTCCAGTTCTCTTGCCAAAGGTCTGATAGAAGTCCGAGCTTCAAGTTTCAGATCGGAGTGAGGAATCGAGAGAATCTGCACAACTTTTTATTCTTGACATTCTTGGCAAGTGTACAAAACCACTTTATGGATGAAGAAAGAGTTAAATGAAAAGGACTCGGACTGGAAACGCTAGCTTTTCCTAAATACCGTGGGTGACTGTGCAGCCAGACATGCATTCCGACCCTCAGAACTTGCACAGTTACCGTTCTTGAAGGCGTAATTTCTTTTTCCTCTTTCTTCTTTTTTTTTGTGCTTTTATCATCACCCACGCATCCATCTTATGTCCAAGGACGAGCTCTTTACTTTGAAAAAAAAGAAGAAATGAACAAATAAAACAAAAAGAAGTTTATCCTTTCCGTATGATGTGAGTGTAGCGGCACACCCATACTATATTGGCATTCCCATGAAAAATTATGGGTGTGTACAGATCCATACTGTAAAGAAACGGATACTTATAACTAACGTTCTATATAAGGACTATTAGTGTGTGCACATCCACATCTTTCAGAAAGGAATAGTCGCCATGTGTCCTATATCAAAGTGGGGCCCATGCCCATCCAAATTGTAAACAACGTAGCATTCGTTTTCGCCTTTTGCAGAGAAATCAAAGCCTATTATTTTTCTCACATGCGCAAGCAACTGTCCGACTACCGACGTGCTCTGTCAAAATTAGGTACGTCCTATACATGATTGCAGCCATTTGTCACCATCCTTAGCAAGGCTCATGTAACAATATGATACCATTCCAACACCAGCATTCACAAAGGTGCCTTGGCAGACACACGAATGGCAACGCCAATGTTGCAAAGAGTTTACCATGGCCTACCACAAAACAATGGAAAATACAAGGCGACTTGCATGGCTAGATTTCTCAGATAGTCAAAGACGGATAAAAGATGTATGTGTTTGTCTTCAAGAAAGCTGTATTATCGATTGCCACTTTACGCCCACAACCTGGAACACCATTTCTGCGCCACACTGCATTCATTACGTGAGTCAACGGTGCAAAGTTCATCAACCGTCGTGATACAGTGGTTTATGTCGCAGATTGCGGGCTGGAGACCGCAAGTTCGATTCTTACCAGAACCATTTTATTTATGGGATTTTTCGGACCCGACCGGCTCCAATCAAGAGTTTAGTTTGCCGTTAGCTCAACTTTAAAGACTGAAACCACTCGGTCGAGTTTCACTCACTGAATGAATGCGTCTCTGGAAGTGATGCTCCAATTTCTTGATCATCACGACAAGTGTTCGTATCTCTCTGTCTCCACAGAGGCAGTGTTGGCTGTTATGAAGGAAGCGTAGTTTCCAGCCCTGTCATGCAGTTCTCAGACTGGAATGGAACCTCGTACCATAATCACCATCCTCATCGATCAGAATACAAAACGAGTCTCAAATTCTCTGGCCTTTCGAGTTCTCAAGTGATCTCTCAAGTCTCGATCCCTTTCACACATCTATGCTCAAGATGAGTTCGTGTCGTGGTCATCGGTATCGGTTAAGTTCATGGGACTGTGTCGGACGGTCGTGGCGGTGCCCTAACGCTGGCTCCATGACAGAGCACTTGTTGTCCTTAGTACGAGCTTAGCCGGTGGTGTCCTGCATACTCTGGATCAGAACATGCGCCGGTGAACACTACCGAACTAAAAGGGAAATTCATTCGCATTGCACATAAGAATCTCTGTGTACGAGAAACGGAAAACAAAATGAATCTACTCATCCACCCACTAAAGAGGAACTGTTCATATGTATACATTAACAAAGCCTGTTCCTAGAAAATTCCTCTTTTGCTGCATATTTCTGAGCGAATTCGATACATTGATAATAACTATCTTTCAGAAAATCGTGTTCCGTAAAAATAAAATGCAATGAACGAATAAAACGTTACATGTCATTCCTGCGAGTGCAATAAGATAATACTGATTATAATTACATGTCGCTCCTGAGAGTGCAATAAGACAACAATAGTGATAATAATAATAATGATAATAATAATAACAATAATGATAATGATGGGGATGGTGATGATGATAATAACAATGATAATCATCATCATCCTCATCATCAAAATAAACGAAAAAAAATAATAATAGTAACAACAGAATCAACAACAACAATAATCAATAAATAATGATAACAACAATAACGAATAATGATGATAAACAGGTTAAACGAAGGAAAAAGAGGGATGTAGAAGAAACAGCGTGAAAGAAACAGCTGAATTTAATTCATGGCAGGAATATCAGTCTGTAACTAACCCCCCACCCCACCCCCGAAAAATAATCAGAACATTGTTAGCTTGAATATGGAGAAACTGCAGCCTTCCTCATTAACGATACCACCGACACTTCAGTGTCTGTCATGTGCGTTCGCGTGCATCCTTTCAGCGTTCCAGGAAACTGCACGCTGTCTGTCGGTCTGTGCCAAGCACCTGTCGCGTGTCAGTCTGTCCTGTCCAACAAGGCCGCTGTGTTCCTCGGTCGCCTGTGCATTGAACCCTGTCAGGTGACACACCTCAACAGCCGTCTGCACAATCATCGAGTGTTCCTTGAACCATATCATGTGACGCATTTCATGAGCCCACCCGGACTTCGGACCATTTAGGATGAACATAGCTGGGGTAATGCCCCCCCCCCCCCCCCCCCCCCCCACCCCCACCTCTATTCCTACGAGCTAATTCTTCCCTGAACCACCCCCCTCGCCTGAAAACACACAGCACGCACAAACACCATATACATGCATGACAGGCGCAGGTGTGTGTGCACGCGCGCGCGCGCGCGCGCGTGTGTGTGTGTGTGTGTGTGTGTGTGTGTGTGTGTGTGTGTGTGCGTGCGTGCGTGCACGTGTGTGTGTGCGTTTCTGTGTGTTTATTTGTGTGTGTGTGCACGAGAGTGAGAGTGCGTGCGTGAGAAAGAGAGAGTGTGTGCGTGAGAGACAGACAGACAGAGACAGAGAGACAAAGATAGAGTTTAGACAACAGTATGTTTGTTATCAAAATATGCATGTACAAAAGTCTCTCTCTCCCTCTCTATATATCTATTTTTATCTATCTCTACATACACAGTCTTGTGATATATATATATATATATATATATGTGTGTGTGTGTGTGTGTGTGTGTGTGTGTGTGTGTGTGTGTGTGTGTGTGTGTGTTCGTTAGCGCACACGCGGGCGCTAGCAAATATATATATATGTGTGTGTGTGTGTGTGTGTGTGTGTGTGTGTGTGTGTGTGTTCGTTAGCGCACACGCGGGCGCTAGCAAATATACCTAGGCTACCACTTGAGCTCACCTCCTTAGTAGATAACTGCTCAAAAGCCAGTCGCAGGATTCGGCGATTTCTCCAATACTTACAAACGGGTATCTTTTAATTGTGGTTTTCTGTCTGTCAAGACGCATTTTGTTTCTTCGCCAGCAAGTATTTTCGACATACATTCGAGGAGTCACTGCCATTCATATGCACTTGACAGACTTCATCTGTCGTTTCATTCATATCGGTGCTTCTGTCAATACAAGCACACCACTGCCTACAACGCAGCCAACCCCCCCCCCCCCCCCCCCCCCCCCCCCCCCCCCACTTTCCCCATACCTCTTAACCCTTCTTCCTGGTCCGCACTGCATCGACCTTCTCAGCCCCACTGACTTAACTCTGCCTGTATTAGCCCGCTTAAATGCGTTCGTTGCACGGAGTGCAGCTACAATGTTATCCTTTTCTTTTCTT
>CM031602.1:25184857-25194857 GCA_018398815.1 Conus ventricosus
CTGAGGCAAAGATTGGAACCGTGAGAAGTACAGAATACATGCTGGAAGCAAAGCTTTGGACCCTGAGATACTCAGATTATAGTCTGAAGCAATGGTTGAAAAAAAAGGGGAAAAAACAACAACAACAAACAGAAAACAAAACAAAGTAAACTGGTAGCCATGCAGGACAATGACTCGACAATCTGATAACAGCCGAGATCTCCAGCGTGCATGCGTGGTTAGCGAAGCGAGGTGAAGAGATTCAGAGCTGTAGAGGTGTACACAGGAGACAGGATTAACTATATAGGAAGACCTCCAGTCTCCCGGACATGGGAGGGGGTGTAAAGTGGTGTGTGGCGGGGACGTGGAGGAAAGGGAGAGGGAGGGTGTTGGGGAAGCGATGGATGGAGAGGGGCTGAGCTCTCGAAAAGAACGAAGGATGAAAACTAATGAATGAATCAGATTCCTGAACAAGATAAGTGTGTGTGTGTGTGTGTGTGTGTGTGTGTGTGTGTGTGTGTGTGTGTGCATGCGTGCGTGCGCACACGCGCGCGCGTGTGTGTGTATGTGGCGCGCACACGCCTGTGTGTGTGTGTGTGTGTGTGTGTGTGTGTGTGTGTGTGTGTGTGTGCGTGTGTGTGTGTGTGTGCTGACGAATCTTGACTGGTGTTCTATCAATTCATTCACGCATCACTTAAGATCCATCTATTCATATTCTCGGAACCCACTGCGCATCCCTTTGACCCAATCCGGACGGAACCTCCGGCCACCGGAGGAGGTGGTCAAGGTGGGCCACCGTCAATTCACTGTGCCCAGGGAGCAGTTCCTGGCCTAAAATGGGAGATGAAAACCGCCACGATTCGTGCCTGTCTGGCATCCATGTCAGCCTGGAAGGGATGCAGCACATCTGCGCGACTTGTTTTTTTATTATCGTTTGCATTACCACGCATTTGCGAAACTCTTTACCTAATACACGTTTGAAAAAAAGAAAGAAAGAAAGAAAGAAAAACTGGACAGACAGAACCCCCTCTGTTAACAAGTGTTACATCGTCTCGCCCCATAAATACACCAACCGCGTTTCGGTACGAACTGCTTTCAAATTTGATTTTCAGGGACGATACGTATATCTCCCTAACGCTTTTTCTGGATAAAATGGATAGCCATGGCGGGACATTGCAAGTTTGCCTTTACTTGTCGCCGTTTCCTCCATACTGCGTCGTTCAAATCTTCAGGGTAAGCTATTCAGCAAATTATTATATCGGTGAATTTACGACGATCGTGAACGTTCTCAGAGTTCACAAATGGAAACACACTAGAAATTCTAGCCAGTATGCTTCTTTCAGTAGCAAAAAACAAAACAAAACAAAAAGAGATATTACTGAAATCTTTCCCCGCCCTGAATGTGAGCCTCAGGCAAAATGGCCCTCGAAGAGACGTGTTCTACACCAAATTTTCAGTGCAGTCACTCGTTCGTTTGGGCAAAGAGTGGCACAAATCTAATACGCGCGAGCATTGAGTCGCGCAGATGACATGCCCCCCTTCTGAAAAGTGGTGATTCTGGTCCGGATTCGTCCTCCTGTCGCTCCCCCGCGGACAGGTTGGTGGCGGAGATGTCGGCCAGGCGGTCCGGCATGCCGGCCTTGAAGCTGTCCATGACGTCCTGGGCACCCAGCACCACGTGATCACGTAAGCACTGGTAGGGCACCACCTGCCCCGTGCACGAGTACAGGCTGAACACCTCGTCGTTCATGTGTCTGCCAGGGGGGAGAGACGGCACAGTGCAATGCAATACATGGCTTGGCGGTGCAGTTCATCACATGGTAGAATGTCATTATCAAGTATTGTACGGCACAGTTCAACACAGTTCTTATACAGTGCAGTCCACTACCTCGTGCACAGAGCAACAGTGCAACAAAGTACACCGCGTTAGCTTTACAGAAAAGTTTCTGGGTGTACGACATAATCCGGTTATAATAAAGTAAACACAAGACGGTACTGTGGTAAAATGTAATTACAATTTTTTTCAAAAGATCACATTGAAGAAAAAATCTTGATACAACAAACACAGTAAAATGCAACACAATACCAACAAAGACAGGACAGTAACATCCAATACAGTACTAACAAAGACAAAACAGTAACATCTAACACAATATCAACAAAGACAGGACAGTAACATCCGACACAATACATCAAAGACAGGACAGTAACATCCAACACAATACCAACAAAGACAGTAGCATCCAACACAATACCAACAAAGACAGGACAGTAGCATCCAACACAATACCAACAAAGACAGTAACATCCAACATAATACCAACAAAGACAGGACAGTAACATCCAACACAATACCAACAAAGACAGTACAGTACCATCCAACACAATATCAACAAAGACAGGACAGTAACATCCAACACAATACCAACAAAGACAGTACAGTACCATCCAACACAATATCAACAAAGACAGGACAGTAGCATCCAACACAATATCAACAAAGACAGGACAGTAACATCCAACACAATACCAACAAAGACAGTAACATCCAACACAATACCAACAAAGACAGGACAGTAGCATCCAACACAATACAACAAAGACAGGACAGTAACATCCAACACAATACAACAAAGACAGGACAGTAACATCCAACATAATACAACAAAGACAGGACAGTAACATCCAACATAATACCAACAAAGACAGGACAGTACCATCCAACACAATACCAACAAAGACAGGACAGTAGCATCAACACAATACCAACAAAGACAGGACAGTAGCATCAACACAATACCAACAAAGACAGTAACATCCAACACAATACCACAAAGACAGGACAGTAACATCCAACATAATACAACAAAGACAGGACAGTAACATCCAACACAATACCAACAAAGACAGGACAGTAACATCCAACACAATACCAACAAAGACAGGACAGTAGCATCAACACAATACCAACAAAGACAGGACAGTAACATCCAACACAATACCAACAAAGACAGGACAGTAGCATCAACACAATACCAACAAAGACAGGACAGTAACATCCAACACAATACAACAAAGACAGGACAGTAACATCCAACACAATACCAACAAAGACAGGGCCAGTAGCATCAACACAATACCAACAAAGACAGGACAGTAACATCCAACACAATACAACAAAGACAGGACAGTAACATCCAACACAATACAACAAAGACAGGACAGTAACATCCAACACAATACCAACAAAGACAGGACAGTAACATCCAACACAATACCAACAAAGACAGTACAGTAACATCCAACACAATACCAACAAAGACAGGACAGTAACATCCAACACAATACAACAAAGACAGGACAGTAACATCCAACACAATACCAACAAAGACAGGACAGTAGCATCAACACAATACAACAAAGACAGGACAGTAACATCCAACACAATACCAACAAAGACAGGACAGTAACATCCAACACAATACCAACAAAGACAGGACAGTAACATCCAACACAATACGAACAAAGACAGTAACATCCAACACAATACCAACAAAGACAGGACAGTAACATCCAACACAATACCAACAAAGACAGGACAGTAACATCCAACACAATACCAACAAAGACAGGACAGTAACATCCAACACAATACAACAAAGACAGGACAGTAACATCCAACACAATACCAACAAAGACAGGACAGTAGCATCCAACACAATACCAACAAAGACAGGACAGTAACATCCACACAATACAACAAAGACAGGACAGTAACATCCAACACAATATCAACAAAGACAGGACAGTAACATCCAACACAATACCAACAAAGACAGGACAGTAACATCCAACACAATACCAACAAAGACAGGACAGTAACATCCAACACAATACGAACAAAGACAGTAACATCCAACACAATACCAACAAAGACAGGACAGTAACATCCAACACAATACGAACAAAGACAGTAACATCCAACACAATACCACAAAGACAGGACAGTAACATCCAACACAATACAACGAAGACAGGACAGTAGCATCCAACATAATACCAACAAAGACAGGACAGTAACATCCAACACAATATCAACAAAGACAGGACAACATCCAACACAACACAGTACAAGACAGTACAACATAATGCAACGAAAACACAGCAAATACAATCTAATAGAGTATAATACAGTAAAGCGCAGCACAGCACAAAATAATACAATGAATACAAAACAGTGGAATAATACAACGAATACAAGACAGCACAATCTAACAGAACAGATAAAGAGTAATCAGAGTTCTTTACAGTGCAGTATAATGCAACGAATGCAAGACAGTATAACCCAACACAGTTCAGTACTACAAAATTCAACTCGGTAAACACACACGACAGTTCAACAGAATGATAACAGGGTACAGTGCATTACAAAACTGCATAACAGAATACGGAACAATAGAGCACAGAACCCTACACTACAGTACAATACCCAACAGCGCAGAGTATAGAGGGGGCGGGGGGGATAAGAAGGGAGAGATGGTTGGGGGAAATGCAGACAAAGCGGGGGGGGGGGGGGGGGGCGGATAGTAGACGAGTGTAGGTGATGGTGTTGGGATGTCCATCTAGAAATCCAGTTGTCAGAAGGTGGACGGGGACGGGGGAGGGGGGGGGGGGGGGTGGGGGGGTGGGGGGGAGGAGAAAAAAAGGCGACGGGGATGATTGGGAGTTGAGGGTGCGGAGCGAGATGCGGGAGAGGTTTGGAGGAGGTGTGGGGGGGGGGGGGGGGGGGGGTGCAGGGAAACGGTGGTGGAAAGTGAGCGAAGGAAGAGGGGGGTGAGGGGTGGTTATTTCATTAGGAAAGATTCAAAGTATACCGTGTGTGTGGTGTGTGTGTGTGTGTGTGTGTGTGTGTGTGTGTGTGTGTGTGTGTGTGTGTGTGTGTGTGTGTTGGGGTGGGGGGGGCTTTGTTGTGGGGTCTTCTTGTTTGGGATGCGTTTAACTTGCTTAAACGTTACGTAACACTAGCCCAAAAAAAAAAAAAAAAAAAAAAAAAAAGATCGTATCCCCCCATAAGCATGACATTATTTGACGTCATGCGGGCAAGCAATTTCTCTTCAGAAACACAATCGTATGACGTTTCAAGGACACACATGTGAAGGCAACTCCAAGCAACACACACATCCCCACCCACCTCTCCCCCTCTTCCCTGACGCGTTTCAACTGATAAACATCGGTTATTGTTTTTCATTCTTGCCTTCTTCTTTTTTTTTTTCTTTTTTTTTTTCTTTGCGTGGGCTCATGAGCGTCGCCCCTAGGCCTACGTTTTAGCTCACAGTGGATCTTACCCTGTCATCCTACATTTTCGTCACCATGTGTGCGGTTACCTGTAGGCAACATGCAAATAATTCTTACGCCAAGACCGTGAGTAAAACTTCGAGTATGTATGTATGTATGTATGTATGCATGCATGCATGCATGTATGTATGCATGCATGCATGTAATAATAATAATAATAATGGATTGCATTTCTATAGCGCAATTCTATTTCAACAAATTACTCATTGCGCTTGATCTCACGCATACATTCCTTTATACATTGTGATTCATTCGAAACAATCATTAATATAGAAAATCTACAGCACAAAAATAATAAGATAAAAAATAAAAGCAGCACGTCTAACTACAGAATAAAACAAAAAAGCATTACCCTAAATGTGCTTTGAAAAGATAGGTTTTCAGATGGCTCTTAAAAGTGCTAAGAGAAGGTGAGTGTCTGAGGCTGACCGGCAACTTATTCCATATCCTTGGAGCAGCAATACTAAAGGCACGCCCCCCAGCTGTCTGAAGGTTCGACCTGGGGAGCACTAACTGCTTCTCTGAAGAAGATCTCAGACTTCTAGCAAAGTTCCTGGTGGTCAAGGTCACTGAGAGACAGGGCGCTAGACTACCCTCAAAGTGGCGATAAGCCAGAACAGCCACTTTGTATTGTACACGAGCTTCGACTGGCAGCCAGTGAAGCTCGCGAAGCATCGGCGAGACATGGTCTCGTTTACGTTTTCTCAAAACTAACCGAGCAGCAGCATTTTGAATTCGTTGTAGACGTGAGAGCTGCTCATCTGTGATACCAATGAAAGTGGCATTACAGTAATCAATACGTGACAGAATGGAGGCCGATACTAGTTTTCTCACTGCTTCTCTTGAGAGATATTGCCTAATGCTAGCAATGCGCCTGAGTTCCGGGAAACAGGCTCGACACACACTGCTGATGTGGTCTTTCATAGTCAGAGTGCTGTCTAGTTTCACACCGAGATATTTCACACAATAATATGAACAATATAAAAGTGTTCTTTAAACATCTGAAGGTGCTCAACCCCTTGGGGAGCAACATCTGTTAAGAATATTTTTGAGGAGAGCGAGAGGTTCGAAACAAGCTTGTTGATTTGCTGTTGGTTTGCTGATGTATGTATGTATGCATGCATGTATGCATGCATGCATGTATGTATGTATGTATGCATGCATGCATGTATGTATGTATGTATGGATGTATGCATGTATGTATGTATGTATGCATGCATGCATGTATTGATGCATGCATTCATGCATGCATGCACGCATGAATGCACGCATATATATATATATATATATATATATATATATATATACATATATATATATATATATATATATATATATATTATATATATATATATATATATAAATATATATATATATATATATATATATATATATGAACAATATAAAAGTGTTCTTTAAACATCTGAAGGTGCCAACCCCTTGGGGAGCAACATCTGTTAAGAATATTTTTGAGGAGAGCGAGAGGTTCGAAACAAGCTTGTTGATTTTAACACTTCATTTTTTAAAAATATTCTTAACAACTATATATATATATAATATATAATATATATATATATAATATATATATATATATAATATATATATATATATATAATAATACTGACGTGCATAATTGGACTGTTGTCAGAAATTTCACCAAGTCTAAAAGTTGATCCCCGCCTGCCTCCCCTTCTCCATGTGCCCATCAAAAGGAACAAAATTTCTTGGGGACTGCGTGCTGACGAATCAGAAAGAACAGAACGGGCATATCTGGGGGAATCCCAGATTGCAAAGACAGTGGAACGGGTGAGTTCTGAGGTCTGAAAGCTCACGTGCTTCGGCAGGGGGTGATTTCAGTATTGACCGATTGTCAGTTACGCCGTCGGAGAAAAAAAAAAGATAAAAGTTGGGGGGGGGGGGGGGGGGGGGGGGGGGGGGGGGGGGGGGGGGGGGGGGGGGATGAGGGGGGGGGGGATACTTTAATATCTGATAATCCGATTTGGTTTGGTTTGGTTTGTTTTTAAGACGTGAGTGTGTGTGTGTGTGTGTGTGTGTGTGTGTGTGTGTGTGTGTGTGTGTGTGTGGTGTGTGTGTGTGTGTGATGTGATGTGATGTGATGATCTAATCTGATTCTCTTTTGCTTCAAAACCGAGTGACTGAGGGCGGAAAAAGAAGCAACATTTAGAAAGTGTCTTGTCCTGTACAAGTGTCTTGTCCTGTACTTTGTTTGTCTATGTCCTTGGCGGTAACTAACCCCCTCTCTCTCTAAATGTCTCTTTTGCTTGTTTTTATAATTGTGCTATGCCTCAAAAAGCATGCACGGATATTATCAGCGTTTTGGTGTATCTTCCTGATTTGGTGCGTGACCTGCGAGGCACCCCGTCCTCCCCTTTCGTTGATTTAGTATAGTGTTCTCACAGAAAAAAATAGCTTGCTAGTGAACGTATCCATGTGTTCATTTGTTTTGGGATTGTTTTAAGTTGCTGATGTTGTTTTCTTTCTTTTTTATTCTTTCTTCCTTTCTTTATTCTTTCTATTTTTATGTCAGACATTTTGAAGGGTTAGAATACTTTCTTTCAATTTTAAATGGACTGGGCAAGGTTCTTTAGTTGTTTTAGACTTTGTTAAGCTGTCAAAGCATTAGAAAAGGTTTAAAGAAAATTAATGAAATGTTTAATGAAGGTATGATATGATCTGGTAGCAGGGGCGTGAGTGTGCATACAAACAGTATTCTATTATCACAGCTACGATTTATTCTTTTCCTTTTTTTTTTTTTTTAGGTTCCAGTGACGATATATTACGACTGAGCGCTATATAGGCACAGTATGGATAAACGAATCCTATCGTCCAACTGCCAGTAAGTTAGTTAGTTTATCAACCAGTTAATTTATCATTCATTTATTCATCCGATCAATTCATCGACCAAGCAGTCAGTCAATCAACCGGTATTTCATTCATTCATTGCATTAATTAGCCAGTCAATGAACAAATAAATCCGTGTTTTATCGTATCAACTCGTCAGTCAGCCACTCTGTCCATGAATCAAACAAGCTGTTAGTCAGTAAGTCAATCTACCGGTCAATCCATCAATCCATCAGACAGTTAATCATTCGAGCAATCCAACAGCCAGTCAGTCCAAAGATCCGTCAGTCAATCTCTCGAGTAATCTGCCGGTCAGTCAGTCACTCTTCAGTCAATCCGTTCAGCGGTCAGTCAATCCATTCATTATTCAATCAGTAAGTCCACCATCGGTCAATTAATCCATCCATCAGTGAGCCAACCAATCGGTCCTCTTCAATCAGTCCGTCAACCGATCAGTCAGCCATTCATCAATCAGTCACTCAATGGTTCAGTCAGTCATTCAGCCGACCCGTAAGTCAACAAAGCCCATCAAGTAGGCTGTGTGTGTGTAGTGGACCCGGACCCGGCCGTGCGCCGTCCGCCCAGGTAAGAACACCCTACTCTGGTTCATCTCTTTTCCAACTTACTGGCGACAGCCAAAGCCGTGCATAGTGCACCCGGCCTGACCCGTGCGCTGAGAGCCGTGATTTTGCCTGTCCTGCAAACCGTACTTTTCCCTTTAGTCCGGGTAAAGGTATCAAACTCCTCTTCTGATTTCTTACACTATCTTTTTTTTTTTCCAACATGGACGACGAAAAACTCATCGCTGCCGTGAGGCTCAGATCATTTATTCACACAAAAAGTGACAAGAATCATGCCAAAGGAGATATTCTCTCTGCTGCTTGGGACAACGTAGTACGAGAAGTGGGAGAAAATAGTAAGTAGTGAAAATGTTATCCTCTTCTCCCCCCCCCCCCCCCCCCCCCCCCCCCCCCCCCAAATGAACAAAGTTACAAACAAAATCTTCAACTTAAGATCCAATACTTTTCATATAAACAAAATGTGCGAGCCACGGCTATATTTTCTACAAAAACCGAGGAACATCCACAATGATTCAAAAGTCCTTGAAGGCTTTTATCATTGTTTTAGTCAGTCTATTTCGATGTTTTCTTTTACGCTTTAAAAATGTTTTCCACAGACTGGTGAATGTGCGCAATAAGATAATGAGTGTGACACAGGTAAATCTAACTGAACTGAAAATTGTGTGTGGCAGCCGGCTCCGTCAGGGTCTACCCTGCGCGCTTCCAAGGACTCGGGCGACCGGATGGGGCGCGGCCTTGCAATGCACGGCCGGGCCCGGGTTCACTATGCACGTAGCCTGCGTCAGTCTGCCCACGAGCACATCAATCCCTCCATCAGCCAGCCAGTCATTCCACCCATCACACCAGTCACCCCCATCCACCCTCCGTGTTGCCGTCGTCAGAGTGACGGCCTCACTGACCTTCCTCTCTTGGACAGGACGGCCTTTTTGCGGGCGAAGTAGTTTAAGCCGGTGTCATAGGGGTCACTGTCCCCGTGCGATCGTGACTCCTGTGCTTCATGCTGCGGATCCAGAACATTATCGTGTCACCATACAGACCCTCTTTGACCTCCTTACCGTCCAATCTACCACCACATACAGCGGTAGCTTCAGCAGCAGTTTCTCCGCAGCTGCACAAACAGAAGTACTAACACAAATGGCAATAGCAGCAGCAGCAGCAGCAGCAGCGGCAATGGTCCTAGTCGTAGTAGTGGTGGTGGTTGCAGCGGTAATGGTAGCAACTTT
>CM031602.1:25199857-25207357 GCA_018398815.1 Conus ventricosus
TTGTCAGGACGCATGACTCGCAGAAAAGTCCTAATCATAAAGTTGTCCTAATCATAAAGTTGTCAGGATTCATGACCCGCAGAAAAGTCCTAATCATAAAGTTGTCCTAATCATAAAGTTGTCAGGATTCATGACTCGCAGAAAAGCCCCAATCATAAGGTGTCAAGATGCATGACTCGCAAAAAAGCCCTGATCATAACGCTGTCAGGATTCATGACTCGTAGAAAAGCCCTGATCATAACGATGTCAGGATTCATGACTGACAGGAAAACCCCAGTCATAAAGTTGTCAGGATTCATCACTGACAGGAAAACCCCAGTCATAAAGTTGTCAGGATTCATGACTGACAGGAAAACCCCAGTCATAAAGTTGTCAGGATGCATGACTGGCAGGAAAACCCCAGTCATAAAGTTGTCAGGATGCATGACTGACAGGAAAACCCCAGTCATAAAGTTGTCAGGATGCATGACTGACAGGAAAACCCCAGTCATAAAGTTGTCAGGATGCATGACTGGCAGGAAAACCCCAGTCATAAAGTCGTCAGGATGCATTACTGACAGGAAAACCCCAGTCATAAAGTTGTCAGGATGCATGACTGACAGGAAAACCCCAGTCATAAAGTTGTCACGATTCATGACTGACAGGAAAACCCCAGTCATAAAGTTGTCACGATTCATGACTGACAGGAAAACCCCAGTCATAAGAGTGATCAGGATGCAAGACTCGTAGGATAGACCCAGTCTTAAGGGTGATCAGCGGTTAAGTCTGGCAGGAAAAGCACAATCACAGAATGATAAGGATCCATAACTGGCAGGAAAACCACAATCACAGAATGATAAGGATCCATAACTGGCAGGAAAACCGCAATCACAGAATAATAAGGATCCATAACTGGCAGGAAAACCGCAATCACAGAATGATAAGGATCTATAAATGGCAGGATAACCACAATAACAGAATGATAAGGATCCATAACTGGCAGGATAACCACAATCACAGAATGATAAGGATCCATAACCAGCAGGAAAAGCACAATCACAGAATGATAAGGATCCATAACCGGCAGGAAAAGCACAATCACAGAATGATAAGGATCTATAATTGGCAGGACAAGCACAATCACAGAAGGATAAGGATCCATAACCGGCAGGAAAAGCACAATCACAGAATGATAAGGATCTATAAATGGCAGGAAAAGCACAGTCACAGAATGATAAGGATCCATAACTGGCAGGAAAAGCACAATCACAGAATGATAAGGATCCATACCCGCCAGGAAAAGCACAATCATAGAATGATAAGGATCCATAACTGGCAGGAAAAGCACAATCTCAGAATGATAAGGATCCATAACCGGCAGGAAAAGCACAATCACAGAATCATAAGGATCTATAAATGGCAGGATAACTACAATCACAGAATGATAAGGATCCATAACTGGCAGGATAACCACAATCACAGAATGATAAGGATCCATAACCGGCAGGAAAAGCACAATCACAGAATGATAAGGATCCATAACTGGCAGGAAAAGCACAATCACAGAATGATAAGGATCCATAACCGACAGGAAAACCACAATCACAGAATGATAAGGATCCATAACCGGCAGGAGAAGCACAATCACAGAATGATAAGGATCTATAAATGGCAGGATAACCACAATCACAGAATGATAAGGATCCATAACTGGCAGGATAACCACAATCACAGAATGACAAGGATCCATAACCAGCAGGAAAAGCACAATCACAGAATGATAAGGATCCATAACCGGCAGGAAAAGCACAATCAAAGAATGATAAGGATCTATAATTGGCAGGATAAGCACAATCACAGAAGGATAAGGATCTATAACCGGCAGGAAAAGCACAGTCATAGAATGATAAGGATCCATAACCGGCAGGAAAAGCACAGTCACAGAATGATAAGGATCCATAACTGGCAGGAAAAGCACAATCACAGAAGGATAAGGATCCATACCCGCCAGGAAAAGCACAATCATAGAATGATAAGGATCCATAACTGGCAGGAAAAGCACAATCTCAGGATGATAAGGATCCATAACCGGCAGGAAAAGCACAATCACAGAATCATAAGGATCTATAAATGGCAGGATAACTACAATCACAGAATGATAAGGATCCATAACTGGCAGGATAACCACAATCACAGAATGATAAGGATCCATAACCGGCAGGAAAAGCACAATCACAGAATGATAAGGATCCATAACTGGCAGGAAAAGCACAATCACAGAATGATAAGGATCCATAACCGACAGGAAAACCACAATCACAGAATGATAAGGATCCATAACCGGCAGGAGAAGCACAATCACAGAATGATAAGGATCTATAAATGGCAGGATAACCACAATCACAGAATGATAAGGATCCATAACTGGCAGGATAACCACAATCACAGAATGATAAGGATCCATAACCGGCAGGAAAAGCACAATCACAGAATGATAAGGATCCATAACCGGCAGGAAAAGCACAATCACAGAATGATAAGGATCCATAACTGGCAGGATAACCACAATCACAGAATGATAAGGATCCATAACCGGCAGGATAAGCACAATCACAGAATGATAAGGATCCATAACTGGCAGGAAAACCACAATCACAGAATGATAAGGATCCATGACCGGCAGGAAAAGCACAGTCATAGAATGATAAGGATCTATAACCGGCAGGAAAAGCACAATCACAGAATGATAAGGATCCATAACCGGCAGGAAAAGCACAATCATAGAATGATAAGGATCCATAACTGGCAGGAAAAGTACAATCACAGAATGATAAGGATCCATAACCAGCAGGAAAAGCACAGTCACAGAATGATAAGGATCCATAACCGACAGGAAAAGCACAGTCATAAAAATGATAAGGATCCATAACCGGCAGGAGAAGCACAATCACAGAATGATAAGGATCCATAACCGGCAGGAAAAGCACAATCACAGAATGATAAGGAACCATAACTGGCAGGAAAAGCACAATCACAGAATGATAAGGATCCATAACTGGCAGGATAACCAAAATCACAGAATGATAAGGATCCATAACCGGCAGGAAAAGCACAGTCACAGAATGATAAGGATCCATAACTGACAGGAAAAGCACAATCATAGAATGATAAGGATCCATAACCGGCAGGAAAAGCACAATCACAGAATGATAAGGATCCATAACCGGCAGGAAAAGCACAATCACAGAATGATAAGGATCCATAACTGGCAGGAAAAGCACAATCACAGAATGATAAGGATCCATAACTGGCAGGAAAAGCACAATCTCAGAATGATAAGGATCTATAAATGGCAGGATAACCACAATCACAGAATGATAAGGATCCATAACCGGCAGGAAAAGCACAATCACAGAATGATAAGGATATATAACTGGCAGAAAAGCACAGTCATAGAATGATAAGGATCCATAACCGTCAGGAAAAGCAGTCACAGAATGATAAGGATCCATAACCGGCAGGAAAAGCACAATCACAGAATGATAAGGATCCATAACCGGCAGGAAAAGCACAATCATAGAATGATAAGGATCCATAACTGGCAGGAAAAGCACAGTCATAGAATGATAAGGATCCATAACCGGCAGGAAAAGCACAGTCACAGAATGATAAGGACCCATAACCGGCAGGAAAAGCACAGTCATAGAGTGGTCAGGTTTCATGACTGGCAAGAAAAGTCCAACCATACCATCTTCAGAATATATGCCTGGAATCAAAACGTCAGTCACAGGATGCTCAGAATTTTAGATTTGCATGAAATTCTAAAACACAGGATGGTCAGCATTTATGACTAACAAGAATGCCCTAAATACAGAATGATCAGAACTTATAGGGAAATAGGAAGATAGGGAAATCACTTTAAGAGAATGATCAGTTTACAAAACAGGAAAATCACAATTAAAGATTAGTTAGCATTCATGACTGACAGGAATATCACAATCACAGAATGATCAAAATTCACGACTGACAGTAAAAAAATGTAATCATAGAATGCTACGAATTTATGAACTACATGAAAATTTAAATCACAGAATGATCAGAATTCATGACTGTGAGAAAAACTTCAATTACAGAATGATTAGAAGATACGACTGACTGGTAAAGCCAGTCTCAGAATGATCAGAATTCAAGACTGACACGACAACACCAAGCATACAATAATAAGCATGTATGACCGTGACAAAAGTCCCAGACACAGAATGATAACACTTTATGAGTGAGGCAAAAAAAAAAGAAAAATAACAAACATAGCATGACCAGAATTCATGACTGTCAGGGAAACCCCAATCATAAATTGATACTCAGATTTTAGGACTGACGGGGAAAACACGATCACAGAACGATCAGAATCTATGACTGACAAGGAGACACCAAAATACACAGCAATAGTTATTTATGACTGTGATAAAGAAAAGGAAAACCCTGACGCAGACCAATCACCAAGAATAGCTGAGAGGAAAACCCGACAGAAAATGAACAGAATTTGTGACCAATGGAAAAAAAAATCATAAAATGATCTATGACTGACAGGAAGACCTTCATCTTAGATCCAATAGCCTGCTTCACACACACGCATGTACACACACACGCATGTACACACACACACACACACACACACACACACACACACACACACACACATTTCTACTATCGCCGTAGCCACACACACAACACACACACACACACACACACACTCTCTCTCTCTCTCTCTCTCTCTTTCTCTCTCTCTCTCACACACACACACACACACACACACATACACACACACACACACACGCACGCACGCACGCACGCACGCACGCACGCACGCACGCACGCACACACACACACACACACACACACACACACACACACACACATTCTCCTCACTCCAACACAGCATACACACAAACATCATTCCCACCACTATTATCACTACCCACATATTCACATGCGCGCACGCACACACACACACACACACACACACACACCACACACACACACACACACACACATGTGCATGTGCGCTCACGTGGCGCTAATACATACTTAGCATAGATAAAACACACACATGCGCGTCTGCACACACACACACACACACACACACACACACACACACACACACACACACACACACGAAAACAACATTTCAGAAGAAATCCCCTCACCACAGGAAAGGTTGCCATGGGAGCGGAGGCCTCCCTGGTGAAGTTGATGTTCCAGATGGACACGTGACCATAGGGTCCCCCCACCACCAGGTTGCCCCCTCTCCTCATTCGGGACCTCAGCTTGAGGAAGTGCAGGCACGTCACGCCTTTGTCGTCCTCCACTGCAACCAACAGCCCACCAGGTCCACACACACAGCCAGGCTGACAGAGGATGGCACTCTCTCCGTGCACGCTTTCAGGCCAAGTGTACATGCCACTGCATTCAACAGTCCATCAGGTCCACACACAGCCAGGCTGACAGAGGATGGCACTCTCTCCGTGCAGGCTTTCAGGCCAAGTGTACATGCCATTGCATTCAACAGTCCATCAGGTCCACACACAGCCAGGCTGACAGAGGATGGCACTCTCTCCGTGCACGCTTTCAGGCCAAGTGTACATGCCACTGCATTCAACAGTCCATCAGGTCCACACACACAGCCAGGCTGACAGAGGATGGCACTCTCTCCGTGCAGGCTTTCAGGCCAAGTGTACATGCCACTGCATTCAACAGTCCATCAGGTCCACACACACAGCCAGGCTGACAGAGGATGGCACTCTCTCCGTGCAGGCTTTCAGGCCAAGTGTACATGCCACTGCATTCAACAGTCCATCAGGTCCACACACACAGCCAGGCTGACAGAGGATGGCACTCTCTCCGTGCAGGCTTTCAGGCCAAGTGTACATGTATGTGAGCGACCACTTTTCTCAGCTTTGGCACTGCCTGTCCTGCACGTGCTGGGGAGGTTTTGTCTGGCAGTTTCGGCAACAAACGGTTCTCGAACCTGGTACCTATCATTTACTTACCCCGCCCCTCCTCCCCCCCCCCCCCCCCAAACTCCCCACCACCACCTCGTCTTCCAGCTACTTGCTTTCCATTTCAGAGAATATCTCCCCCTCCCCCTCTCCCACCATTTTTCTCATCCAGCTCCACAGTCCCCACCCTTCCTGCCAGTTTGCCTCTCTCTCTCATTCTTCCTTCCCCGTCCCCACACACTCTCCCTACCCCATATTGCAAAAAAGCTGGATGGAAACTAAAACGGCTTAGCAGCTGTCTAGTCGGTGTTTCTGTTCCCTTGCCAATACAGAGAAGAGACATCAGGAACCACATCCTTCCACTCTCTAATCTAACTCATTCACTCTCACCACTGTCTAATGTAACTCACTCACTTTCACCACTCTCTAATGTAACTCACTCACTTTCACCACTCTCTAATGTAACTCACTCACTTTCACCACTCTCTAATGTAACTCACTCACTTTCACCACTCTCTAATGTAACTCATTCACTTTCACCACTCTCTAATGTAACTCATTCACTTTCACCACTCTCTAATCTAACTCATTCACGTTCCCCCGAGCTGGTTCCCAACACCATGAGCCGAGTGGACGGCAAACACTGTGGGTCAACATCGGCGCCCTGCGCTCTGTCAAAGCTCTGCTGTGCAGGACTGGAATTATTTGGTTGGATTTTTTTTTCTTTTGTGTGTGTGTGTGTGTGTTGTGTGTGTGTGTGTGTGTGTGTGTGTGTGTGTGTGTGGTAAGATGGGAGACGATAGGGGGAAGGAAGAGGTGGAGAGGTGGAAGGGGGACGAAGGAAGGGAGGGGTAATGTGACCCCTGTCGGTGTTTTTGTCTCTCGGCAGATCAAGTGGACAACAGATGGGGTCAGATCTTGATCGAACTTCACAGGGACCTGTAGGATCAACGTTTGACGGGGATCAGCTCTCTGGGTGCAGAAAAAAGACCCGCTAGTAAACCTGTTCGCATAGCGATTAAAACATAAGAATCCAACGGCAGACTGCCACTCTGATTTGCGCAGGGATGACATACGCGCGCAGGTTCTTTGTCTCTCGCCAGGAGGCTGCGTTTATTGTGACCTCACTCTGCACGCCATGATGGCTTAGTGGTGACAGCGACGGTCTAAGTGTTTGAGGGGCTATAGGTCACGGATTCCATCAGCACTTGATATAGTTATTATCGGTTGACTAATTCATATGTATAATTCACACCATTTTGTCACAGATAAAATGCAGGATAAAGCATGAAAATGTTTTTCAGTAAAGATTGTAGCTCATTTAAAGGGGATGATTTCACCAATGGTGTGCAATAATATGACAAATCAAAAGAAACATACTCGAGCATGTTGACGCTTTTCCTTAAACGTGTGTAATTGTTGTCAAGATGAGCAGCGTTCCTCCGATTGAACGGTCAAATTCGCACGTCTTCTAAACATTTGTATAGTGTTGTGAGCACACCTTACTCAGAACAGTACTCTT
>CM031602.1:25209857-25214857 GCA_018398815.1 Conus ventricosus
CATAATGTTGCATATCGTGTGTGCAGTGCATAATGTTGCATATCGTGTGTGCGTTGCATGATGTTGTATATCGTGTGTGCAGTGCATAATGTTGCATATCGTGTGTGCGTTGCATGATGTTGCATATTGTGTGTGCAGTGCATAATGTTGCATATCGTGTGTGCAGTGCATAATGTTGCATATCGTGTGTGCAGTGCATGATGTTGCATATCGTGTGTGCGTTGCATGATTTTGCATATCGTGTGTGCAGTGCATAATGTTGCATATCGTGTGTGCAGTGCATGATGTTGCATATCGTGTGTGCAGTGCATAATGTTGCATATCATGTGTGCGTTGCATGATGTTGCATATCGTGTATGCAGTGCATAATGTTGCATATCATGTGTGCGTTGCATGATGTTGCATATCGTGTATGCAGTGCATAATGTTGCATATCGTGTGTTGTGTTATTCTGTAGTCTGTGAGCTGCGTTGTACTATACTGCCTTGTGCTGTTTCAAAATAAAGGTTGGGTTCAATTCCCGTAGCCTGATGGCCGTAGTGTCTTTGAGGTTCACGCTGTCTGAGACGCGGCATAACAGAAGGCAGCCCTCACCCCATTCCTTCGGCTGCCTTCGCCTTCTGAATCAGGAGAACACAGTTACGTGTGCAAGCATGCAAACACAAGTGCATACACATACGCTTCCCCACACGCACATTTGCAAATACACACATGCGCGCGCATACATATGCACAGATTCTCATTCCCCTTCCCAAGACACATCATGTTCAATCTTTTACTTACTTGACGTTCCGCATATCAACGTATGTTACCGAGGTCAGTTCTTGACTGTCTCGACCTGAGAGAGAGCAAAACGATCATCTCTCTCTCTCTCTCTCTCTCTCTCTCTCTCTCTCCTCTCTCTCTCTCTCCTTCCCTTTCCGGCTACTGCCTTTTACCTGTGTCTGTCCTACACCCCCATTTTCCCCACCCCTGTCTGTTCGTCTCTGTCCGTTATTGTTGCCTACATGTGTAACTGAGTGTGTGCACGAATGAGCGTCAACGTGGCCCTTCCTACAGCAGTTTTCCGATGTTCTTGTCTACACTAGGACCGTGTTATCACTGTTGTTGATGTTTTGACAAAGTTCCTGCCATACTGTCAATAACATTCTATTTATCATTTTTTTTCCGCAAAGGATCTTTTTCAACCACCATTAAAACACTATGTGGATTTGCGGGTGGGCACCAAGTTTGGAGGAAAACACGGGGTATCAGTGACCTCACTGTTAGGTCATGCAGCCTTTCTCGCCTGGAGAGCGAGAGGCAAGTGCCTGTATACCTCAGTCGTTGATCGGCTCATCGAGCTCAAGTGCCAGTGGGTTGCGAGTTCAAATCTCGGGGTCCCTAACATGAGACGTTTTCGCTGCCTCCTTAACATGCTGTCGTCCTAGTAGTACAAATGTAGTGTTCGACGCCCCCATCCACCGCCTGTTTTCACTTACCCCATCCACCTCCTCCTCTCCTTGGCTGGCTATCCTGACTGACCATATCACCTGAGGTGGATGCTGGCGCCATGTCCGAGTGGAACTGGAGTTACGTTGAGCACAGCTGACCTAAAGGAGGGAGGCCGGAGTAACCCCCTTCACTTGAAGTCGGACCTCTCTTCTTCTTCCTCTTCTTCTTCTTTTTTCTAAACCCTCTATCCATCCCATCTAGACAGCTTAACTCCCGATGCCTCTCTACCTCCAATAATTAAAAAAAAAATCAAATAAATGATAAAGGAAGCAAAAGTAAAAACAATCAGCATGAACTGTCCATGGTGAAATAATGTGTGTGAGTGTCTGTATATGGGGACTGGGCAGAAGAGAGGGTGAGAGAATACGAGGAGGAGACGCTGAGTGAGAAAGGAGACGGGGGAAAAAAAGGGTGGGGGGGGGGGGTAGAGAAATAGATGTGTCGACAAACAATTCGATGGACACAAAGAAACAGTACGTAAGTCGAAGATATTGCACAGGCAGACAGACATTCAATCAGTCGAACAGAAGCAATCAAAACAAAGATATAACCAAACGAGTAGACACGTGCATAAACAGTAAATAAGCAAAGAAAGGGTAAATGGAAATCGAGCAAAGACTAAAGCAAAAAAAAAAAAAAAAAAAGAAAACCGTTCCTGTTTTTGGACGGGAAGGCGATTTAAGGCAGCGGAAAAAACGAACATCGTCACCCGACCATGTCGAGCAGATCAGCAGGATCTTCCAATAGGATTCCACTACCTGGCAGTGGTGGGCCAACAGGTGAACTACAGGGAGGTGGTTACCCGTGAGTGGCTTTGCCACGATGACACACGGCAATACACACGACTCCCGAACATCCCGGTGAGAAATCCTATCTCTCCTCGCCATCTTTGGATCTTTGTTGGTGGTGGATTAGGGAACCAAAGGGGGGAGGAGAGGGGCGGCGGCGATATAACGGCCATGGATATCAGGGTGGGTCGGTGAAGAGAGAGAGAGAGAGAGAGAGAGAGAGAGAGAGAGAGAGAGGGAGGGAGGGAGGGAGAGACAGACAGACAGGCGGAGTGACAATAGAACCGAAGGGTGGAGGGGCGGGCGACGTAACGGCGGTGAATATCGGGGTGCGTCTGTGTAGCGCGGTGGAGAGAGAGAGAGAGAGAGAGAGAGAGAGAGAGGAGAGAAGAGAGAGAGATTGTGAATGCCCAGTTGAGTTCAAACTACTCTGACCTCGACAATAAATACGGTGCGTGTGTGCGCGTGCATGGCTTTGCACTGTCGCAGTAAAACAACTGTGCACGAATACGACCTCCGAAATCAATCGGCTGTAAAAACTGAAATGATGACCTCGCAAAATCCGCACACACACATACACACAACACACACACACACAACACACACACACACACACACACACACCACACAACCACACACACACACACACACACACACACATTTCTTCATAACATCATAACAAAATGCTGGCAAGATGGAAGTATCCCTTCTGTTTGGAAAGAATCTGTAGTCGTACCGATCTTAAAGCAGGGCAAACCTAGATCCAACATAAATAGTTACCGTCCGATTGCCCTCACCTCTCACACGTGTAAGTTAATGGAAAGAATTGTTTAAGTAGCTTGTATATCACTGTGAGAAACGTGGTATAATTCCGGATACACAAGCAGGCTTTAGAAAAGGCAGATCAACAATAGACCATCTGGTAAAATTAACGACTCATGTCAAACAATTTGCAAGAAGAAAAAATATCCTTGCTACTTTCTTTGATGTCAGAAAAGCGTATGATCATGTTTGGCATGAGAGACTTTTATATAAACTGAAAACCATTGGTCTTTCTGGTCATATATATAACTATAATCAAAGCATTTCTGACCAGTAGAAGTATGGAAACAAAGATACAAAATGTTTATTCCAGCAAGAGATATTTACAAATGGGCATTCCTCAGGATCGGTCATTGCTCCGCTACTATTTAATATTCTGATATGCGATCTCCCAAAGCATTTATCTAAAAACTGTTCCTTGGTGCAATATGCTGACGATATTTGCATGTGGATGAACGTAACTTTAAAGAAGAAAACTCCAGTCAGATCTTTCAATTTTATTAAAAAAACACATCACGTGACCTAGATAATATAGCAATATTTATGTTTGAAAACGGCCTTAGTTTATCGGCAGAAAAAACCCACATGATGTTATTTGACGCTGGTGGAAGTACTTGCAATAGTCCTACTTTTAAGGTAGATAACAATGTATTGAGTTATGTCACCGAGATAAAAATTTTAGGAGTAAATTACCTCTAAATTAACTTGGAAAAACCATATTGAACATATTATCAACGAAGCCAGCAAATCTCTAAATCTTCTTAAAATAATCAGTAAACAAAATTGGGGTGCAGATACACAAACTTTAGTACACCTTTCGACATCTCTTGTAAGATCAAAATTATCATACGCACAGAAGTGTTCTTCAGCGCACCAAACTATTTACTTAAAAAGTTACAAAGCATAGACTGCAAGGCTTTTAGACTCGCACTAGGTGTCCCATTTCATGCCAGTGCACCAGGAACGTATTACGAAGCCGAGTTTCTGCCCCTTGACGACTATAGAAACTTGGCCTGTGCTAAATTCATCCTACGTAGCTCATCTGTTCAGAACTCGAGCAAAGATGAATTAGCTTTACGATCAGATATCCATTTCCCGAAGCGAGCTAGATCTATTAAATCTAATATAACCATAATGACATATTCCTCAAACTTACTGAAAGACGCTGAGACTGATCCCAAGAATATTGCTGATCGTTTCCTGTATCCCCGATTCCAAATTGGGAATTGCACACCGCATGTTTTGATTATAAATATACTGATCTACAAAAGAATGTTAACAATAATATATTGTCCTCTCTTGCCAAATCTCATATTGATAGTAAATATTCACATCACCTTAAAGTTTTCACCGATGGATCACTGTTAAATGAAAACGCTGGAAGTGGTTTTGTTATTCCTACCCTTAAAGTTGAAAAATCTTTTCATCTCGGAAGGGGTATTCTATCTTCACGGCTGAGCTGGTGGCAATTCTAATGGCGCTTAACTTTCTTGTTGATACTCCACTTACTATCTACAAAACACTTTTCTGTGTGGATTCTAAATCTGTCTTACAAGGCCTTGAATCTATTGCTGTGAAAAATCGAGGTGAGGTGATTTTAGAAATAAAACATCTTGTCAGTATTCTTATATCAAGAGGTACAACAGTTGATTTTTGCTGGATCCCGTCTCACTGTGGGATTTCTGGTAATGAATGGGCTGACCGGCTGCCAGAAAAGGAGCACGAAAGTCCGATGAATCCATAGAAATCAACATTCCTCTGTGTTTATACGAAGGATATGGTCTCTTAAAAAAGACGTGTATTGAAAAGGTTTATGAAGCCTACAAAAACTTGGTTCTTACTAAAATACATCTACCTCACTCCAAATTGCTCTGCTGTGACAAATCCCAGTCAGCT
>CM031602.1:25217357-25224857 GCA_018398815.1 Conus ventricosus
GTGCAAACAACAATGTTGTCATCACGTTTGGGACAAGTATACAGATCGTGACATTCTGACAGCAGAGGATGGTTTATGCTGCGGACGGCGATGGCCTCAAGATCAGACAATGAAATGGAGAACTTTTAAAAAACAAATAAGTGCAGGTCGACAGGCCATCTTCACGGCCATACCTATGGCCCACGGGTTTCGTAGAGGATTTTCATGTGAGACGCAGCTGGTCACCACACTACATGATCTGTGTCAGAGCTTTGAGAGGAATGTTCAGACTGACATAGCCATCCTAGACTTTTCAAAGGCCTTTGACACGGTCCCACATTCGAAGCTCTTGGAGAAGCTGGGAAGCTACGGCATCAGAGGCCCACTCTGTCAGTGGTTCACCACTTTCCTCACCCAGCGGAGTATGAAAGTGGTGGTAGATGGAAAGTCCTCCGAGCAAGTGACAGTAAACTCTGGCGTTCCCCAAGGTACAGTACTTGGCCCCCTGCTATTCTTATGCCACATCAACGACCTACCTGACTCCGTTCCATCCCAAGTCAGGCTCTTTGCAGACGACTGCCTTCTGCATCGAGAAATTAAGACTCAGGCAGACCACATCGCCTTGCAAGATGACTTGAAAAAACTAGAAACCTGGGCTAGAGAATGGGGCATGAGATTCAATGCCAAGAAATGCTACATCATGAGTGTACGACACAGATCACCTTTCTTCTACCAGCTGGACAACCACAACCTACAGCAAGTGGACTCTTACCCTATCTTGGAGTTGAAATAAGCGAAAACCTGTCTTGGTCTACTCACATAAACAAGATCGCCAAGAAAGCAAGCGCCAGCCTGGGTATGCTTCGTAGGAACCTACGCTTTTGTTCTGAAGCCTGCCACAAAACAGCGTATGTCTCCCTGGTCAGGTCCCTTTTAGAGTACAGCTCCACTGTCTGGGACCCATATGTGCAAGGAGAAATTGATAGAATAGAAGGCATCCAACGCAGAGCAGCCAGATCCATAAAGCGAGATTACCGGTCCCGAAACCCATGCTGTGTCACAGCTATGCTACAGGACATTGGCTTCCCTTCTCTGCAGGAAAGAAGACGACAACACCGGCTCACCTTCTTAATGAAGATCATCGAAGGACATCTTCCTGGCATAGAGGCGGATAAATACCTGACGCCTGTCCAAAATAAAAGACTTATAAGACCTACAAGAGCGAAAAATCAAGAAAGGAAGAACATAGTGGAGCAATTCGCAAGGAACCACCAGCGCGCTTTAACATCCAGCATACTGCAACACTTGTCTTCAAGAATAGTTTTTTCCCACGAACCATCAGGGAATGGAACAACTTAGACAATAGTGTTGTTTCTGCACGACTGTGGAGAATTCAAGAACCTCCTCCAACAGCCCCCCAAAGAGAAGTAAACAAACACCTCCCAGCCCCCCCCCCCCCCCCCCCCCCCCCCCCCCCACTCCCTTCCGTCCTCCCTTTCCACGACTGCTGCAGAGGTTTGACATCATGTCAGTGCACGCTGAACGTGGGCTGGCTGGTCAGACCATCAAACATGTAGAATTTGTGTGTGTGTGTGTGTGTGTGTGTGTGTGGTGTGTGTGTGTGTGTGTGTGTGTGTGTGTGCTCTCTCCCCAAGTTCTTCCGTCGATGTTATGCCACAGCGTGGCCCTATCGACTATAGATCAAGATCAAGATCAAGATCAAGAAGATATGGCGTCAATTCAGCGGTGCAGACAGCAGAGCTGTCAGGAAGAACGTGTTCTGGCAGTGACCGACTCTGAAAAGTGGGGCAGAGGGCAGCTCAAACAGTATCTTTATCCGATTTCCAGCTCTCAGAAAAAGAAAAACTCTGGAAGTCTGGAAATTTCTGTCACAGTTTGCTTCGTAGGTTTTCCACACCGGGGAGCCGGTGACATCTTTTGACAGAGGCCAAGATGTAAACGCAAAGATGGAGTTCTGAACGTCCATGGCGCACTGTATGAGAATTTGAACCGATACTCTTGATTTAAAAGTGCTTCGTTAAAAAAGAAAGCAACAAAGAAATAAAATCTGAATATCTGACATAATTATCATGACAACAAAAGCTAAGAGATGCGGCTAAATGAAGACATTTTATTTCCTTGGAAACGTAGGGGAAAAGTCCTTTCAGCAGGCCAGTGTTACTGCATGATGTTTCAGCTGAGTGTTACTGCATGATGTTTCAGCTGAGTGTTACTTCATGATGTTTCAGCTGAGTGTTACCGCATGATGCTTCAGCTGAGTGTTACCGCATGATGCTTCACCTGAGTGTTACCGCATGATGTTTCACCTGAGTGTTACCGCATGATGTTTCAGCTGAGTGTTACCGCATGATGTTTCAGCTGAGTGTTACCGCATGATGTTTCAGCTGAGTGTTACCGCATGATGTTTCAGCTGAGTCTTACTGCATGATGTTTCAGCTGAGTGTTACTGCATGATGCTTCAGCTGAGTGTTACTGCAGATGTTTCAGCTGAGTGTTACTGCATGATGTTTCAGCTGAGTGTTACTGCATGATGTTTCAGCTGAGTGTTACAGTATTATGTTTCAGCTGAGTGTTACTGCATGATGTTTCAGCTGAGTGTTACTGCATGATGTTTCAGCTGAGTGTTACTGCATGATGTTTCAGCTGAGTGTTACAGTATGATTTTCAGCTGAGTGTTACCGCATGATGTTTCAGCTGAGTGTTACTGCATGATGTTTCAGCTGAGTGTTACTGCATGATGTTTCAGCTGAGTGTTACTGCATGATGTTTCAGCTGAGTGTGACAGTATGATGTTTTCAGCTGAGTGTTTACTGCATGATGTTTCAGCTGAGTGTTACTGCATGATGTTTCAGCTGAGTGTTACAGTATGATGTTTCAGCGAGTGTTACTGCATGATGTTTCAGCTGAGTGTTACCGCATGATGCTTCAGCTGAGTGTTACCGCATTATGCTTCAGCTGAGTGTTACCGCATGATGTTTCAGCTGAGTGTTACTGCATGATGTTTCAGCTGAGTGTTACTGCATGATGCTTCAGCTGAGTGTTACTGCATGATGTTTCAGCTGAGTGTTACTGAATGATGTTTCAGCTGAGTTGTTACTGCATGATGTTTCAGCTGAGTGTTACTGCATGATGTTTCAGCTGAGTGTTTACCGCATGATGCTTCAGCTGAGTGTTACCGCATGATGCTTCAGCTGAGTGTTACCGCATGATGTTTCAGCTGAGTGTTACTGCATGATGTTTCAGCTGAGTGTTACTGCATGATGTTTCAGCTGAGTGTTACTGCATGATGTTTCAGCTGAGTGTTACTGCATGATGTTTCAGCTGAGTGTTACTGCATGATGTTTCAGCTGAGTGTTACTGCATGATGTTTCAGCTGAGTGTTACAGCATGATGTTTCAGCAGAGTGTTACTGCATGATGTTTCAGCTGAGTGTTACCGCATGATGCTTCAGCTGAGTGTTACTGCATGATGTTTCAGCTGAGTGTTACTGCATGATGTTTCAGCTGAGTGTTACTGCATGATGTTTCAGCTGAGTGTTACAGTATGATGTTTTAGCTGAGTGTTACTGCATGCTGTTTCAGCTGAGTGTTACAGCATGATGTTTCAGCTGAGTGTTACCGCATGATGCTTCAGCTGAGTGTTACTGCATGATGTTTCAGCTGAGTGTCACTGCATGATGTTTCAGCTGAGTGTTACTGTACGATGTTTCAGCTGTGTGTTACTGCATGATGTTTCAGCTGAGTGTTACTGTACGATGTTTCAGCTGAGTGTTACTGCTGCATGATGTTTCAGCTGAGTGTTACTGCATGATGTTTCAGCTGAGTGTTACTGTACGATGTTTCAGCTGAGTGTTACTGTACGATGTTTCAGCTGAGTGTTACTGTATGATGTTTCAGCTGAGTGTTACTGCTGCATGATGTTTCAGCTGAGTGTTACTGCATGATGTTTCAGCTGAGTGTTACTGCATGATGTTTCAGTGAGTGTTACTGCTGCATGATGTTTCAGCTGAGTGTTACTGCTGCCTGATGTTTAAGCTGAGTGTTACTGCATGATGTTTCAGCTGAGTGTTACTGCATGATGTTTCAGCTGAGTGTTACTGCATGATGTTTCAGCTGAGTGTTACTGTACGATGTTTCAGCTGAGTGTTACTGCATGATGTTTCAGCTAAGTGTTACTACTGCATGATGTTTCAGATGAGTGTTACTGCTGCATGATGTTTCAGCTGCGTGTTACTGCATGATGTTTCAGCTGAGTGTTACTGCATGATGTTTCAGCTGAGTGTTACTGCATGATGTTTCAGCTGAGTGTTACTGCATAATGCTTCAGCTGAGTGTTACTGCATGATGTTTCAGCTGAGTGTTACTGCATGATGTTTAAGCTGAGTGTTACAGCATGATGTGTCAGCTAAGTGTTACTGCATGATGTTTCAGCTGAGTGTTACAGTATGATGTTTCAGCTGAGTGTTACAGCATGATGTTTCAGCTGAGTGTTACAGTATGATGTTTCAGCTGAGTGTTACTTCATGATGCTTCAGCTGAGTGTTACCGCATGATGCTTCAGCTGAGTGTTACCGCATGATGTTTCAGCTGAGTGTTACCGCATGATGTTTCAGCTGAGTGTTACCGCATGATGTTTCAGCTGAGTGTTACTGCATGATGTTTCAGCTGAGTGTTACCGCATGATGTTTCAGCTGAGTGTTACCGCATGATGTTTCAGCTGAGTGTTTACTGCATGATGTTTCAGCTGAGTGTTACTGCATGATGTTTCAGCTGAGTGTTACTGCATGATGTTTCAGCTGAGTGTTACAGTATGATGTTTCAGCTGAGTGTTACAGTATGATGTTTCAGCTGAGTGTTACTGCATGATGTTTCAGCTGAGTGTTACTGCATGATGTTTCAGCTGAGTGTTTACTGTATGATGTTTCAGCTGAGTGTTACCGCATGATGTTTCAGCTGAGTGTTACTGCTGATGTTTCAGCTGAGTGTTACTGCCTGATGTTTCAGCTGAGTGTTACTGCATGATGTTTCAGCTGAGTGTGACAGTATGGTGTTTCAGCTGAGTGTTACTGCATGATCTTTCAGCTGAGTGTTACTGCATGATCTTTCAGCTGAGTGTTACAGTATGATGTTTCAGCTGAGTGTTACTGCATGATGTTTCAGCTGAGTGTTACCGCATGATGCTTCAGCTGAGTGTTACCGCATGATGTTTCAGCTGAGTGTTACTGCATGATGTTTCAGCTGAGTGTTACTGCATGATGCTTCAGCTGAGTGTTACTGCATGATGTTTCAGCTGAGTGTTACTGCATGATGTTTCAGCTGAGTGTTACTGCATGATGTTTCAGCTGAGTGTTACTGCATGATGTTTCAGCTGAGTGTTACCGCATGATGCTTCAGCTGAGTGTTACCGCATGATGCTTCAGCTGAGTGTTACTGCATGATGTTTCAGCTGAGTGTTACTGCATGATGTTTCAGCTGAGTGTTACTGCATGATGTTTCAGCTGAGTGTTACTGCATGATGTTTCAGCTGAGTGTTACTGCATGATGTTTCAGCTGAGTGTTACTGCATGATGTTTCAGCTGAGTGTTACTGCATGATGTTTCAGCTGAGTGTTACTGCATGATGTTTCAGCTGAGTGTTACTGCATGATGTTTCAGCTGAGTGTTACAGCATGATATTTCAGCTGAGTGTTACTGCATGATGTTTCAGCTGAGTGTTACTGCATGATGTTTCAGCTGAGTGTTACTGCATGATGTTTCAGCTGAGTGTTAAAGTATGATGTTTTAGCTGAGTGTTACTGCATGATGTTTCAGCTGAGTGTTACAGCATGATGTTTCAGCTGAAGTGTTACTGCATGATGTTTCAGCTGAGTGTTACAGTATGATGTTTCAGCTGAGTGTTACTGCATGATGTTTCAGCTGAGTGTTACTGCATGATGTTTCAGCTGAGTGTTACTGCTGCATGATGTTTCAGCTGAGTGTTACTGCTGCCTGATGTTTAAGCTGAGTGTTACTGCATGATGTTTCAGCTGAGTGTTACTGCATGATGTTTCAGCTGAGTGTTACTGCATGATGTTTCAGCTGAGTGTGTTACTGTACGATGTTTCAGCTGAGTGTTACTGCATGATGTTTCAGCTAAGTGTTACTACTGCATGATGTTTCAGATGAGTGTTACTGCTGCATGATGTTTCAGCTGCGTGTTACTGCATGATGTTTCAGCTGAGTGTTACTGCATGATGTTTCAGCTGAGTGTTACTGCATGATGTTTCAGCTGAGTGTTACTGCATGATGTTTCAGCTGAGTGTTACTGCATAATGCTTCAGCTGAGTGTTACTGCATGATGTTTCAGCTGAGTGTTACTGCATGATGTTTAAGCTGAGTGTTACAGCATGATGTGTCAGCTAAGTGTTACTGCATGATGTTTCAGCTGAGTTGTTACAGTATGATGTTTCAGCTGAGTGTTACTGCATGATGTTTCAGCTGAGTGTTACAGTATGATGTTTCAGCTGAGTGTTACTTCATGATGTTTCAGCTGAGTGTTACCGCATGATGCTTCAGCTGAGTGTTACCGCATGATGTTTCAGCTGAGTGTTACCGCATGATGTTTCAGCTGAGTGTTACCGCATGATGTTTCAGCTGAGTGTTACCGCATGATGTTTCAGCTGAGTGTTACCGCATGATGTTTCAGCTGAGTGTTACCGCATGATGTTTCAGCTGAGTGTTACTGCATGATGTTTCAGCTGAGTGTTACTGCATGATGTTTCAGCTGAGTGTTACTGCATGATGTTTCAGCTGAGTGTTACTGCATGATGTTTCAGCTGAGTGTTACAGTATGATGTTTCAGCTGAGTGTTACTGCATGATGTTTCAGCTGAGTGTTACCGCATGATGCTTCAGCTGAGTGTTACCGCATTATGCTTCAGCTGAGTGTTACCGCATGATGTTTCAGCTGAGTGTTACTGCATGATGTTTCAGCTGAGTGTTACTGCATGATGCTTCAGCTGAGTGTTACTGCATGATGTTTCAGCTGAGTGTTACTGCATGATGTTTCAGCTGAGTGTTACTGCATGATGTTTCAGCTGAGTGTTACTGCATGATGTTTCAGCTGAGTGTTTACCGCATGATGCTTCAGCTGAGTGTTACCACATGATGCTTCAGCTGAGTGTTACCGCATGATGTTTCAGCTGAGTGTTACTGCATGATGTTTCAGCTGAGTGTTACTGCATGATGTTTCAGCTGAGTGTTACTGCATGATGTTTCAGCTGAGTGTTACTGCATGATGTTTCAGCTGAGTGTTACTGCATGATGTTTCAGCTGAGTGTTACTGCATGATGTTTCAGCTGAGTGTTACTGCATGATGTTTCAGCTGAGGGTTACAGCATGATGTTTCAGCTGAGTGTTACTGCATGATGTTTCAGCTGAGTGTTACTGCATGATGTTTCAGCTGAGTGTTACTGCATGATGTTTCAGCTGAGTGTTACAGTATGATGTTTTTAGCTGAGTGTT
>CM031602.1:25229857-25241998 GCA_018398815.1 Conus ventricosus
ACACTGGTTAGCGTCGCGGATTGCTTGCTGGGAGGTCGTGGGTTCGGGTCCCATCACAGCCTTCTTTATGGGATTCTTTGGCTCTGACCGCTTCCTACTCCAGGATCGAGCTGCTACGGGCTCCAGTGGGAAGACTGGAACCGCTCAGTCGACTTTCATCCATGTAATGGATGCTTCTCTGACAGCGTTCCTAAAATTTCCTGACCAGAACCGCAGGCGTCTATCGCTTGGGCTTGGCTGATGCCAGGATTTAGCTTAAAACTTGGAGAGCAGCCCCATCCAGACTAGAACGGAACGCCGAAGCATGATTTTCATCGTCCCCATCCCCATCGATCAGCCTGAAAAGGCTCACATTGTGATACCCCTGATGCCCTGCTCTCGTGGTGACCTCAGTTTGGATTTCCTGTCCACGTCTTTGCCTTGGTGGGGAGCCGGAATAGCTCAGTTGGTAGAGCGCCGGATTCGTAATCTTGGTGATTCTGGGGTTGCGGGTTCGAATCTCAGCCGGGGCGTTTCGGTACAGGGGGATTTTTCCCTCGGAGCTAACATTGGTTCTGACTCCATTTCCCATACAGTCCTTCGAAAGAGACTATAAACCGAGGTTCCGTGTGTGAACGCACGCATAATATCTTGCACACACGTAAAAATCCCATCACCAACTTTCGGAAGAAAAAGGCCAGTTTGGCCGTTGGTATGGATGACACGTTACACATAGCATGCACCCTGCGTGAGAAATGGAAAGAATGAAAGAAGTAAGGAAACTGAGTGAACGATATTGAACGATACTGACTGGATGACACGGGAAACGACTGAATGAAGCGCCAGCTGGCAGCTCTTCAGTCGGCTCTACCCCGGTAGGCAGCCCGTTGTGTACACGAGTATTGATAGTAAAGCACTTAGAGCTTGGTCTCTAATCGAGAGTAGACGCTATATAAATATTCATTATTATTATTATTATTCACTGTCGTAGTAGTCAGTGCAGGCAAGTTCACGAGGGCTGTCGCTGAACGGATGATGGGGTGGCGCCTTCCAGAGAATGACGATCTCACTCTCGCTGGCTTCGTCACTGAGCAATTATTGTTGTCAGTCAGAGGTTTGTTACGTGATGTCCTGCGCATGTTGGATCAGAGCGGACCACACTGGACGCCACCACAGTGACTTGGCAGCCGTTGCAGCGTCACCTCTGGTAGGTGGCTCGTGACGATTTGATACTGACTGTTCCCTATGACCTGCCAGTGGCAGGGGTGCACTGGAACCAGCCTGGGCGTGGCTGTACAGAGGACGCCGGAGTAAATCCAGTGGGGGGGGGGGGGGGGGGGGGGGGGGGGTCATGCGACTGACGTAGCACGGATGACGAGACAGGAAAAAAAGAAACGATGCTATCTTCGTTAACAACCAACCACAATGCTGTCTTCGTTAACAACCAATCACAATGCTGTCTTCGATAACAACAACCACAATGCTGTCTTCGTTAACAACCAATCACAATGCTGTCTTCGATAACAACCAAGCACAATGCTGTCTTCAATAACAACCAACCACAATGCTGTCTTCGTTAACAACCAAGCACAATGCTGTCTTCGATAACAACCAACCACAATGCTGTCTTCGTTAACAACCAAGCACAATGCTGTCTTCGATAACAACCAAGCACAATGCTGTCTTCGTTAACAACCAAGCACAATGCTGTCTTCGATAACAACCAAGCACAATGCTGTCTTCGACAACAACCAAGCACAATGCTGTCTTCGTTAACAACCAATCACAATGCTGTCTTCGATAACAACCAAGCACAATGCTGTCTTCGATAACAACCAACCACAATGCTATCTTCGTTAACAACCAAGCACAATGCTGTCTTCGATAACAACCAACCACAATGCTGTCTTCGTTAACAACCAAGCACAATGCTGTCTTCGATAACAACCAAGCACAATGCTGTCTTCGATAACAACCAACCACAATGCTGTCTTCGTTAACAACCAAGCACAATGCTGTCTTCGATAACAACCAACCACAATGCTGTCTTCGTTAACAACCAAGCACAATGCTGTCTTCGATAACAACCAAGCACAATGCAGTCTTCGATAACAACCAATCACAATGCTGTCTTCGATAACAACCAAGCACAATGCTGTCTTCGATAACAACCAAGCACAATGCTGTCTTCGTCAACAACCAAGCACAATGCTGTCTTCGATAACAACCAAGCACAATGCTGTCTTCGATAACAACCAAGCAGCGTTTGGCAGGTCGAACATTCACAGACAAACGCACCTTCCTCTGCATCAGACAGACATGCGCGCACGCACACTTCTCTCTATCTCTCTCTGTCTCTCTCTCTCTCTCTCACATACACACACACACTCTCTCTCTCTCTCAATCACACACACACAAACACACACACACACACACACACACCACACACACACACACACACACACACACCACGACACACACACTCACACATATACAACACACACAACACACGACACACGACACATAACCTCTCCCCTACCCCACCCACCCACCCCACCCCACGCCACCCCAGAACAGAAGGGGACTGACGTTCTGATCTTGAGGAAGGTGATGTTGTCGCGACGATGGCCAGGGAGTTGTTGGCAGGACTGAAGCGCAGCGTGCGCAGTTCTCCGTCACCAGGTGCTCGTGCCACGGAACGGTCCGCAGACACGTGTGGTCTGTCACGTGCCACACCTGTCAGTGCCGTCATCGGAGTGCTGCTTATCTCGCCTGAACAAGACCTCCAAGAGGTCGAAACGCGTCGTGTTTCGTCTAGTGATTCGTTTGTCCACGTCATTCGGTGGAGCCATTACAATTACTTTTTTTTAAATGTTGTTTAGATCTCTGCCTACAGTCGCGTCTCTGTGCAACTAACTTTGATTTCATACTGACTGTTAGCCTTCGTTTTTTTTTGCATTTTTTTTGCTCTGCGTCATCTATGTTTGCTGTGCGCTTGTGATCATTCTATGCTTACTTTTCATTGTTCCGTATTTTGTTTCACGTGCGGTTTTTTTTTTTTTTTTTTGTTTTTAAGTAACTGCTCGTTTTTCATTTCCATAGTCCTGGGTGTTGTTTATTTTGCCTGAAGAAGACCTTAGAGGTCGAAACGCGTCGTGTTTTGTCGTGCGATTCGTTTGTCCGCGTTGCTAGGTGGAGTCATTCATTATAGATACTTTTTTTTAAAGAATTTGTCTGGATCTCCACCTGCAATCGACTCACTTTGCAGCTAACCGTCATTAGCTTCGTTACTTTCATCTTCGTCGCGACATCATTATCGTTGTCGTTGTCGTCGTCGTAACTCATCATCGTTACATTATCTTCCTGCTCCTCCTCCTCCTCCTCCTCCTCCTCACATTCGTCGTCGTCTTCTGTCTGTTATGGTAGTCAACGTGGCTGTTTTCTTCAAAGTCACCTTGTACCTCGTCACATGCTCTACAACTTCATCATCATCATCATCATCATCATCATCATCATCATTGTTCATGCAGTGGAGATAAAGCGGAAGAGGTAACGGAGAGAGAGAGAGAGAGAGAGAGAGAGAGAGAGAGAGAGAGAGAGAGAGAGAGAGAGAGAGAGAGAGAGAAAGAGAGAGAGAGGAGAGAGAGAGAGAGAGAGAGAGAGAGAGAGATTCACACCACACACACACACACACACACACACACACACACATCTCCACCTCCCACACACTCTCACCCACATACACACCTTGACCAACGGTCGGCGGAAGCACTGAACAGACGCAGGCTCTTGGAACACAGCTGCAGGTACTTGATGACGTCATAGTGACCACACAGAGTGGCCACCGGCTTCTGTGAGTGAAAAGATTTTTTTTTTTAAAAACAACAACCCAACAACATCGAGTCATTCACTCCACAAAACAGGCAAGCACCAACTAACATACCAAGGGCAGCAACCGTCTTACTTGACGCCCACCAATCAACCGAACGATCCACCAACGAACAGACTGACCCAACCAGCAGCTAACCTGGCCTGTCACCGGGTCGAGCACTCAGTTCACCCGTCTGATGAAAAAGAAAACAGAGTAAAACACACACACACACATACGCACACACACACACACACACACACACACACACACACACACACACACACACACACACACACACACACGTACACACACATACACACACGCACACGCACACACACACACACACACACACACACACAAACGCGCGCGCGCACACACACATACGAACGCACGCACACATCCGCGCACACACTCGCAACGAAGCAAACAGTTTTCATCTGCAGTTTCATCAGGATGTGCCACTACGCTCAGACCACTCCATTATACACTACACACATTTGCCATGTGACAAACCGACAACAATCCAACCGTGCTGGTGTATCGTTGAGAACAACTCTGACATTTTCGCTGCCCTTTTAAGACTAATGTCGTTCTGGTGGTATTGTATTAGCAGTGTAAGACACGCCCTCTTTCTCCATTCTCCTATAGTGTCAACAGTGTACGACAGGCCTCTTCCTCCATTCTCCTGCAGTGTCCACAATGCAAGGCATTCTCCTATAGTGTCAACAGTGTAAGACAGGCCCCCTTCCTCCATTCTCCTACAGTGTCCACAATGTAAGGCATTCTCCTATAGTGTCAACAGTGTAAGACAGACCCTCTTCCTCCATTCTCCTACAGTGTCAACAATGTAAGGCATTCTCCTATAGTGTCAACAGTGTAAGACAGGCCTTCTTCCTCCATTCTCCTACAGTGTCAACAGTGTAAGACAAGCCCTCTTCCTCCATTCCCCCACAGTGTCCACAATGTAAGGCATTCTCCTATAGTGTCAACAGTGTAAGACAGGCCTTCTTACTCCATTCTCCTAGTGTCCACAATGTAAGACATTCTCCTACAGTGTCAACAGTGTACGACAGGCCCTCTTCCTCTATTCTCTACAGTGTCCACAATGTAAGGCATTCTCCTATAGTGTCAACAGTGTAAGACTGGCCTTCTACCTCCATTCTCCTAGTGTCCACAATCTAAGACATTCTCCTACAGTGTCAATAGTGTAAGACAGGCCTTCTTCCTCCATTCTCCTACAGTGTCAACAGTGTAAGACAGGCCCTCTTCTTCCATTCTCCTACAGTGTCAACAGTGTAAGACAGGCCTCTTCCTCCATTCTCCTACAGTGTCAACAGTGTAAGTCAGGGCCCTCTTCTCCATTCTCCTACAGTGTCAACAGTGTAAGACAGGCCCTCTTCTTCCATTCCCCTACAGTGTCAACAGTGTAAGACAGGCCCTCTTCCTCCATTCTCCTACAGTGTCAACAGTGTAAGACAGGCCCTCTTCCTCCATTCTCCTACAGTGTCAACAGTGTAAGACAGGCCCTCTTCCTCCATTCTCGTGCAGTGTCCACAATGTAAGGCATTCTCCTAATAGTGTCAACAGTGTAAGACAGGCCCTCTTCCTCCATTCTCCTGCAGTGTCCACAATGAAAGGCATTCTCCTATAGTGTCAACAGTGTAAGACAGGCCTCTTCCTCCATTCTCCAACAGTGTCAACAGTGTAAGACAGCCCTCTTCCTTCATTCTCCTACAGTGTCAACAGTGTAAGACACGCCCTCTTCCTCCATTCTCCTACAGTGTCAACAGTGTAAGACAGACCCTCTTCCTCCATTCTCCTACAGTGTCAACAGTGTAAGACACGCCCTCTTCCTCCATTCTCCTACAGTGTCAACAGTGTAAGACAGACCCTCTTCCTCCATTCTCCTACAGTGTCAACAATGTAAGGCATTCTCCTATAGTGTCAACAGTGTAAGACAGGCCTTCTTCCTCCATTCTCCTACAGTGTCAACAGTGTAAGACAAGCCCTCTTCCTCCATTCTCCTGCAGTGTCCACAATGTAAGGCATTCTCCTATAGTGTCAACAGTGTAAGATAGGCCCCTTCCTCCATTCTCCCACAGTGTCAACAGTGTAAGGCATTCTCCTACAGTGTCAACAGTGTAAGACAAGCCCTCTTCCTCCATTCTCCACAGTGTCCACAATGTAAGGCATTCTCCTATAGTGTCAACAGTGTAAGACAGGCTTCTTCCTCATTCTCCTACAGTGTCAACAGTGTAAGACAGGCCCTCTTCCCCATTCTCCCACAGTGTCCACAATGTAAGGCATTCTCCTATAGTGTCAACAGTGTAAGACAGGCCTTCTTACTCCATTCTCCTACAGTGTCAACAGTGTAAGACAGGCCTCTTCTTCCATTCCCCTACAGTGTCAACAGTGTAAGACAGGCCCTCTTCCTCCATTCTCCTGCAGTGTCCACAATGTAAGGCATTCTCCTAATAGTGTCAACAGTGTAAGACAGGCCCTCTTCCTCCATCTCCTGCAGTGTCCACAATGTAAGGCATTCCCCTAATAGTGTCAACAGTGTAAGACAGGCCCTCTTCCTCCATTCTCTGCAGTGTCCACATGTAAGGCATTCTCCTAATAGTGTCAACAGTGTAAGACAGGCCCTCTTCCTCCATTCTCCTACAGTGTCAAGAGTGTAAGACACGCCCTCTTCCTCCATTCTCCTACAGTGTCAACAGTGTAAGACAGGCCCTCTTCCTCCATTCTCCTACAGTGTCAAGAGTGTAAGACACGCCCTCTTCCTCCATTCTCCTACAGTGTCAACAGTGTAAGACAGGCCTCTTCCTCCATTCTCCTACAGTGTCAACAGTGTAAGACACGCCCTCTTCCTCCATTCTCCTACAGTGTCAACAGTGTAAGACAGGCCCTCTTCCTCCATTCTCCTACAGTGTCAACAGTGTAAGACAGCACTCTTCCTCCATTCTCCTACAGTGTCAACAGTGTAAGACAGACCTCTTCCTCCATTCTCCTATAGTGTCAACAGTGTAAGACAGGCCCTCTTCCTCCATTCTCCTACAATGTCAACAGTGTAAGACAGGCCCTCATCCTTCATTCTCCTGTAGTGTCAACAGTGTAAGACAGGCCCTCTTCCTCCATTCTCCTACAGTGTCAACAGTGTAAGACAGGCCTCTTCTCCATTCTCCTACAGTGTCAACAGTGTAAGACACGCCCTCTTCCTCCATTCTCCTACAGTGTCAACAGTGTAAGACACGCCCTCTTCCTCCACATTCCGAGGATGCCATCATTACGGTTGGCGTATGAGTGTGGGCGTTCAACCTGACTGTAACCAACTGAAAGTGCTGTCAGTCCCAGCTCCAGTACCCGGAGCCATCCAAACACAGGCACTCACTCGCACCGCATCCATGACGATCGCCACAACGCAGTCATCGTCGCCAGTAGAGGGGTGGGGGGGTGGGGGGTGGGGGGGGGGGGGGAGGCTTAGCGGGTCCTGTCCTACGCGTGATGGATCTCAACAGGCACCACTGAAGAGAGGCACCGAAGCGAACCCAACGGCAGTGCAGTGTGTCCTCTACATGTGCTGTGCTATGACCACCTGATGTTGACAGCTTCCTCGCACGACCCGAGTCTTTGCGGAGGCTGCAGCAGAACACAGCCAGGCGTGGCTGTCCACGGGGAAGCTGGGGCTGACCTTTGTGGGTCGGAGAAGGCAGGTGCAGAAAACACAGACAAAATTCCTTGCCTTTGATACGCAAGGTCATGTTGCGTATAGCCCAGGTGGCCGCAAAGGGCCACATCAGGGCTGTCGCCGCGTTGAAGTCAACTCACCAGTCATTTAATGCCTTTGATACAGAGGCACAGACAGATAACAGAGAAACCGGATCAAGACAGACGAACACGAAGACAACTGGATAGATCGGAGAAGACCAATTCCTAAAGTGAGAAATCTGTCCCATCCGGCAAAGTCTTACTTGTTGATGTAGCAGTTCCACAATCGTATGATTCGATTGGCCCTACACTGTTGACACTGTAGGAGAATGGAGGAAGAGGGCCTGTCTTACACTGTTGACACTATAGGAGAATGGAGGAAGAGGGCCTGTCTTACACTGTTGATACTGTAGGAGAATGGAAGAAGAGGGTCTGTCTTACACTGTTGACACTGTAGGAGAGTGGAGGAAGAGGGCCTGTCTTACACTGTTGACACTGTAGGAGAATGGAAGAAGAGGGCCCTGACTTACACTGTTGACACTGTAGGAGAGTGGAGGAAGAGGGCCCTGACTTACACTGTTGACACTGTAGGAGAGTGGAGGAAGAGGGCGTGTCTTACACTGTTGACACTGTAGGAGAATGGAGGAAGAGGGCGTGTCTTACACTGTTGACACTGTAGGAGAGTGGAGGAAGAGGGCCTGTCTTACACTGTTGACACTGTAGGAGAATGGAGGAAGAGGGCCTGTCTTACACTGTTGACACTGTAGGAGAATGGAGGAAGAGGGCCTGTCTTACACTGTTGACACTGTAGGAGAATGAAGGAAGAGGGCCTGTCTTACACTGTTGACACTGTAGGAGAATGGAGGAAGAGGGCCTGTCTTACACTGTTGACACAATAGCAGAATGAAGGAAGAGGGCCTGTCTTACACTGTTGACACTGTAGGAGAATGAAGGAAGAGGGCCTGTCTTACACTGTTGACACTGTAGGAGAATGAAGGAAGAGGGCCTGTCTTACACTGTTGACACTGTAGGAGAATGGAGGAAGAGGGCCTGTCTTACACTGTTCACACTGTAGGAGGATGCAAGAAGAGGGTCTGTCTTACACTGTTGACGCTATAGGAGAATGGAGGAAGAGGGCCCTCTTCCTCCATTCTCCTATAGCGTCAACAGGCTATAGGAGAATGGAGGAAGGGGCCCTCTTCCTCTATTCTCCTATAGCGTCAACTATATGGAGCGTCAACAGGCTATAGGAGAATGGAGGAAGAGGGCCCTCTTCCTCTTCAACAGTGTAAGACAGGCCCTCTTCCTCCACTCTCCGAGGATGCCATCATTACGGTTGGCGTATGAGTGTGGGCGTTCAACCTGACTGTAACCAACTGAAAGTGCTGTCAGTCCCAGCTCCAGTACCCGGAGCCATCCAAACGCAGGCTATCACTCGCACCACATCAATGACTATCACCATGACTATCATCGTCGCCAGTAGAGGGGGGGCTTAGCGGGTCGTGTCCTACGCGTGATGGATCTCAACAGGCACCACTGAAGAGAGGCACCGAAGTGAACCCAACGGCAGTGCCCTCCATGTGCTGTGCTATGACCACCTGATGTTGACAGCTTCCTCGCACGACCCGAGTCTTTGCGGAGGCTGCAGCAGAACACAGCCAGGCGTGGCTGTCCACGGGGAAGCTGGGGCCGACCTTTGTGGGACGGAGAAGGCAGATGCAGAAAACACAGACAAAATTCCTCGCCTTTGATATGCAAGGCCATGTTGCGTATAGCCCAGGTGGCCGCAAAGGGCCACATCAGGGCTGTCGCCGCGTTGAAGTCAACTCACCAGTCATTTAATGCCTTTGATACAGATGCACAGACAGATAACAGAGAGACTGTATCAAGACAGACGAACACGAAGACAACTGGATAGATCGGAGGAGAGCAATTCCTTAAGTGAGAAATCTGTCCCATCCGGCAAAGTCTTACTTGTTGATGTAGCAGTTCCACAATCGTATGATTCGATCCGCTCCTGTCGACAAGCAAAACGAGAAGATTTACCGCGCAGAGGGCCCTGTCAATAGCCTCAATAAATACGAGCCAAGGTTTGTATTTAAATGGTGTGGACAAGAAGGAAAATGTTTCCTGATCTGGTGTGGAGTTGTGAAAAATTGTTCTGCTTGTTCTTCAATGGCCTACGGGGTGGAGCGTATGGCTGGAAAAAGATATATGAGGATCCTTCAGAAAATAAGATTTCTTTTTTTAGGTCCACATGGTAATAATAGTAGTAATGAGTAACAATTATGACAATAGTATTATCATTGTTATTTTCAAATACTGATAATAATAACACGAACAAAAAGAAGAAGAGAAAGAATGATAGTGAGTAGTAGAAGTCGTTGTGGAAGTATATCACCATCATCATCGTCATCATCATCATCATCATTATCATCATCATCATCACCAATCATATTGTTGTTGTTGTTGTTGTTGTTGTTGTTGTTGTTGTTGTCAGTGACATCACTCCCACGATGACGAATCTTTCAGTGCCTTTGAAACGTGGCTCAATAACCGGCAAACCACATCAGAAATAACACGTAGAACCTGTTCCCTCCCTCTCCATCAAAAGCAACACACCACCTTCAGCCACGTTCACCGCAGATTCAGTGCAAGGTGGGGGCCTCACTGGGCAAGAGGAGGCAGGTAACTACCTACCACCGCACTGGACGAAGAACCAACAACCACCAGCAACAGCACCGACAAGATGCACGTACCAATAACGACAACTACAGCAGTTAAGCTACCCCCACCCCCTCCTTTCTCTTGCAACAAAGCCCACGATTAGCACAGCCAACTCGTGGCCTTCGCGCTCAGCTGGGCTGTAAACAAACTGACTTCCACAGAAAGCAAGCAGACAGTGCAGTTGCTGTGTGAACAACGAACACCATGTAGAAATGAATGGTTGAATTGACAAATGTACGTCACATCAGGTACGACACACACACACACACACACACACACACACACGCTTTCTCCCTCCCCTCCTACCACACCCGCCACCCACTCCCCCACCCAACTTTCTGTTCCCCCGTACCTCCGGAGACCACCATCTTGAGGTCGGGGCTGAAGTCGAAGACGGTGACTCCCGGGTCAGGCTGTAGACGATCTGGTCGTGGGGCAAGCGGGGCCGGGTACACCCGTACAGGGTCTGCGGGCCCTTCTTCGCCCGGGGGTCCTCCTTCCTCATCTTGACCACGTTGGTGCTGCCCCGACGTTGGCCTGAACGCACACACGCACACGCGCGCGCGCGCGCGCACGCACGCACACACACACACACACACACTCCACACACACATACACGGACACACGCACGCACACACACACAACACACACACACGGACGCACGCACGCACACACGTACGCACGCACTCACGCACACACACACACACACACACACACACACACACACACACACACATACACGCACGCACGCACGCACACAGACACCATTACCCTCCCGCACCAGCTGGGAAAGATGGGGCTGACACTAAAGCGGGTCACGTCAGTTAAAAAGACAAACTTAGAACTTTCAAAGAAAGTTTCCGTGTTTGCTCGTTGCTCCTCTTTCGTGCACGTGTACTAGAGGAATAGGTGCCGCAAACAGTGTTCATGTGGGTGTATGACCATGTAACTGTTTGAGCCATGTAACTGTTTGAGCCACACACACACGCACGTACGCACGCACGCACACACACACACACGCACACGCACGCACACACACACACACACACACACGCGCGCGCGCGCGCGCGCGCGGGCACAGGCATGCTCTCTCTCTCTCTCTCTCTCTCTCTCTCTCTCTCTCTCTCTCTCTCTGTGTCTCTCTCTCTGTGTCACACTGTCACTTTTGCCCGCACGCATTCATGACAGCATTTACTCCATACGCACACGCAATCTTTCCAATCAACCAAAAGGCGCACTACCGAATGTTTTTTTTCTCCCCCTCTCCTTCGGGAAAACACTTTACTAAATCACATCAAACACGTTATAAACAAATTTTATACATGTAGCACTCTTTCCACTGAGAGGCAAACTAACTCACTCAAGACTTCATAAAGTCACGGCCTCCACACAACATTGGCCCACAAACTCCAGACCAGGAAAATAAATGATTCTCTCACTCCTTGATGCTATGCCTGCATCCGAATTACGACTCGCCTCATCCTTTCAGGATTCCCTGTCTCTCTCAGACATCATCTCGCCCCTCGATTTCTCCCGTCCTGGAGATATGACTTCCGACTCCTCTCCCTCGACTCTTCTTGTCACTGGAGAGATGAGTTCCCAACTCCTCTCCCTCGTCTTCTCCTGTCCCTGGAGAGATGACGAGTTCCCGACTCCTCTCCCTGGAGTCCTTAATTCCTGGGGCTGCCTACCGGTGTGTTCCCCACACCATGGCCATCTTCAACCACCTCACGGGGTGAAAGGTGAAGGGTGAAGGGCGAAGGGTAAAAGGGTGAAGGGCTGAAACACGAATAAGGTTCGTGTAAGTAACCTTCTTAATTCAACATATGAATTCTTTCTTTCTCTTTTCCTTAAGT